>OX457025.1:9111550-9419814 GCA_949752745.1 Protula sp. h YS-2021
TAGTATTTTCAAACGTTATACATCGCACGCTGTAGTGCTTCTCGTGAAGGATTTCTATTTATAGCACACAAAGTAAAAATAGCATTACTTTTTAGTCTTTGAGACCAGGTTTATCCCTGGCTGCTGATGGCATGTTATATTAAAATTTGTAAAAATGCTATGCATTTATAGTATTATCATATAGAATAGAAATATGATAAAACTATTATGTGAAGAAACAGTAAAATGATTTAAACGAGTCATAGCTTAAAACACGTAAAAAGAACGGGAGAATGGATGGTGACATGGGAACTAAAACACACAAGTGTTATGCAAACCAGGAACTAAAACTGACAAGTGCTATGCTATCTGGCAACCAAAACTGACAAACATTATGCGAACTGGGAACTAAAACTGACGTGCGTTATGCGAACTTGAAACTAACACTGACAGGTGCTATGCGAATTATTCAGCCGTTTCTCTCAGCCATATTAAGAAAGAGGCTGCCACAATAAATGTAACCACCAATAATGGCCTAAGAAAAAAAGCAATAAGGGAAATGAATAGCATTTATGTACCCAATATAGTTTAGTTGCAAATTAAAAATAAAATGAATTTCATGTGTTGAGTACAAGTAGCAAATATCCCTTTATTTTGTAAATATGTTCTTAGATTTATACCTGTGAGCTTCTACGAAATGGATGTGTCGATCAAACAGCACAGGTTTTGGAAGTCTCTCAATCATCTGAATGAACTCAGTCTATGAAACAAAATATAAATGGATGTCGCTATGCACATAAGACACCCATAACTCTAACTACACAGGTCCAAATGAACTCTGTCTACAAAACAGAATATTAATCGCTGTCATACTGGAAAGCGACCTGTAACTCTACGCTTTCCAAAAGCCTGAAGTTACTAAAGGCATTCTAATGTTCAATGGCGTTCAATTTTATCCGTGTTTACGTCACTGTGTTTGGTTATTTCATCTCACCTGTTCTTCCACGTTGTTCTCTGGTTTTCCTAAACTTTTGCTATGAACATATCTAAAGTTTAGGGCTGAAGACAGCTTGTTTATAAAAACAACCATTGTATCTGACGTACACTTTGGAACTTTGTTATAAATAACCAGAGATGGGCTGCTTAGGTGAAGCCGGAAGCACGCCATGCAGTGGAGTTTTCTACAGATTCCAGCGACACTTTACCTCTAGCTTTCCCAGTTCATATAGGAAAGAAAGAGCTGATTTTTCTTTCTCGTTCGAATAAAACGGAAATGGATAAGGAACTGTGTATAAAAAGTACGGAAGTAGAAAAGAAATCATTTATTGAGACATCTAGACAATCGTAGATTGCAAATCCCCCGCCGCGCTGTATGGTCACGGAGAAGAACAAGGTACCCTAAGTAAACGGCATTTTAAAAGTCCACAACTTTGAGATTTGTCGATGAAATAAAAAATTAACCTAACGTTGCAAAACTACATTACATGTTCTTTCATTCTCCGACGTGTGGTATGCCTGCGACCAACGGTTACGGAGATATGGCCTGGACAAACGTGATAACGTTATAATAATAATCATAATTATAATAACAAAAGATACTTCTAAACCTTCTTGATGTATTAAAAACAGTAATTTCCCGGATCTCCGTAAGTGTGTGGTTTAATGCTCTGTATATTTGGTCTCCCAAAGTAGAATATTTTGCTTCCAGTTGGGTGTTTTTGAAGATTTATTTTAAGCTTATGTTTATTATTATCATTATTATTTGATATGTTTGTTATGTATATGCATTGTTTATGAGTTATACGCATGTACGACAGCCTTGAGAGATGACACTATACATATATAACCAATGACTGCGTCATTTGGTTCTACGTTGCATGCAAATGTGTGCAAGATGTTTCATGTTTTTAGGTTAAAATATTGTTGCGTGACATTTAAACTCTGCAATATTACTTAGGAAAGCAAAGAACTGAAGTAGTAATTAATGATAAACAAAATGTCTCTTCAAGTTGTATATATGGTCGCGTTAAGTTGGTTTATACACCTAGAAATATACAACCAGCAATAAGGAGACCATATATTTTTCATGAATATCTGCAAAATTTTTATATTATTAAGACAAAATTGTGCTAAATGTTATCTTAAATTCCTTACAAATTTTATTTTGGTAGGCAAAAAAGAGTAATGAATATAAAAAATGGCCTTTGAAGTGTTTTGTATAAGTGTGATAGTTCCCTTAAGTCGGTTAACACACTATATATATATATATATATATATATAAATATATATATATATATATATATATATATATATATATATATATATATATATATATATATATATATATATATATATATATATATATATAGAAGGGATACGTTTTATTACGTCATAATGTTTATTACGTCATAATGCATCTTGCTCTAAATTGTTCGTTTCTTTGGAAAAATGTCTGTTTACAGTGCTAAATTATCCTTTTCTTCAATTTCGTGCTAAACCATGTGTAAGCATGTTGAGCAGTTAAGGAAAAAATACTGGTTGATATATTATTTTTAACTACATAACATATAGCGGATCTTAAATAAACATGGCAGTTTTCCCCGATCTCCTCAAAGTGGATTTTTCGGCACTGATGTTTATGCAAGGTATAAAGCTTAGGATCAAATTGAAAGCTTGTTATTAAGTGTGAACACACAAATTTAACTTTAAACAAAAGTATATCATATTTGCTATGCCATAAAATCATTCGTTTTTTGTTTGTGTAGTTTCGTAACGTTTAAACACGCTAAGTATTGAGGAGACCTACTTTTGGTCTCCCTAAATTTTTGGTCTCCCTAATACTGGTCCTCGTATTGCTGGAGGTACAATTTTATATATATATATATATATATATATATATATATATATATATATATATATATATATATATATATATATATATATATATATATATTATATAAGTGTACTTCCAGCAATACGGGGACCATTTTTGCTAAAGACCACAGTATTAGGGAGACCAAAAATTTAAGAAGACCAAAAGTAGGTCTCCTTAATTCTTAGCGTGTTTAAACGTTATGAAACTACACAGTAAACAAAAAACGAATGATTCTATAACTTAGTGAATATAATATATTTTCTTTTAAAATTAAATTTGTGTATTGCCACTTGATAACAAGCTAAAAAGCATACATTATTTTTTTTCAAATGGTCTCCCTAAGTGCTATTTATAAGGGATGGTCCCCCTATTGCAGATCTATATATATATATATATATATATATATATATATATATATATATATATATATATATATATATATATATATATATATATATATATATATATATATCGGAAAATTGAAACGCTGCTGTCAGCTGCAAACAAATACTATAATCACTCTCGTGGTCAGGTGGGACTTTGACTATGCTGATATCATGACATGTGCCTTAGTTGCCTAAGCATAGCGTTTGTTTGCCTGATAGTGGTCTTCAATCCCAAAATTTTCAATGTCCATGTTTATCTATAAAGTGTTAATAAATTTCTAAACCAATCAGGCTTGATAAGTTTATGGTGGATTTGTTAGCTGCAACACGTTACCGATTCGTACGAATTCAATAAACCAGGGGATTGAAAATCCCCAAAGTTAATTAATTGTTTGGCTCTCTTGAAAAATTAGTATTGAGAAAATGAAGAAAAATTTATAAATCAAATCATATAGTGGAGTATAGCCTTACAAGCTACACTACAACGCCTCAGAAAAAGTTCAGTGTTGATAGAAAACCTCATGGCAAAGCAACGACTGACTGCACTCACTACATGGGCTTTGAACGTTTGAAACTAGTCAATTCCAACTGTAGTATAGCCAACTCGGACTAGGTACCTTCTTGATTTTGAAGTAAATTAGAATGTGGTCGAAAATGGTGCAATATTTACCCTGTATGTCACTGAAGGAAGAAGCTTGAAGGGGGAACAGGCGGTCTCCCCCCTGTCGCTTCCCCCCCCCGGCGGTTTCCCCTCGGCGGTTTCCCCCCTGGTGGCCTCCCCCCCCTAGGCGGTCTCCCCCCTGTCCTTCTCCCCCCCCCCCCCCCACGGCAGATTTTTTTTAAACTTACATCAGCAAAACTTATATATTTCACTCCTTTTTTTCCTTCTCCTCCCTCAAACTTGCTTTCCTTATTGATGTATGAAGACAAAAGGGTTATTGATGTTTCTTTAATCTGTTCAATTAAGTGATTGATATAATGAATTTTTGACCTAATCAATGAACAAGAATTGCAATTGTTTCTTAGCCATCACCGCCAGAGTAGGCTACTGATGATGATGTTTTCCGGAGTAGTTTGGTTAATTCATGGATATCAGATTTACGTCCGGAGAACGTAGATGGTTGTATAAAACCTCACGAAAAAGTAGCCAAATTATCACATCAAGATGGGCTTCATTACCACTATACGACTTTAAGCCTTCATAATTACCTATCCTTGCTTATCTAGAAGCCTTCATTACCTAAGGTGTGACATAAACATTGACTTATCTAGAAACTTTCATTACCTAACCTATTATATAAACGTTGACTTATCTAGAAGCCTTTATTACCTAAGCCTTGACATAAGGATTAACTTATCTAGAAGTCTTTATTACCAAAGCTGTGACATAAACATTGACTTATCTAGAAGGTTTCATTACCAAAGCTGTGACATAAACACTGGCTTATCTAGAAACCTTCATTGCCTAAGCTGTGACATAAACAGTGACTTAACTTTGAGGTTTTTTCAACAGGTAGTGTTATTTTCTTTGCGCCATAAACATTCGCCTTAATAAAGAGGATCAATCCACGTAGAGTTACAAGTACTAACAGAGAGGCGCAGCCTTATCGATAACCAACTAGTCTATATTGTAAACTAGAAGCTCATTCCGCTAGCGAAATGTTAAACACTTGACAAAAATTAAAACGCAAAAATACTTCCTTCAGTGGGTTATTTCTTGAATAATATATTGTAAACAACACAGCTTGAATACGTCTTATAAGCCGAGTAGTGTTTGGTTGTTGTTGACCTTTATTGACTGATCAGGCAAAGGTCGTGTTTACGCAGTGAGAGCTCACACAAAGCTCAGCAACCGTGTTGGGGCTGTGTATTAAATGCTACGCATTTACTTGCAAAAAAATACACTCTTTTCACACGGCGTTTTAACAATGAAAACGAAATCAAAGACGAAAATAAAAAGTGACATGCACATGTTCATATCAAGCTCTTCATAAGTCCCAAGTTTGGTGGTCGTTGGACCCATAGTGTCAGAGAAGAAGAAGACACAAAAAATCGGAAAAAGTGTCAAGAAGAAAAAAAAGGACGAATTTTGCTCGCACAAATTCATATAACCCTTGCAAGCTAAAGGCTTGTCAAGTGTTAAACTAACTTGCATTACTCTATATTTAAGATTCCTTATGGTATTACAGCATAATGCTATCCTTACTTAAAACCTCTATTGTTTTATAAGTACATATCTTTCGATATAAAATCTAATAAAAGGCATATTCAAAAGCGCCCTTGGGTTGATTCTAAATAAGGCAATAAACATGTTTGTCGACGTATAAGGGATCGGGAAAGGACTGTTGAAGCATACCAGTACAGTGCACTGTAAAAACAGCATATTTTATAGCGTTTGCCGTCCGTAATTTTCCAATATATTATTGCCAATGAGTAAGTGGAGACCAAAGCCGAGTTGACTGTTTAAATGAACGCAGCATTTCTTTATTGGATTCCACCTTCTGTGGCTTTATTGACACTATTGTTTAGATAGAGCACAATTCGTAGGATTTAGCAATTGCGTTACGCTAGTTAGCTCTTCAGTCCACATTATTGGTAAACACGTATATATCAGTGAATATATAATGAACTAAGATCAAGTTATAAGCAACGTTACTGTTCATCAGATGCGCCATGAAAGTGTCACAAAATACTCTAAATCAACCAAATGTGCACAAAGCAAAAAGCTTAAAACAGAAACTCTGATAGACGATACTGGATCACCATACACAAAGTTGCAGGGCGCCGTAAACTTCACGATACCGGTACACCACACACGAAGTTACAAAGCATTGTAACTTCTACAATAACGGGCAGCATACACAAGATTACAGGCTACAGCAAACTTCACGATGCCGCTATACCATACAGGTATTTACGAGCCACCCGCAAACTTCACGACACTGGTAATCTTAGATGAAGTTACAAGTTTCAGTAAACATCATGATACTGGTGCACCGCACACGAAGTTACAAGCTGCAGTACACTTCCCAAAAATTATAGGAGGAGATATCAAACATACACACAAACGACATCACAACACAACTAGGGGAAAATAATGAGGACGACAGCGTTACTAGCTAAATGAACCACAACACAGTGTTACAAGTGTTATAACAGTAAAAAGACTCAAAATACTACACACAAGACGTTAATGTTCACTGACTTCAATAAACGCCCTGGTGTATAGCATTATGAACTGATGAGTACAGTTAGTGCATGTCAACTGACACACACCCCACACACCCTAAAGGTTCTCTGAGCCCAGTGAAAAATGCAAAACAAATAACAAAGATACTAGAAATATCGCGATACACTTACTCTAGCGTTGTATGAAAATACACATAGACACAAGAACACCACATATTCAAGGCTAAAGACAAATAAGCAAAAAATTATTCGGGCATTGTGTTCATTTATCGAAGGGATTGTAGAAGTGCAAGTCTGTGGCAAAATAGGCCAATATTTCAGAAATCGGAGAAACCATTGCATTGCACTTGACGTACGGTGTGACTCAGCCGTAAGTATTACAATAGACAGTAATATGATACTCAGAACTGCAAAGAAATAAGCAATAGTGGTCACGGCACAGACTAATAATCCAACATGGAGCAGAAGAGAACAGAATATGTATGTGATAACAAACTCAATATTCAGAGAAAGACTCTTCACATTGAGAGGCAATACCTTTTATCCGCCTTTGTCTATTTCATTAAGTATTTTGAAACTTGTATTACAATATATGCATATATATACATATATACTGTATATAAACTAGGGTTGTTATGAAAAGATAAACGGAGTGTTTATATAGAATAATATCAAGAGACTGTATAAATACGTTGCTATATTCAACAATTAGGTGACTTTCAATCAAGTAATCCAGATAGACAGAATATGGCAATGTGTTAGTCTAATTAAGAGACGTGCTAAGTGCTAAGCATAACGTGTTTTCTCCTTAGTTGCTTAGAGATAACAGCATGCATTATCTACATTACAAACTGTCACAAAAATACACTAAAAATCAACAGTCCCCACACAACCTGTGGAGATAAAACTGACACTTGCAGTTATTGTTCATGACTGTTGACTTAAAAGTTCATTCATGGCCTCTCTAAACTCCTCAACCTATGCGCGGCTCCTGGACACATCGTTTGAAATATGATTCTGTTCTGTTCAAGCTTTGGCCTGTCTGCTTTACAGATCACAGTCATTGTGTGACGTGTGTTCCCGTTTGCGCCTGTGATTGCTTTATGCGCTTTTGAAGTCTCTCCTCACCATCCGCATCAAGCGGAGGACTTGTTGTTGGATGTTCCATGGAGTACAGCGAATCATTGATTGGAAAATAACGGTTAGCTCTTGGTTGCACACTTGAGTATGGGGAATCTATGCCAGGGACATCGTTGATGCCTGCCTGTTCAGAATAGGTTTCAATTCCTTCTCGTTCGGAAATGAAAACAGGCTGCTCTTTGGAATACATGTCAGACATCGAGCTCTTCCCATGATACTGCTGATCTTTTAACAAACTTCTCTTTGGATATGGTTTATTTGGAACTGTGTAGAGGACACCTTCTACAGGGTAGCGATTCAAAGAACTGGTCGGAGAACTGCTATACATTTCATTGTCTGTGAACATTATTTGCGATTCCTCTCGGGGACAATTTTGTCTCGATCCCTCACGGGTCAAAGAATGAAATCCAGACGTATGTCCGATCTCTTTATTTGACGATGCACCTTTCTTTCTGTGATAAAAAGAAAAACAATACAATAATTATATATTACAAGGATCATTAAACTTAAGCCCTTAGCCTTCATATGTTGGTGTGCCCATGGTCATCGTGTATTGTTGTGCCCATGTTCATAATATTTTTGTGCCCATATCGATAATGTGTTGTCGTGACGCTTCATTATCATTTAACAAAAATACGACGACACGAAATCGCAAAATATTTTGAGTACTAGTCAGAGTCATATGTGATATGAACTAGAACTGAAACCTGACGTGGCCAGGAATTAATTTAATCACTTAAAGCTAACGCTAGCGAGAGAAACCATAACTGCAAATCATTTGTTAATGGACATTCTGTAGATATAGTTAGAATCAGAAAAGTGGGTTCCAAGATAACTCTTATTTTTATAGATGTGATCTTGGCCAATGGTCAAGGTCAAAATTGTATATTCCTATATTATCTATAAACCGATAACTGTTACCATCGAGTGGATGCAGTCCGAAAGAAGAGGGCAAAAGTCGCTAACAGCTTCAGAGATATTACATCACGAAATCGTTTTAACGGATTCCAAGATCAGCCAGGTCAAGTAGCCGTGGAAATATAGGTCAAAGATCAGATCATGAATTTTCCCATCATACAATTCTGCAGAAAAGGTGGAATCCAAAAAATTGCTTTTGCCGTAACGGTTTCCAAGATATCAAGTTCAGATCTCAAAGTTAAAATTTATGCACTTCTATATAGAAGGATGTGACAGTGAGATCAAATTTGCGTTACCGTTAGCAATTGCAAAGAGAACGCAGGTCAAATGACCTTTGAACTTGAAAATGTAGGCAAAAGTTTAGATCTCAACGCTACCTCTTATGTGATTTTGTAGCAAATGAGGTCAAAATCTCGAACAGTTTCAGAGATAACACATGTCATCTGACCTGTAACCTTAAAAATCTAGGTCAAAATTAAGATCATGAAGTTGCCTCTTATCAAACTACTTAGAGGAGGTGGAGTCTAAAATTGAGCTCAAAACACAGGCAGGTCTGCATCCCATATAATGCACCAAGATGTGATTACTCAAGAGGTACCATGATGTGATTACTCACATTATCCCGCGAAAAAACGTTGAACAAGAAATCAAAAGAAAAAGGGAGGTGAAAACACATACAGACGGCATTACGTTTATCCTTTGAAGTAACCCTTGGACGTTAAGTTTTGTAAAGTTTCTATCTAGCTTGTACGGTAATATATTACCTTTGCCCTCTCACTAATTAGTAGGTCGATGCAATACTGCACTACTTCCCTGGTTTGTAGAGTAAGGCATTTCGTGTTCCTCCTCACTAGTTTATACAGTAATGGTTTACCCGTCACGCCTCACTACTTTGTACACTAATGTATTATCTGTACGCGCTAGCTTTTAGAATTATTTATTACCTGTGCCGCCTCAGTGGTTTACATGGTGATATGTTTAATGTGCTTCCCACTTATTTGTACACTAATTATTACTTAACTGTGACAGTTCACGAGATTGCACAGTAATGTACCACCTGTGCCGCTTCACTAGATTGTATAGTAAGGTATGATCTGTGTCGGATCTTTAATGTGTTCATTTTATGTACCGTTTCACTAATCTGAATACTAATGTGTGACTTTTCGCCTCCCTAGATCTGTGCATCTCACTAATTTGTGCGGCAATATGTCGCCTCACTAACGTGCAAGAATGCACAATAATGCATTACCATGAGGCTTCGCAACTGTGTACAATAACTGCCTGTGCCAACTGAGTTCTTTGTACCATAATTGTTATCTCAAACCCTTATCGAGTAGAAAAATGCATTACCTCTGCATTGTGCAATGACGTATGACATGTGCCGCCCCATTATTGTTACAGTAATATATTACTTGTGCCGCCACGTTAATGCCCAGTAATGTGTTTCCTGTGAAGCTTCACTAGTTTATTGTGTTACTGTACTACCTTTGCCGCCTGATTAGGTAATAAAGCAATTACCTTGGTCGCCTCATTAGTGTGTACAGTAATGTAGTACCTGTACACCTCACTTGTTTCCACAGTAATGTATTAGTTCTGCCCCTCCTTTTTTTGCAATCAAGTATTGCATATACCACCTCAGTAGTTGAAAATGTAATATTTACCCTGTGCGCCACAGCAATATGTATAGAAATGTATTATCTGTGGTTTCTCGTTAAGTGTGTAGAATAATGTATAAGCTGTGATGCCTCGCTAGTGTGGACAGCAATGTATAAAATGTGCCGCTTCGCTAGTGTGTAAAGTGATATATCTACTGTGTCTCCTTTCCTAGTAATGGACCGCACTTGCTTGTAAAGTGATATATCTACTGTGTCTCCTTTCCTAGTAATGGACCGCACTTACTTGCTTGTACAGCAATGTATGGCTGGAAGAATGAATGGCTAGTTTTTGCAGTATTGTGTAACCTTTGGAGCCTTGTTAGTTTTGAAAGTAATGTATGAACTGTACCATTTTATTAGGTGGTACAGTAATATATTACCTCTGAATTTCATACTTTATAGGGGGATCCATTACCTGCAGCGCTTCACTAAGATGGTAGTGATGACTACGACTGCGATTATAGAGACGACTGCAGAAATGCACCCTATGACCAACATTTTCAGTGAACCAAAACCTAAAAATAACACCACCAAAACAAAAAAGGACAAAATAAATCTTAAATATTTGCTTCTTAATTTCAATTGTCTGACGGAAAAAAACTCAATTATCAAGCAGGAAAAACTTCGGTTTGTCATATTTATTGTAGCGAGACGGATTGATAATCGAAACGAAAACGTAGTTAATAGCTCTATAATGTGTAAAATAATAATATTTTATAATAGTTTTCGTCGGCAAGTAATGACAGCTCTTTTGATGGAAGTGCCATGTGTGGCAATTAACCGCAATTCAAATTTTTCAAAAAATTGTTCTCATTTTATGTTTTATGTCAACTTGGTAAAACCTTATAGAATAGCCAACAACTACAATTTTTATCGCAAAAGAGATGGCATTTCTATGGATAGGGAAATCATCGGTTAGCTTTTACTTTGGCCTTTCCAAGTTATCAGGCAGTTAAGTTTAGTTCGACAGGTACATTTGCTTAGGTTCATCTATTCTTCATAATACTTCAACTAATCGGAAGAAAACAAGGAGAAGAAGGGGGCGTGATTACCTGACATGGAGTTGTTAGATGAAAGTGCAGTTTTGTTTTCGCATCGTTCTCCACCGTATCCATCCTGGCAGGTGCACGTGAATTCCGCGATGCCGTTAATGCACTGTCCGTTGTTCTGACAAGGCGACGAAAGGCACTCGTCAATATCTGCCAAACACAAAGCAGTGTTTGTATAATCTGTTTTGGAATTCTGAACTATATATAAAATCATAATGATAGAAATCTTCAGCAATCATGCCCAACAATGTTGTGCTCATTAATACAGTTCATATCCGGAAAGTTCAAAAGAATGTTTTTTAATCAAACAACTATTTATCTGCATAAAAGTCATTCGAGCAGGATTGATTTCGACAAAATTTAATTTATCGGAAAACAATTTTCAAGTTTAAAACATGATCTCTTATTGTTTTGCTAAACATGTTATCGATTCTGCCAGAAAAATCACTAGTTTATGGAATTGTTCCGGTAGAATATGCTTTTTTTCATACGTGACCAAAGAAAAATAGTATTAAAATTAATAAGATTAAACTTCATACAGCACAAAGTACGGACTAAAACATCACATGAACTCTCTTACCAGCAAAATCAGATTAGTTGCCGCGCCAGTAAAATTAGATTAACTGTTGTAATAGCAAAATTATATAGGTTGCTATAGGCACCATATGGTACTATACCAGTTATTCCTAGATCATTTCTTGGGATATTCAGCATTAGGTAAATATGTGAAATACTGAGTATTTCATTATTAATTAAATATTAAACAAATTTAGTTATAGAGGCCATCAGGCCACAAGGCTTCATAGCAACGGCTTCCCATATTGAAGGACTTTTTTCCTGTGTTTCTCCAATTATGTGTTTACTCAAATGTGATAAAGTGGCACGTAGCTGCTATTTGTTTTATCTGAGTTATATTTTTTCGGAATTTCTTTATTCGACATTTACAGCACCTGAATGGATTTTCCTCTTCCTAAATATGAACACTTTATATCTAATTTATTTTGGTATATATTTGGTTCATAACTAGTGCATATATGGTGTATATATCAAGTACATATCATACTTTACAGATAGTCGTTTTACATTTTCACTTAGCTTTGAAGACAATTCTAAAAATAGAGTGACATCTGACCTTGGAGACAGTGTTGTCCCTCGTAACCTTGATTGCATTTGCAAGTTTAATTACCTATGTCGTTAATGCATGCCGCATTACTGCCGCATGGATTTGACGTGCATACATTTATATCTACAAGAACTATATTTATAAAAGTGGTCCGAAAATTAGAAAGTGTTGACTCAGAATGAGCTAAAAATATCTAAGAAAAGAAATAACAACGGGTTTGGAATGAATGAAAAAAGTCGAGTCTTCTATAGCTCTAATAATTTTTAAGATATTTAGGTAACTTGAGCTTTAACCTTGAAACTGAGCTTAATATGACAAAGTAAAAAATTACCGCTTATTTGACTTTGTAAAACTCAGAGACATCAAGTAGTCGCAACTGATATTAGTCTTTTAAAGGGTAATTATGTGATGAGAGAGTCTAATTGTTTTGTAAAATCATTTGCAAATTTAGCCCAAACCTCAAAGGTTAGTGTCAAAAGTTCATGGTTTTGTTCATGTACCTTGTTCACAATGTGCTCCCTCAAAGCCCGGGATACAGTTGCACATGACATGTAGCGATCAATGCCATCAACGGAGGTGGAGTTATTCGCGCACAAGTTGGTTTTACAGTCGTCAATATCTGTCAATTGGTTTTTTCAATCTAGCAGTTAATTTAAACTCTATAAAACTAATTCAGTCGGTTTATTTACATCTATTATTAAGTCAATAACGTCTGTAAAAGAATTATTGACCAGCAGTAAACTTAGGGCAGTCTATTTGGGACTTGGAGAGGAAATAGGACAAAGGTTTACATTTTTGTTGGTCTTCATTTTCAATTGCTATTTACCTATGAAGAATTGTTCGGAAAATAAGAATAAAAAACTAATATAAAATCAAATTTAGAATCTCGAATTTCAAGTCAGAAGTTGTGCTTTATTTGTGTGTTAACATACATATTGTTGGATCGGTACCTTGATCACAATGTCTTCCCTCAAAGCCTGATTTACAGTTACACTCGTAGCCATTTATGCCATTAACGCAGGTGGAATTATTCGCGCACAAATTGGTTTCACAGTCGTCAATATCTGTCAATTCAATTTGCTTATTGAAATCTACCATTTAAACTCTATAAAACTAATCATTGACCAGCAAATCAAGAAGTTATTGAGTTGTATGACATTTCTGGCAGTTTATTCGAGGGTTGTAACAAACCTTTCTGATTTACCATCTCTAGGGCAGAATGTTTTAAACAGTTTCCACTATACTGAGGGTAGGGAAGAAAACAGTTACGAGATTGTCAGCTCTGATGACAGCACTATCACTTTTATATCGAAGTTGATACCGTCTTCAAAGCACCAACAGTGTGCAGCAAAACAATGCAAACTTAAAATTCACTCCACACATATGGAAATTTTATTTGATGTAAGTGGCTCAACATGATATTGTTTTAGAATGTACTGAAGGCTGATTAGCTTGACTTGGACAGATGATTCTAATAATGAAAAAAAGAAATTATCCCACATGAGTTGTTTAAAGTATGAGCCAAATACTTTTCTTGGATTTTTCTCCCAATGAAAAATAGCACCATCGTACCTACAAACGCTATTTTGGAAAATCAGAGGTAATATTGCTTTCAAATAGAATTTATCGCCGTATTCATTCACCCTAGGGGCACAGATACGCGTCGTCAAACCAGCCGTGTAACTCCCACATAACTCAAATGAATTCATTAGAAAAAAACAAGTGTATGATATTCTTTTTTCAAAAAGTACTTTCACAGGTAAATGTGAGAAGGGAAGTTTCAGCGGTTACCCGTGGTAGAAACCATTTCCGAAAAAATGTCGAAACGCTAAAAATTTGACCAGTGCATTACAAAGCGTAAGTTTTGCAAATAAAATATCCGCTTGAATAAAAAGCGTGAGCGGCGCATTATTGTGAAACTTGTGTGGTGGTGAGCGAATTAATCTTAGATTGTACGAAAGCTGCTGTAATGGTTTCTGAACAACTAACTAATGGGATTGATCAACTATTTACAAACTGTGTTGTCAGTAGCGATTATAGTTAGGTGGTTTCTCGAGCTCAGAGGAAAAACCTAAAATCATTTCACGAATTTCTTTTATTTTCTGTATGACAACTACACAACTTCACATTTCATATTTTTTACTAAAACTCCTTTTCTAAACTGCAATTTTCCTTACATTTGTATCTGAGATGTGACAATTTCGGATAAACCAAAAGACTGAGATTTTCTTATTTCTGCAATAATATATACCGATTGCAATTTACTAAAATTTATACTAAGATCACCACTTATAACTTTTTAACGAATATTACAAATATAGTAGAATTAAACTGTAGGAATTTATGATTAATAGCTGAAAGAGGAAAATGAACGAAGTTCGAAAATACTCAAATAACTATGTAAATCAAATGAGCAGTTGTCTTTTACCAAAACAAGTAATTGTTAGGTAGGTAATAATGCCTGCTACTATCACTTAAAATTTCAAGAGATTAAGACTTTTCCTGGAGCTGCTTAGTAATTTACTAAAACCTTGGTTTTTGGATAATATGTGTACCAATTTTTGGAGAAAAGCCAAAGCAAGTAATATCCAGATGAAAACTTATGCACACTATCTTGAAGTAAAATTTTAGAACGTTTCAATACAAACACTAGGAGATACCTTTTCAAGAAAATTTTCTGGAGTTAAGATTTTACGAAAAACAAGTTGGTTTTCCAAATTATTTTCGCCAATTATACTACTTTTTAGCGAATCGCCAAAACAAGTAATAACCGGGTGGGCACTTATCCACCCTACCTTCCATCAAAATTTCAGACGTTTCTATGAAAACTCTAATATTTGCAGAACAAGAAAATGGGGTTATTTTCCTGAAGTTCGTTAGCCTTTTATTTTTAGTTTTTCTGCAATTTTTGGCGAATCGTCAAAAATTAAAAAGGTTAGACATGTAGTAAGGTCTGCTACATTTTCTTAAAAGGTCAAGACAGTAAGACTGTTTTCGTGGGATTAATTAAGATTTCACTGATTTTATTTTTGGCTTCTGTGCACGAAATGTCCGCCAATCACAAAAATAGTAAAAGCCAGAAACGGAGTAATACCTGCTACAGTCACATAAAATTTCCTGGAGTTAGTTAAGGGTTAACAAAAAATGCGTTTGTCGCCAATATTTCCGTCAAACGTCAAAATATACAATAGATAGGTGAAGAGCTATGAACCCACCCTTTCGCCAAACTTGCGTTATGTTTGTACTAAAGCTATATGTTTTATGGAAAATTGGCTGTTGGCCAAATTTATTGGTGAATCGCCAAAAAAGGAATAACCACTTGGGCAGTAATGTATGCTACTGCTCTTTATAATACCAAGCAATAAGTCTATTTGCCCTAGAATTCGACTAGATTTTACTGATTTTTCACCAAAATTTGAGGCAATTTGTTTTTAGAAAATCAGCAAAAAGTAATAGTTAGTCAGGTAATATTGGCTGCTGCAGTCACTTAAAATTTCCCTGGATGACTGTTTCTGTTTTAATCCATAAGTTTCTCCAATATTTGGCCCATCATCAACAAGTGTATCAGCTGTACAGGTAGTAAGCTGTACTGCCACCCTTTGTTAAAATGTCATGACAGTAAAACCATTGGTAGAGTTCATCTAGACTTTACTAAAATTCTTGTTGGTTTTCACCGCAATTTTCGTCACTTTCTTTCTTTTTTGCCAGTCACCAAAAATAAGTAACAACATTCACTTTAAATTTAAAGTTCAACACAGTAAGACTATTTTCCAGCACTTAGTCAAGATTTTATTGATTTATTCTTTTTTTTCGCCAAAGTTTTCAACAATTTGTGGCCAATCACCAGAAAAGTAAAAACGAAAAGTTTGGAACGTTTCCTTTAAAACCCTAGGTAAAGAAACATTTTAAAGCCATTTGTCTTTTGGACAATACTTTCTCCATTTTTGGCGAATTTTCAAAAAAGTTAATAGCCAGGTAGGACTTATATCCGCTACCAGCAATCAAAATTTCAAGACACTTAGATTAAAAACTTAGGAGAAGATACGATTTCTCAACTTAAAAACGTACATACGCAGATATGCACATACGTACACGACTGCTATAGCCCCTGATTCTGCAGAGGCTAAAAGTCTAAGCGGTATTCGGTTATGTTAAGAGGCCCCAGCCATTTCACTTCGTGTTGTTAACATCACCAAAATATGAACTTATGCTGGTCGTTTTAGTAGCTCAAAATCCAGACTCAGTGACAAAGGATGAAGACAACACTGCACCCAAGGTTAGTGTCAAAACGTCGGCTATGTACCGTGCAAACATTTATGCCTAGAAACTTACTTTTCGGGGGAATATATATAGTTTTATTATTATTATTATTATTATTATTATTATTATTATTATTATTATTATTATTATTATTATTATTATTATTATAAATAGAATGTTTTGTTTGGTATAAATAACCAAGCAATCCTTCGGCATTTGCATACAAAACGCTCAGCGTTTCCAAGAGCAAATCTGATCACGCTTCCACACAAGCCTCTCAAATTACAAAAAATTTAAAAACAAAAGTAAAACAGAAAACAAACAAACAAGCAAAAGCAGAATACAAAAAAAAAAAAACAAAAACAAACAAAAACAGACACAAACAAGCAATCACTTTGTGAAATACTTTTCGCTTCTTTTTGATGCATTTCTTTTAAAAAAACAAGCGATCGTCGAAGGCGCAGACTTCAACTGGAGGCAATAATCAGCCAAGCGCAAAAAATTTCAAAGTTTCCGCAGTTTTTAATTTTTCAAGAAATAAAAACAATAACGCTTTGTCGCACAGCTAGCCTACCTGGTCTTTCTGTGTGCGAAAGGAAATTGAAATCGGTTGAATGTTGCCGGAAATATAGCCCGTACAAACTGCATATAAAGAGGTCAAGCGCATAAAGTTTCACAGTTTCCGCTTTTTTTTATTTTTCAAGAAATTTTATACTTCCCGGTCAATTGTTTTTAATTTGTTTAAAGTCAGCCGGATTACTATAATTGTGAGTCGGTGATCCGGCTTGAGATATAAAAAACATGGTTATTTTTCCCCCAGCATTAACAGCTTTGTCGTTGAATCAAATCAGTCAATTACTTAGTCTGCCATGAGAGTAATTTGGGCCGATTTTCATACTTGGCCAGTGGCATACATTCCAGGTATATTTTGTTGGTAAAATTGTCGCATAATTTGACCATTGTTTACATTGATCGAAGGATTGGGTTGGGTTGGGTTGAGCTGAGATACTCCTAAGTGGAAGTATTAAAAGGCTGCGGGTGCATAATTTAACACGAAATTGCGAAAAGCTTCTCTTTCTAATTTGTCGACCCGGCTTCACTTCTGTTGCCAATTATCGAGCACTGTAATGAACCTTAGAAATGACTATGAAACCCAAATGTTTAGATTAAAATAAATAATGACGATGCCGCAGTTGTTTGCTGGAGACTCACCTCGTTTGCAAATGTATCTCTTAGTGTTGTTGCATGACGTATAGTACCAGTTTTTGTGTGCCGTTTTTTTGTAATAAGCACATACGTCACCCCTATCATTGGGTTCGTCCGTCAAATTTGTTTTGGACATCCACACTGTGTAGGTATCCTTGGACCCATCGCTCCAGCTCCACTTGCCATCACCATCTGCTGCGGGACTTCTGTAGCCTATCCAGTACTCATTGTTTGACCTCATTGACAAAGACAGCGTTGACGATACAGTGGTGTCTGGTACAGACAGCTCGAACCACTTCGCAAATAGAACAACTTTACTTGTGCCAAGTTTTCGTTTTCAAACAGTAGCTGCTTTTTTGCTGAAACTGCAACTCCCCATAAACTCTTTTACTTCGTATAAATTTATGGCCTGTAATTACTCTATAACAATATTCCCAAGACACATCTCCCCGTTCTCCCATCGCTGGTCCCCTCCCCGACACACAAAATCATATATGAGTATGGAAAGGAAATATTGCCTTGTTTATGCAAGAAGAATGTAAGAAAACTACTAAGGTTATAAAACTGTCATTGTGACGACGAAATACGACGACGGTCCGACGAAGACGGTCCGACGACTACGGTCCGACGACGGACGCTTTAAAGTTACGTTCTGACTAAAAGCAATTAGTTTTTTTAACTAACCTTTTTGACTTGATCCATTTGTTTTCATCTTTGCTGTGGACGCCCGCCAAGTAGGCGTGGCTTGATTGACAGGTGGCATTGGCGTCGAACCAGTTCATCATATTGTCGGAGAATGTATATTCATATCCAGAGCGATCCCTCTCTATCCACTCTATGACCAAAGAAAAAAAACAGACTAGACTGTTACGATGCATAGACTATTTACTGTTAAATTGTTACTGACTCGGTTGACATGAAAAGGACTCTGACAGAGAGCTTAAGACAACTGCTGTTTTAAGAGCCATCTATTATAATCACTCATAAACATAACACCTCACACGTCACACACTCAGCGCACGTCACCCGTCCTAGCACAGGTCACAAGTCCTAGCACACGACACTTAACCTAGCACACGCCACCCACCACAGCGCACGTCACTCACCCCAGCACACGTCACTCACCCTAGCACAACACTCACCCCAGCACACGTCACACACCCTAGCACACGTCACCCATCCCAGCACACATCACCTACTCTGGCACATGTCACACACCCCAGCGCACGTCACCTATCCTAGCACACGTCACTAGCCCAAGCACACGCCACCCACCCCAGCGCACGTCACACACCGCAGCAAACGTGACACACCCCAGAACACATCACCCAGCTCAGCACACGCCGCCCATCCCAGCACACGTCACACACCCCAGCACACGTCACCCATCCCAGCACACGTCAATCACCCTAGCACACATCACCAACTCCGGCACATGCCACACACCAAGCACGTGTTATTCATCCTAGCACACGCCAATCACCCTACCACACCTCATCCACCCCAGCACACGTCAATCACCCTAGCACACGTCACCCAACCCAGCACACGTCAATCACCCTAGCACACCTCACCCACCCCAGCACACGTCAATCACCCTAGCACACGTCACCCATCCCAGCACACGTCAATCACCCTAGCACACGTCACCCACCCTAGCACACGTCAATCAAACTAGCACACGTCACCCAGCCCAGCACACGTCAATCACCCTAGCACACGTCACCCAGCCCAGCACACGTCAATCACCCTAGCACACGTCACCCACCCCAGCACACATCTCTCATCCTGGCACACGTTATTCACCCTGTCACACGTCACCCACCCCAGCACACGTCACCCACCCCAGCACACGTCACCCACCTTAGCACGTCACCCATCCCAGAAGACATCACTCACCCTAAACATCATTCACCCTGGCACAGTCACTCACCCTAGCACATATCAGTCACTCTAGCACAAGTCAATCACACTCGCGCACGTTGTTCACCCCAGCAAACGTCAATCACACTAGCACACATCACTCACCCTGGCACACGGTATTCACCCTGGCACAGTCACTCACCCTAGCACATATCAGTTACCCTGACTCACGTTATTCACCATAGCACACGCCAATCACCAAGCACATGTCACTCACCCTAGCACACATCACTCGTACTAGCACATGTCACTCACCCTAGCACATGTCACTCACCCTCGCACATGTCACTCACCCTCCCCATGGACCGTCCCGTGCAGGAACACAATCATCATGCAGCTGGCACTGAACGCAATGCTATCCATCTTTGTTTTTAATCCAATCCAAAATGTTGAAATGCCCGCATATGTAATACAAGCGTTTGTTATATATGTATATCAAAGTTGCCTGGCTTCAGTCTTATGCTTTAAGGGGTTTTTTTAAGTTGTTGAGAATTAACTTCCGTGTTTGATCTCCCGCATGTATTTGTGTTAAAAATGTGACCGGCGTTATGTTAAGGATTTCAACTATTCAAACTTTTTTTAAACATGGGTAAGAAAGAGAATCATTCACAGATTGTCTCTCATCCCCCACCCCCACCCCCTGTCCCGGTTATAAGCTCACCATCCTCCAGGGAAAACAAGTAAAACTGCAGGTCAGACATCTGGAATAGTTTCATGTACATCGCAATAAGGAAAACTATCGCGGTTTATTATTCCAAAAATCAAAGCCTACATGCTGTAATTTTTTTCTCGTATCATTAAGATGGCCAATTTGTATTGTCGCACAAAATGTATATATGTGTATGGAGGTATAATTGTGCATAAATGTCACGCGGTCCGCGCTCCAACATGCGTTTTGTATGGCGTTGGTATTTATGTACAAGTAAGAAAATATTTATTTCTTTCCCAAACCACTTCTTGTGTCATCCAAATTAGTACTATTTCCTGCATGTGGTTTTTATGATTCTGAAAATAAATTACAGACGTACACTAATTTTACGATAAATCGCATATCTGTGGAGATGCTCTTAAAAGGCAGATGTTACGTTTAACTGCATATTGCACGAAAAAAATTATGGAGAACTAACAGAGCGCAAATAAATAGTAGCTAACATGTGTAAAATATATATGTTGCACAACAATAGAAATGATCACTAGACGATTTTAATGATCATTAGACGATTTTAATGATCAAAGAAAAGTAAAATTGTCGGGATCGGCTGAAGCATTTGAACATGAACTAGAGCCTAAAAGGACCGGATCTGCCGTCTTTATTTATCAAGGGCATACCCCCCTACCCCCTCCCCACCGCCACTCCCTCCTCAGTTTTCCTGCATTGCATCCAATGAAAAATTTTTGAGTGCAGTCTTTGGCCATTGTTATTGCGACTACAGGTAAGATAATCTATAGAAAAAAAAGATAAATAAGGTTTGATAGATTAAAATAATGTGTAAAATGCAGTGCTTTCTCCTGCTCATAGCGTTGTTATTACAGCACTGTTTGTGACTCATCTACCAGGTGGCGCCTCTGGTGTCTCATCTACCAGGTGGCGCTTCTGTTGACTTATCTAAAAGGTGGCGCCTCTGTTGTCTCATCTATCAGGTGGCGCCTCTATTGTTTAATCTACCAGATGGCGCCTCTGTTGTCTAATCTACCAGGTGGCGCCTCTTTTGTCTCATCTGCCGGATGGCGCTTCTGGTGTTTCATCTACCAGGTGGCGCCTCTGTTGTCTCATCTACCAGGTGGTGACACTGTTGTCTCGTCTGCCAGATGGCGCCTCTGTTGTCTCATCTGCCACATGGCGCCTCTGTTGTCTCATCTGCCAGATGGCGCTTCTGTTGTTTCATCTACCAGTTGGCGCCTCTGTTGTCTCATCTACAAGGTGGCGTCTCTGTTTCTCATCTGCCAGATGGCGCCTTTGTTCTCTTATCTGCCAGATGGCGCCTCTGTTTTTTCATCTACCAGGTGGCATCTCTGTTGTCTCATCTACCAGATGGCGCCTCTGTTGTCTCATCTGCCAGATGGCGCCTCTGTTGTCTCATCTGCCAGATGGCGCTTCTGTTGTTTCATCTACCAGGTGGCGCCTCTGTTGTCTCATCTACCAGGTGGTGTCACTGTTGTCTCATCTGTCAGATTGCGCCTCTTTGGTCTAATCTGCCAGATGTCACTTCTGTTGTTTCATCTACCAGGTGGCGCCTCTGTTTTCTCATCCACCAGGTGGCGCCTCTGTTGTCTCATCTGCCAGATGGCGCCTCTGTTGTCTCATCTGCCAGATGTCGCTTCTTTTGTTTCATCTGCCAGGTGGCGCCTCTGTTGTCTCATCTACCATTTGATGCCTCTGTTGTCTCATCTGCCAAATGGCGTCTCTGTTGTCTCATCTGCCAGATGGCGCATGTGTTGTCTCATCTGCCAGATGGCGCCTCTGTTGTCTCATCTGCCAGATGGCGCTTCTGTTGTCTCGGTGCGCTATATTGGGTTAGTGTCCTGTCTTAATTAGTAGTTAGAGGTCTTTGATACAGCACAGCAATATTGCTGACTTTCACAGGAGCTATCCACCAAAACCCCCCAACCTCCCCCCACCCCCCCCCACAAAAAAAACCGCTGGATTCACCCCGTGAATCCGTAATGTACGAAGTAACTTCTCATGCTATTTATTCCAAAAGATATTTGATAAAAACCTCGGCGCTTCTCGGATTCTATTTTGTGTGTTTTTATCAGTATTTTTAAAGGCCTCCTATATTTCCTTTTCGAGTGAGGGAAAATTTGATCTCGTTTTTTTCTGATGTTGTAACTTCCGGACTCACACAATCTTATTGATCCCAACTTTTCTGGAACAACCAAAAACCCCACACACACTTGACTGCGAGCTCCAGAAACATTTAGATTCGGTCGGTTGGTGCGGTGATGGCAAATATTAGTCAAGCAATACTAAAACAGAACCGCTTTTCTGGAAAATCAAAATTGCCATCTATATATAAAACAGCTGTAATCTTTCAGTTGTCGCATCCTGTTACTTGTGTGGGGGAGATATCAGTGGGTACTTCGGGGTCGGGACGGTTGTCGTTATCCTCACCAGTTTGTTCCGTCGGAGGGGGGGGGGGGTGAGGGGAGGGATGAGGGGGTGAGGGGTGTGCGGGAATGTGCGGGGTGTGAGGGGTGTGAGGAGTGTGAGGGGTGTGAGGGTGTAAGGGGTGTGAGGAGTGTGAGGGGTGTGAGAGGTGTTATGGGTGTGAGGAGTGTGGGGGTGTGAGGAGTGTGACGGTGTGAGTAATGCGAGGAGTGTGAGGAGTGTGAGGGGTGTGCGGGATGTGAGGGGTGAGGGGTGTGAGGGATGTGTGGGGTGTGAGGGGTCTGCGGGGTGTGAGGGGGTGAGGGGTGTGAAGGTAAACTGCATTCAGTGCTCTGCCTTATCCACAAAAGCTGTCAATGTATGGGTATAAGTTTGTCGTTATTCTGGATGTTTCTTCCGTCTGTGATCAAGGTCAAACTGAGGTCAGTATTATTTTGTACTCTCGAAAGAACTCCTCCTGTTCTATTTGTCGCACGAGCTTCAAATCTGACACACTTATAGAGGTAATAAGGTCTCGCCGAAATCGCAATTTTTTAACTTTCAATGTCAAGGTCAGACTGAGGTCAAATTATTTTTAAAACGCATTTTATCGCTGACAGTTAGAGATATAGGGCTCAGATATCTGTTCAAACCCATATAAAGTACCCTCGCCACCTGGATCTTAACCGCCAATATCAAAGGTCACGTGGCTTTTGTACGTGAGTGCCTGCCCCCTCGGCGCCCACCCACCGAGGTCAAAGTTGAAAAAGAATGTGTTCATTCAGTTATAACGGTATACAGTGGTTGGAAAGACGTAAAGGTCGAAATTACTACAGATAAGGCTTCGTATTCGCTTATCTCCGCTTCAGCGTCCGGAGTATGGGGGCGGGGGAGGGGGGTGGGCGGGGGGTTGCGAGAGGGCATGCCATTCCGATGTGCGCGAGAAAAGGTCACAAATTATGCCATGACACGTTACAATCCGCTGCTGTAACAACGAGAAACGAAAACTATATACTCAAAGTCAAATGAAAACGCACAACTAATTTCCATTTCTTTTAATACTTCCCATAAAAATGGATCGGGGTAATATTCCCGAAACGAAACCAAAATACTAAACAATAAAAATATTCCATTCACTTAACAGAAAGTTAAGAAGTTAAAATCATGCTAACAGACTGACTGACAATTTGTGTAGTTGACCACCCCCCACCCTCATGCCTCACACTCTATGGATCCCGACAACAAACACTCTCGTTTTTAGCATATTGAGAACAGCGTGAGGGCGGAGGCGTAGGGGAGGTTGGGAGTGAAACTAAGGGAAGGCTATGTATGCAACGTTCAGAAATGCAACTCTGGCCTTATGACAAAAGTTAAAGGGAGCTGTCACACCAGTTACCAAAACTATGAAGCCACGACCACTGATGACTCATCGTTACACTAGCTCATCGGTCATGATGACTCAGCACTACACTAGCTGACATAGTCATGATGACAAGATCACTAATGACTCATCGATACACTAGCTGATATAGTCATGATGACACGATCACTGATGAATCACCACTACACTAGCTGACACGGTCATGATGACACGATCACTGATGACTCATCGCTACACTAGCTGACACGGTCATGATGACACGATCACTGATGACTCATCGCTACACTAGCTGACACGGTCATGATGACACGATCACTGATGACTCATCGCTACACTAGCTGACACGGTCATGATGACACGATCACTGATGAATCACCACTACACTAGCTCACACGGTCATGATGGCATGGTCACTGATGACTCATCGTTACACTAGCTGACATAGTCATGATGACACGATCACTAATGACTCATCACTACACTAGCTGATATAGTCATGATGACACGTTCACTGATGAATCATCGATACACCAGCTGACACGGTCATGATAACACGATCACTGATGACTCATCGCTACACTAGCTGACATGGTCATGATGACACGATCACTAATGACTCATCGCTACACTAGCTGATATAGCCATGATGACACGTTCACTGATGAATCATCGATACACCAGCTGACACGGTCATGATGACACGATCACTGATGACTCATCGCTACAGTAGCTGACATAGTCATGATGACACGATCACTAAAAACTCATCGCTACACTAGCTGATGTAGTCATGATGACACGATCACTGATGAATCACCACTACACCAGCTGACACGGTCATGATGACACGATCACTGATGAGTCATCGCTACACTAGCTGACACGGTCATGATGACACGACTACTGATGACTCATCGCTACACTAGCTGACACGGTCATGATGGCATGATCACTGATGACTCAACGCTACAGTAGCTGACACGGTCATGACTGCATGATTACTGATGACTAACCACTACACTAGCTGACACGGTCATGATGGCACGATCACTGATGACTCATCAGTATGCCAGCTGACATGTTACTGTGGAAACAACTGTCAGAACTCACGCCCCTACCCCTTTTTCCGACCAACATCGTGTTTTGGGTATTTCTCCATATTATGGAGAACTCTAAGAGTGTTGGCAAATTGACTGACGTCATGGGCTCTGACGTCATTGTCTTTGACGTTGAGTTTGGATTGGAGACAAATATCAGCATGTGCTTTATCGCAGCATGCCAGTTCGATACCTTCAGTATAATTAGACCGTCTATTAGCGCAGGTCCTTATTTAAGTTTGGCATTAAAGAAATGATTAGAGGTTTCTCATTATCTGAGCTATATGCTTTTTGAGATCGTGAAGTACTGATCGTGTGTAGACTACGAAGAAACCAACAGCGGACAGAGTGGTTTTAGCTCGGTTATTCCCTGCTACACCCATTTGAGATTTACTCGTAGGGAAGGGGGTGAGAGTTGGAAAAGGGGAGATAAAGAATATCCTGCATCGAATATGGGGATTTGAAGGGATCCACTGCCCATGCCGCCCGATCCGGACAAGGGAAAATAAACCTGGGTAGCGGAGTTATCAAAGATTTAACGAACAGATCCAGATTAGGGGACCCTTTAGTGGAGGTTAAAGTCTTTGGAATTTATATATCTTTATTGCACTTTGTGTAATGCGCGCGCTTCACTGATGTGATTCCTTAATCACGTAAAGACGCTATGATTAACTGAAAAAATCCTAACACAAGTTCAATTACATTTCAGTCTCAAAATATTATTCGCGTGGAATTCAAAATAATTATCATTTTACGGACATAGTCTAATATTTTCATCTAACATAAACAAACATTTGATAATAATTAATAAGATTAATCGACCTTATATTTTAGAACAATAGAGAAATATTGGCAAACACGACTCACTTGCACATACATAATCCATCTTGTGCGTAATTTGCCCGATGTGAATTAACTTCAATCAATTTTGATCCACGAATTAACATAAAACAGCTTACCACATTTTATGTGCTCCAATATTCCTTAACTTTCGCAAGTTTCCCTTTAATTACACCTTTGTTATTAAGAGCCTTTACGCAGATGCGTACCAAATATCATATGCTGCAGAACAGCGATGTACGGATATTTATGGGAAATCGAACGGAATTCTGGATAATAAGAATTTACCAATAAAGTGGGAGGTCCGAAATGAGTGTTTTTTGGGTGTGGAATAAAGGTCTAGTTTTGGTGATGTGGTTGGCTAAAATACCGGTATTTTCTCCGAATTTCATGGAAACCCTTAATATTAATGGCAACGTCACACACAGGAAACGAATAACAATTCAAAACTAATGGACTTGTAATTAAACCTGGAAGCAAAACGAATGACGCATTATCCACTAAAAGGAAGACTGGGCTAGACACCATTCTGTGTGGATGACCTGGAGGCCAGATCGGAGCACACATTGAGTTTTCATGCCAGGTCACGTGATGTGGATCCGGTATTAGCGAGCAGATGCCAGGATTTGGAGCGTTAGGGGCGGATAGGTATGGTGAACTGGTGTCTCCCTGCCCTGTTCAGGTCCCAGTAAGCATTGAGACATGAGAATGACGTCGGGTCGACGTCGTGACAAGACGTTTCCGACGCCGGACTGACGTGCCGGTTTTGGTTGTATATGAAATGGAACCGACGTCTTGTTTTCAACGTCAGAATGACGTTGGGTTCCGACCTAAATCCGACGTCGGAATTAAGTCGGTTTTAGGTTGTATATGAACCGACGTCGGATTCCCACCTGAAACTGACAAGAGTTATATAACTAATAGATAATTAATCTTTCAAATGTTGTTGTGAAATACATGCGAAAGCATTTTCCATGTAAATTTTTGCAATCTAGGAAGAGAAATACCGACGCGCCATCAAAATGTAAAAATTACGCTTTTTCTCCTCTTTTTCAAAATGACTTCCATTTCCGGTGAACGATCATAAATGTTCATCGCTTTTTGGCCGATTTTGCAACGTCGGAATGACGTGAGAAAACCGACGTCGCCTCGACGTCGGAATAAAGTCAGGTTTGGGGGAAATAGGTCAGGATATGATTGTGAAGTCGTTGCGACCAAAATCCAACCTTTTTTAACCAAAAACGACGTCGGTTGTTTGCTGGGGTATGTCAGCGCTGTGGAGCTGTCTAGCAGTACTACCGGGGGTTTCCGAAATAAAGCCCAGGGCTTCTATTTGGAAACTGGCCAATTTCAGGCGCTCATTTAGAAACCAAATAGAAGCCCCGGGGCTTCTATCAGGAAACAGTTTCCTAATTAGAGCCCCGGGGCTTCCATTTTTTTGAGTTGGGGAGGGGGGGGTTGCCGATAAGTTTTTATTGAAAAAAGAAAATTTACCATCAGTCTTTTATTAAAGCGCTACATGCTGAGGATTTCGGCACAAAAAATAACAAAACACACAAAAACAACAGTAACTAAAAAGTCTGGTAAAGTGGGGGGAGGGGGGTTGCCTTGTAGGAAGCACAGAATTAAGCAACGACGCAGAACGTGTCTAGGGGTTTGCCTCACAGCAAAGGATTAAGTGCACCGTGCATTGCTAGTAAACATAAGTTCAAAAAGGCTTGCAGGGAAGGAGGGGCAACATCACGCCGCCCGTTTCAAGACTCAGCCGGTTATATTTCCAGTAATACTACGGAATAAAGGTGGCAGTGGGGAGAGGGTGTGTATTCGCCTTGTGCAATGCGCAGGATTAAGCAACGATGCAGAACATGTCTAGGGGCTGCCTCATATCAAAGGATGGCACCGTGTCTGCATTACGAGTAAACACGAGTTTTAAAAAGACTTGCAGGGAAGGAGGGGGGGGGGGGGCTTTTATTAGGAAACGATTTTTTCAGGTCTTTATTTTAACTCCAAATAGAAGCCCCGGGGCTTCTATTGGGAAACAGTTTCCTAATAAGAGCCCCGGGGCTTTTATATGGGGGAGCTTCTTTTCGGAAACTCCCGGTAGCACACTCTTGTTTATGAGTTGGGTGGATAGCTTCTTGAAGGCTATACAGATGACTCGGAGCTCTCACTAGTTGGTGTGATATCTGTGGCGGGAGGGGGTGAGGGTGGGGGCATTTTTCCCTGCCACATTTGACCCTGGAAATAAATTTTCCCATCTGTTCATAGAAGCATCTTTGAGGGAGCGGGATGGAAGAGGGGTGGTTACACAACTACAGACAATGAAACAGCTCTGAGGGTGGGGTGGGTTGTTGCGGGGTGGCTACGGAACTACACAGAGAGAAGTATCTGTCTGTAGTTCCACCTCTGTGGGGGGAAGAAACGGACTCTCTCGTTTAGAATTACTGTATTTTGGCTTTTGTGGATCATCCTTCAACCAGTGCCAACGTCTTCAACCAGTGCCAACGTCACCTGCCATTGGAGTTGCGCCTACCGTAGGCGGCCCAAGGGAACCGCCTTTTCGGTTGCCACCAGTAGACCACTTCCTTCACTTTCTTTGGTGTTTAACCAACGTCTTTTTTACAATGTTGAATAGACGTCGAAAAAAATTCTGGGATTGCACAAATTTGCTTTTGTATGTATTATGTTTAGTTATTTTTTTTAAATCTGCATTCACTGGATGAATGGGACTGGATGAATGGCTACAGATCGTGAGAGCTGCACACCAGTAAACAACTTGATTTATGTCAATGGGTGATGATATCATAATTAACACTTGACAAGCTGTTAGCTTGCAAGGGTTATATGAATTTGTGCGAGAAGCCGTTCGTTCTTTTTTTCTTCTTGACAGTTTTCCGATTTTTTTGTGTCTTGTTCTTCTCTGACACTATGGGCCCTAGGACCATGAAACTTGGGACTTATGCAGAGCTTGATCTAAACGTGTGCATGTCACTTTTTATTTTCGCCTTCGATTTCGTAGTCTTTGTAAAAATGCCATGTGAAAAGAGTGTATTTTTTTGCAAGTAAATGCGGAGCATTTAACATACAGCACAGAACACCACACAGTTGCTCAGCAACAAAAGTAAACGAAAACCAAACACTACTCGGCTTGTGACATGTATTTAAGCAATTTTAATTAATTTTTGTCAAGTGTTTAACATTTCGCTAGCGAAATGACGCTCTAGTTAACACTTGACAAGCCTTTGGCTTGCAAGAGCTATATGAATTTGTGCGAGCAAAATTCGTCCTTTTTTTTTTCTTCTTGACAGTTTTTCCGATTTTTTTGTGTCTTCTTCTCCTCTGACACTATGGGCCCTACGACCATGAAACTTGGGACTTATGAAGAGCTTGATCTGAACATGTGCATGTCACTTTTTATTTTCGTCTTTAATTTCGTTTTCTTTGTTAAAACGCCATGTGAAAAGAGTGTATTTTTTGCAAGTAAATGCCTAGCATTTAATGCACAACACAGAACACAGTTGCTGAGCTTTGTGCGAGCTCTCACTGCGCAAATAGATAACACTGCCTGGTCAGTCAATAAAACCTTAAGTCAACAAAAGCCAAACACTACTTGGCTTATAAGACGTATTCAAGCTGTGTTGTTTGCAATATATTATTCAAGAAATAACCCACTGAAGGAAGTATTTTTGCGTTTTAATTTTTGTCAAGTGTTTAACATTTCGCTAGCGGAATGAGCTTCTAGTTTAACACTTGACAAGCCTTCGGCTTGCAAGAGTTATATGAATTTGTGCGAGCAGCCGTTCGTCCTTTTTTTTTTACTTGAAAATTTTTTCCGATTTTTGTGTCTTCTTCTTCTCGGACACTATGGGCCCAAGGACCGTGGAACTTGGGACTTATCAAGAGCTTAATCTGAACGTGTGCAAGTCACTTTTTATTTTCGTCTTCGATTTCGTTTTCTTTGTTAAAACGCCATGTGAAAAGAGTGTATTTTTGCAAATAAATGCAGTGCATTTAACAGAATACAGTTGCTACAGTATTCAAGCTGTGTTGTTTGCAGTATATTATTCAAGAAATAACCCATTGAAGGAACTATTTTTGCGTTTTAATTTTTGTCAAGTGTTTAACATTTCGCTAGCGAAATAAGGTTCTAGTTAAGGCATAAACTAGGGATGTTGTTACGGCAGTTGAATGTCAGAAACTTCTGCCATGTCATGCAGGCTTGTTTGTTCGTTGTTGGTGCTTTTTTTCATTTCAGTTTAGAGACGTCTGAGAGTATCTGTTAAAAACGTGTATTCAAACTGTTCCCAATTCCATTTAAAACAAAACTGTTGCTGTTGCTTTGGCAATGTTCCAAACTTCTGTTTTGAGAGGGCATTTCTCTTGTGCCATTTCAATTAGGTTGGCGGGGGTGGGGGGGGAGGGAGGAGAGGGAGTTTTATGTATATTTTGATTCTGTTGGTTTACGGGAGTGGTTTTATGACAAAACGACAAGAATTAAGACGTGCCCGTAATAAAGACCTCCCGTTTATCAGGAACAAAACATCACTGGGGTTATCGTATCAGATACAAGACCACTGGGGTTATCATATCAGATACTAGATCTCTGGGCTATCGTATCAGATACAAGTTCACTGGGGTTATCGTATCAGGTACAAGATCATCGGGGTTATCATATCAGATACAAAATCACTCGGGCTATCGTATCAGATACAAGATCACTGGGGTTATTGTATCAGATACAAGATCGCCGGAGCTATCGTGTCAGATACAAGATCACTGGGGTTATCGTATCAGATAAAGATCACTGGGGTTATCTTATCAGATACAAGAGTTAAGACAGAAACAACGCACCTCATCCTCATTGCGCCGTTTTACAGCTTTTTTCTAATTCATTCCAAAGCAAAATTCTATATGACAGTAAAATGCCAACCCACGAACTCCCCCCCCCCACCCCCTCACTCCCGCCCTCCCAGCAAATATCAAGCTACGAACGAGAAAAGGGGTATTCCAGGGGTTCGTGACGGTCAGAGCCGAGTGTCGGTTTGGCGACAAAACGAGTATTTTCAATCTAGACTTTTTTAGTTTGACAGTCCGCATTTAAATGTTATCATTTTTTGGGTGTCTGCGCTTGGGAAAATAAGAATTCTTTTTCCAACTTGGTAGACAGCATTCAGGGGTCCTTTGTAAATGTCATTTAAAAACAGTAGCCTCCGCCCCCCCCCCCCGGAACCTTGATTCTCAAGTGCCCCTGTATCCATAACGGTGGTTAAATGTACCGGTAGTCGTGCCTGAAACCCCTTCCCACCTCCACCTCAACCCTTGGCTCTGAAATATCCCTGTATCGATAGCGGGGCTGAATATACCGGTAGCCCCCTGAAAACCCCTTCCCTCTCCCTCCTCCCTAGAGAACAGAGTGTGCATGAACGATTCAAACGAAATGGCACAAGTGTTAAATTTTGACACAAAAAATAATCACACAGAAACAAATATCACTGTGCAGTGCATGGCCTGCGTCTCTCTTCTGTCGCGTCGGTGTAAATTATATAATAAGCTTCCAGTCACATGCGGGCATTGTTCTGCTTGTTGGACATGCGCATGCGTGGGCCGGTTAAAAAAAAAAAAAAAAAAAAAAAAAAAAAAAACAATAACAGTGGTCATATTCACAAAAGTTAACTGTGCAGTTAACAAAGTCTGTTAACTGGTTCTAGCTAATAGAACTGTTGAAAATTAATTAATAAATGTTAGTTTTATGCTAAAACATATTCTTGTGAAATTGTTTGGGTAATGTAGCTAAATCAGCTGATTTCCCTTTTACGGTGTACACTTAACTGCACGGTTAACTTTTGTGAATACAGGGCCAGGTCGTATAGACTAAGGCTTGGCTAAGTTTGTAAGAAAAGTTCCAAAGCCAAGTATTTCCCGTGAACATACGACGTTCCACAAACGTTCAACAGGCGATGCATAGACGGTCCATAGACGTTGGATAGATGTTGCAACCCGATGCTGAATTAGTCTCCGGACTTGGTTTTATGTGACAGTCGAAACGTCCTCCCCTACCCACCCTGCACCCCCCCCCCCCCACCCTTCCGACGTTGAATAGGCGTCGAGAATTGACGTTTGACAGAGGTCGGGAGAGCGATTGAGGTTGTATAAACGTCACTAAAGGTGTCTGTTTTGACTTGTGTAACTCGACATTCCTGAACTACAATAGCCGCTCTTCTGCCAAAGCAAAGGACGTCCCTGGCTAAGGGAATCCCCGAAGTCACATTTCCACGCCTGTTCATTGTCGTTTTTTAAAGATAAAACCACGGGTTAAAACACACAAGTAAACAAACTAAAATTTTATTTCAAACATAATAAAATCGCAATGCCATTGCTGATAGTTAGGGTTTTGTTTTATATAGCCTTTTTATGAAGGGTTCAGTTAACAACCGTATGTACTAGTAAAGAGCTGTGCTCTATACACACACACACACACACACACACACACACACACACACACACACACACACACACACACACACACACACACACACGCACACACAGAGATATATATATATATATATATATATATATATATATATATATATATATTAATATATATATATATATATATATAGTTTCAGGTTTGTTTTAATAATGGGGAGGGGCACTCGCATACAAGTGCTTACCATGTCTGTTCCTGACTCTTGAAAACGACCCCTAAACGCCGAGTGTCAAATTTGAGAAATACCCCCTTTTTAACAAAATTCAGACATTTGAAAACGTCCCACTTCATCGAAGTATTGGTTTACGAGAACAGCTGCAGGCAAAATATACGTCACTGCAATCGTAGAATGAATTGCCTGGGTAATTTTTTGGGTCTTTCTTTTTGTTGGACGCGGATTTGCAGTTCGGAAACAATCAGCTTTTGTGAGGAACGCTGAGTATCAGAGGAAACTGGTCGATATTTTTTAACGACACCGGCACTCCGCGCGGATCGCCTCTGGTCCGATCGCCTCTTATCCTCCTTTCTCTGCATTTATTTTTATAAATGCATTATAACACATGTGATACCAGTGCCCCCTCAACTTCTTCTTCTCCTCCTCCTCCTCCCCACCCCCCCCCCCCCCCCCCCCACACACACACACAAACACCAAAGAACACTTCCCTAATGGACGATTTCACAAAGGACTGTTAAATCTAGATGATATGAGTCTAGTACGATTCTCTCCCCTCTCATGAAGCACACACTCCTAAGACACGCCTGTAGCAGAGCGTGGGCGGCGGGGGGGGGGGGGGGGAGGGGGGGAAGGGGAGGGGTAACATTGTGTTGTCTTTTTAGATACTTGTTACGTGGCGGAAAGTATATTCCAAGTGGGAATTTGCTGAATTAAGAGGCCGCAGTATCCTGGCATGACTCACGGTTGCTAAGGCTACAAGTGCTAGTAAGTATTGAAGTATCCATGGTACTTTCATCATCACTACTCGTGGCGCTGTAGGCCGGGTTTAAGGCACCGACTGCACCAGACTGCGCGGTATTGTGTGGATGTGATGCGCATGCTCCGCGAGCTGGCGTCACGGTCCGCTGCCCAGGTGTTGTCAGTACCTCTCCAGGTACCAGGGTTCCCGGGGAATTGTGTGATATGTTAGCAGTATGCGCTAAGTCGATTGGTCGACTAGAAGACGGGGTCTCACAGTTTTCATTGCATGATGGTGCTGTTGTTGACGTGTCAGGCGCCGTCACACTGTACACAGGTGTTGACGTGTCAGGCGCCGTCAAGCTGTACGCAGGTGTTGACGTGTCAGGCGCCGTCACACTGTACGCAGGTGTTGACGTGTCAGGCGCCGTCACGCTGTACGCAGGTGTTGACGTGTCAGGCGCCGTCACACTGTACGCAGGTGTTGACGTGTCAGGAGCCGTCACGCTATACGCAGGTGTTGACGTGTCAGGCGCCGTCACGCTGTACCCAGGTGTTGACGTGTCAGGCGCCGTCATGCTGTACGCAGGTGTTGACGTGTCAGGCACCGTCATGCTGTACGCAGGTGTTGACGTATCAGGCGCCGTCACGCTGTACGCAGGTGTTGACGTGTCAGGCGCCGTCACACTATATGGCGGCGGCTCCTTTTCATATGGCGGAGGCTTGAGCCGCACCACTACGGGCTCGACGTTCTGACTGACGTTGAAATCGTCACCGTCACCGACACCGTCATTATCACGTCGCAGACGCCCGAACTTAATGCAGCGGTACAATCTGTAGACGGCCCTGTAGATATTCGCCAGTATCGTATATATAATCACAACCGCTATAATTTTCACATATACTACCGTCCCTCCTCCCTCCATTCGGAACAAAATCGCGTAAATCATCGTGAAGGTGAGAACTGGAAACGTCAGGATTAGAAACGGTAGTAGTAATAAACTGTGTTTCTTTCTATAACCAAAAAACACGGCCAATGACGAGGCGATTAACAGTAAGAGAAGAAACAAGAGCGCAATGGCCATGGCTTGTTGTTTCCGGTTATTCTCGTAGCGCCGTACGAGCTCGCCGGCAGACATACCGTCATACTGGTCGTGCGGCCTGTCGGACGTGTCGTCGTCTCTGGCGTAGCTGTGGAAGCGCTTCTGGAAGCGGGAGATATTCACCAAGTCGTAGATCACAAATCCCACGAGAATGAGGCACTGGACAGTGGATATCACCGTGAACTGGATATGTGGCTTGCAGTGTGGGGTGGCAAGGGGGCTGTCGTCAGGACAACAGCAGATTGTAGGCTCCTGGCGGTAACCCCTGCGTAGGACACGCCGTGACGTCATAACGACGCGTACACTGACGTCACGAGATGGCTGTGCTGCAACCTGTTGCGACATGTTAACATTCACAGTCTCTCTCTATGTTGTTGTGATTTTTTTGTGTCACGGGAAGCAAATTAACACAATTATGCACAAGGAAAACATTCACCAAGTCTCATTTAATCTCTCCCATTACTCCCGCGAGATTTCACACAAACTTTCTCTAATTACACTGCTGTTGTTGCATCGATAAGAAAGTATAGGTTTTGTTTGTATCCGTGTTAATATGACCGCATTGTTCTGTTTTACTTATAAACAACTGGTCCTGCTAAACAGCGATAACATGTTTTACTGTTTACCGTTTCTTCAAAGCGAGGCTGTCTTATGTTAGCCTGGTGTATTATCACGCGAAATCAATGTGCTTTTCAGTGCATAACACACTCTTATTTTGCCCGAGTCTATTTCCCAAAGTCATTCTTACAGGCCTGTTTTATCAACTTAAAGCGCTGTCTCGTAAAAATGTCTATTTATAGCTCGCCAAAAGCACGATTCCATTCAGCAGTTATTAACTACCTGCACGAATACAAGCCGCTTCGTCACGTGCGGTTTCAGTGTACCTTCAGGCCATTGCGCAGTACTTTGCGACTTAAAAATCAGCATTTCATTTGCATATAAGTTACACAATACAGAAAAAAACAGAAAGAAAACGCGCAGATTGTTCTCTGCACAAGGTTTACTGCTTTTGCGCAGACCAGATCGTTGTAACTCTGTGGGTACTTTGGGTGGAGTGGGGGGGGGGGGTGGTGGGGGCCTAAAACCTGAGCATTGTCTGCTCGCTATAATTGATTGTATTAACAAAGAGCTGAAATCCACAGAGGTTTTTGTGTGCACAGTATTGTCAATATAAGGAATACATGAGTACTAAGGTGCTCACTCTTATTTATAAGAAATTCACACAACAATAATAATAAAGTAATAATAATAATAATAATAATAATAATAATAATAATAATAATAATAATAATAATAATAATAATAATAATAATAATAATAATAATAAAAATAATAATAATAATAATCAGAAACTTCTGCGATGTTAAAAAAAAACAAAGTACACTAAAACCGCAATAAAGCGATGTGACTGAGCTAATGTGTTCGGTTTACTGAGGTGTACTTAATCAAATCGAGGATCCCTCACAGTATTAACATTTGTTCTCACTTGCTAACTTCGTTTGCAGCTGGGTAATAAGCTTATTGTTTTTTAACGTTTCTGTCCTTTCTTTTTTCTTCTTCTTTTTCCCCGTTGAACGGCTTCCACAAAACTCCTCCCACGTGTAGAGGATGACAAAGTCTGGATACACTTATAAAAATTTTTTGGACCTCAACGGTCAAGGTCAAGGTCAAATTTAGGTTAAAGTTATTTTTTCTACAAAATGGTTTCAAGAATTTTTGTCAGCGGAGCTGGGAAAAAGAAAAGCGCTCAAATCCTAGTTTGAATAGATAAACGTATTCAGTAGGGGTAACCTTAACTCTTCACTTTGGCTCTCAAGGTCAAAGGTCACGTGACCTCGTATACCGTTAAAAATAGGCAGGCTAATGGTTTAGAGACAGAACGGGTTTGAGCCCATTTTCCACCTTTTGGCCTAAACAACGTTGCATGGGAGGTACCTCGGTAACCTTGGCCTTCTCGGTCACGCTCAAAAACCGGATGTTGACCATTACCTCGAAAAAGTTAGAGGCAGAGCGACTTTGTGCGCATTTTCGACCCTTACCCAGCAAACAACCGACGTCTTTTTTAGTTGAAAAAAGGTTGGATTTTGGTCGCGATGACTTCACAACCATATTCTGACCTATTACCCCAAAACCCGACTTTATTCCGACGTCGAGGCGACGTCGCTTTTCTGACGTCATTCCGACGTTGCAAAAACGAACAAAAAGCGATGAACATTATTATCGCTCACCGGAAATGGAAGTCATTTTGAAAAAGAGGAAGAAAAAACGTAATTTTTATATGAAAATTTTAGAATTTTGATGGTGCATCGGTATTTTTCTTCCTAGATTGTAAAACTGTACATGGAAAATGCTTTCGTATGTATTTCACAACAGCAGTTGAATGATTAATTATCTATTAATTATATAACTCTAGTCAGTTTCAGGTTGGAATCCGACGTCGGTTCCAATTTCATATACAACCTAAAACCGACTTAATTCCGACGTCGGATTTAGGTCGGAACCCAACGTCATTCTGACGTTGAAAACATGACGTCGGTTCCATTTCATATACAACCAAAACCGGCACGTCAGTCCGACGTCGTAAACGTCGGGTCACGACGTCGACCCGACGTCATTTTGACGTCTTAATGTTTGCTGGGTAGGACCTAAGCAATGTTAAGTTAGAGGTACCTCGATGACCTTGACCTTGTCGGTCATGGTCAAGCTCAAAAACCAGAAGTTAACCATTATCTCGAAAACGGTTAAAGGCAGAGTGATTTCGAGCTCATTTTCGACCTTTTGGATCTAAACAATGTTATATAAGAGGTTCTTCGGTCAGCTAGACTTTGTCGTACACAGTCAAGGCCAAGGAGAAGTTGTTGAGCATTAATTCGAAAGCAGTTACAGAAAAAAACATGTTCTTTGATTTGCACCCATCAAGAATGGTTTCCCTCACCATCTAATGACTGAAATCTGTTGTTATATAGCATTTGCGAAAGTTCAGTTCCAGCTATATTGCAGTTTTGCATTTTCATGCAGCTATGATACCTAAAGGGCTGCGTTATGACTGCGACGGTATCTGTTTATGCCGATGACCGCAAATAGGGTCGTTATGCAATGTATGTATGCTACTACCGCGGCAAAACAACAGCACACAATGCATATTAAAGCACACAAATACCAGGGTATTATCTAAAGCATCCGGTATATTAGAGTTCCTTAGGCAGCCAAGCTTGCATTTAGCACCAGGCCGAATGTGCGGTATTTTAAATGATCACGTATCCAGTTTACAGAGGTTTCTTCACCATAGAAATGAACGGAAAATAAAACGGGGCTCACGCGTTTGTCGAGCAGCGCATTGTGTGGCTTAGAATGGTCCGAGAGGAATCAGAGAACTAACTTTCCACTGTACAACATGGAGAGTGGTTTAGGGGCGACTAGTTTAAGGTGCCTAATCAGTTCGAAGAGACTCATCCTTCCTGAAGTCATACCCCGAAGCAAGCTTTAGCAGGAAAAGAGAGCGCGCTTGTGTGTGTCAAAGAGAGAGAGAGAGACAGAGAGAGAGGGAGGGAAGGAGAAAGGGGAAGAGAGAGAGAAAGGGGAAGAGAGAGAGAGACGTATGGTGATACTTCCCCTCGTGGGCACAGAAAGGCCACTCCTGATGAGAGCTCCTGGGTCTCCTAATACCCTCATGGCAAGGAGGGTTGTCAACGGCTGGTATTATTACCCACCCTCCGGGCGAGCTTCAGTAGGAACTCGCGAATGATAACTTGAGGAGTGAAGGAGTAGAATATCCTCCTAGGCCCTTAGCCATGCAATGCAACGGTTGTCCTTGCTTTGGGATCGGGGCAAGGGAGTGGGGGGGGGGGGGTGACATAGCGTGAGAGTTGGGTCGTCAATGGGTACGCGAAAAATAAGTCTCCTGCCCTGGCTACTATCAAGAAAACGAGTTTTGAAACTTGCAGTAATGGAGCAAGGGGGGCTGTTTTCTGTATTGCCACTTCCAGCCCTAGCAATGACTTTAACGGGAGTTGAGAGATGTTCTATCAGCAGCGGCAAAACCCTAACCTGATCGGACCCCGCCCTTTGACCGAGAAATATTGTAGACTGAAGGTTCTGATTCCTGGATACTAACCAAGAGCCCTGCCCTTAGTGTCAATCGCAAGTTGTAGAGAAGAGTCTTGCCTATACTGCTGGACTTTCCTCAGAGAGCGTTGGGAATCCTATCCATTACGGGGTGAGTTGGGATGGGACGAGCCATCGTCTAAGGTGGAGCTTCCTTGGCCGTAGGAATGGTCTTTCTCGTATTCGTCTTCTGCAGAAACGTCTGGATCTGGGGTGTGTAGGTATTTTGTGAACTATTTAGCAGGTCATATACTAAAGGGGACGAAGCGTGGTCACATGAACTGCTGCCACGACGGAGGTCTTCGGAGCCGACGAATTGTGATGGTAAGTGAATATAGTCGAGCCGTACGTTAAGCTGAGCTGTCCTGTCAACTACGGTTGAAGGCGTTCGAGTTGTCTAGGATGGTGTAGGCTCGAAGCTGGATCAGTTCCTGAAAGGGCAGCTAGGCTTGAGTGCGTGCTGGAGAGGTTGTGATAGTTTCAAACTCCGAGAATAGGCTGCGTCAGAGTGGAATAGACACAGGGATCTGAGTGGTCGTATCATCTGCCATGGTTGAAAATCCGATGGAGCTCGCCTGCCTTCCCAATTAAAATGTCGCCTGTTGCGATGCAGTTTTTCCATCTTTTCACGACAAGAGTCCGAGTTTATGTGAGAAATGGTGCAGAAGTAAAGGGGGCCACAGACTTCCTTGTGCATCGTTCCTTCTGTCGCCATGTCTGAAGCAAACAGGAAAGTAAGTAATGCTCTTCACAGTCTTCTTCACGCACATTAACAAACAGTTTTCTAACCGAACCAGCCCTTGGAATCACCCTGTCAAGCTACAGCAACTCTAGGACAACCGGTGCATATCAGGTCCATACCCAAAATTCTGGAAGGGATGGGCCACTCGGCAGAAAGGCCACTGGGAAGCGAGCAGCTGGACGGGCCACCCTACAGGGATATAGACCAGAGTAAACGTGACAGAACATCTTTTCACCCTTTCTGCTAGTTCACCCTAGCAGCATCATTCAGAGACAGCCGACTCATTGCAGTTATGCTAAGAGCACCTTTGCCAAGATCCCTGCAACTAAATTTGTTACAACTACAGTTTTCAGTAGGACTGGCAATAACAAACCTCTCAGTACAGCATTCTAAATTGTCCAGGTGTATTTGCCGTACGTTGGTGCAGTGGCAGGGTTACGAGAAATACTTTATAGAAAACTAAGCCATCGACATGTTTACTGTTATCAACGTGAACGATCACATCGATGTTAATACGTGACCAACATGAAAGATCACATCGAAGTGTAAACTCCATTTCTAAGTTAAATTTCAAAATTGAAATATGCGCAGATACATTGAAGTATAATACACAAATAAGAGTAAGATGTAAGCACATTGGTTTCCTTGAACACCTTTTTGGATAATTTTTGAAGAAACGAACCAAAGAAGAAGATCCGTCCCATAGATGGGAATGTGTGATTGGCGTTTAGTGCTCTAACCTCATTGGCCCTAGCGGGCTAAAGAATACAAAAACGTTGTTTAGGGAGTTATGTGGTGTGATACCAAAAATAGTTCGATATCCCGGATGAATTCTAAAACGGAGCATTAGCTTTTTCAAAGAAATATCGAAACTGTAAATTAAATCTCCGCCACGTACGTATAAAACTGTTTTTGCTATAACAAGATCTGCTTGTCACTTTGGAATTTGCTTACATCAAAACTTTTGATGCATATGACATTTATTCCTGTTTCACAACACACGAGTTACTCCATATACACTCTTATAAACCAATACAAACACGTAAGACTTCTCGAAAAATAAATAATAATTTAAAAAAGAACTGGAGTAAATTCTTAGATCTACAAAGCGAGGAAAGAACAGTTTTGGCTAATTGATCGCATCTAAAAATCAATGGTGGAAAGAATACCCAGTTATAGTTGGAGAAGGCAAAACGCAGCTATTGAGCTGACTAAACTAAGAAAGAAATCACACGGAGAACGTTTGTTTCCACATTTCAATGTGCCAAAGGCAACATGAAAACTCCCCATGCAGTTTATCCCCACCACGATTCAAAGCACTTCTATTGGGGGAAAGAAAACAGAAAATTGTAAAAGAAAAGTCGTATTCAAATGGGTAAATTACGGGCTGTGTAGCGTGTAAAAGATTATGTGGTCCTATTTCGGTTTAAAAGAAATGTAATATCCCTTGTTTGTGATGTAATTTGAACGTGTGTAACAGTGTATCTAGTCATGTATGATATAGGTGAATGCGATATTTTTTGCATGTAATAGTTTTGGTTTTTGATATATTATGTACATGATGCATATGCAAAATCTTAAGGAATGCCATTTTAACATTTAATGCTTATTTTTATATCAAAATATAATTTAAGACATCAATAAATTAAAGTAGATCTCATTGTTTTATATTTTGCTATCACTAATTGAATTTTAGATGGCAAAAATTTATGTTTGAGATCAAAAAATCAATCTTACAAACTTAAAAAACTGTTAAGGGAGACACATATTTTGGAGATGATAACTTGATCAATAACAACAACGCAATTTTTGAGCTCAACAATTGCTTCTTTTTTATACAGTAAGATTAAAACAAAGATTCTGTATATAAAGACCAGTCATAATTTCATTCAATGCTCTGTGCTTCTGAATTTATATATATATATAAATAATAGACTGATATTTTGATATCAAAAAATATTTTTTGAGATAAAAAAGCATTTGCAGATTCCTAAATATAAATAAAAAGGTCTCATTCTAAAATAATGATATCTGAAAGAAATTATTGATATCAATAAAGGGAAAATAAATTGAGATTTTGCTATTTAATATTCATTTTTACTATCAAGAATTGAATTTTTGATCTCTAAAAACCCATTTTACAGATCAATAAATCATTTTTGATCTCAGTAAACATTTCTTGATGTCTTTAAATATCTATTGATATCAAGAAATATTTTTTAGTTCAAGAATACATATAATTACAGATAGCAAAAATTGATTCTTGATATCAAGACATCCATATATGAGATCCAAAATTAATTCTTGACATCAATAATTCACTTAAAATGTGAAAATGGCATTCCATATAATCTTGTGTTTATGGTATGGTTGTGGGATATTTTTCGTTGTTGCATTTTGACAGTTTTTTTCTCTTTGTCACGTGTGCAATTTATATAGGTCTGAGATAGTTATGTGTATGTTTTTTATTTATGGATGTGTGATGTTGTTTTAATGTTTTGTTTTATATTTGCAAACTGGTTATCAAAGATATGACAATGTACGGAGAAAGCGTACGGACAGCCTGTTTGTACTGATTGGTTTTCAATGGTGTGACAATGTACGGGCACCCTGTTTGTACTGATTGGTTATCAATGGTGTGACAATGTACGGGCACCCTCTTTTTACTGATTGGTTATCAATGGTTTGACAATGTATGGGCACCCTGTTTCTACTGATTCGTTATCAATGGTGTGACAACGAACGGGCACCCTGTTTGTCCTGATAGGTTATCAAATTTTCAACAATGTACGGGCACCCTGTTTGTACTGATTGGTTATCAATAGTGTGACAATGTACGGGCACCCTCTTTATACTGATTGGTTATCAATGGTTTGACAATGTATGGGCACCCTGTTTGTACTGAATGGTTATCAATGGTGTGACAATGTACGGGCATCCTGTTTTTACGGATTGGTTGTCAATGGTGTGACAATGAGCGTCCACCCTGTTTCTACTGATTGGTTTTCAATGGTGGGACAATGTACGGGCACACTGTTTCTACTGACTTGTTATCAATGGTGTGACAATGTACGGGCGCCCTGTTTGTACTGATAGGTTATCAAATTTACGACAATGTACGAGCGCCCTGTTTGTACTGATTGGTTATCAATCCTGTGACAAGGTACGGGCATACTGTTTTTACTGGTTGGTTATCAATGGTGTGACAATGCGCGAGAACCCTGTTTGTACTGATTGGTTATCAATGATGTAACAATTTATGGGCCCTCTGTTTCTACTGACTGGTTATCAATAGTGTGAAAACGTACGAGCACCCTGTTTGTACTGATTGGTTAACTATTTTGCGACAATGTACAGACACCCTGTTTGTACTGATTGGGTATTAATGGTGTGACAACGTATGGGCACCCTGTTTGTACTGATTGCTTATCAATGGTTTAACAATGTACCAGAACCCTGTTTGTACTGATTTGTTTTCAATGATGTGACAATGTACAGGCACCCTGTTTGTACTGATTTGTTATCAATGGCTGACAATGCATCTAATACAATAATTTATTCTTGTGTGGAGATGCCAGTGCTCCCTCAGAAGCGTACGGGCAACTGTTTGTACTGATTGGTTATCAATGGTGTGACAATGTAGGGGCAGCCCGTTTGTACTGATTGGTTATCAATGGCTGACAATGCACGGACAACCTCCCGGTAAACATTTAAACGTTTTATTAAGGTTCGTTTTTGGTTGAAACGGTTTATTGACGTTTATAAAACCCTTGTGTTCTCGGATACCAAAATAAAAAGTTTTTTGTAGAACCTTTTCGAAACGTTTCAGGGGGAACTATTTTTAAACCAAAATCAAACGTTTTGTACTGGAGCATCATGAAAAATCAATATTATTGGGTGTCGTGTATTGGAGCATCATAATTGGGTGTCGTGTATTGGAGTACCATTTTCAAATAAATTGGCAAATTTTAGATACTAATAAAGATGAAATATATAATTTTAAAATCTATTATTGACTTTCAGGTATAATTTGTTTTAGTTATTATATTACTATATCAAATGATATAGCAATATAATGAAGTCAACTTATGTTCTTTCTATACCGCTAGCTAACAATATAATTTGCCTCGATCAACTAATCCTAAGCAAATACCCACTATGAAAGCAAAATACATGGGTTTTTATTAAGCAAATAATTTAAAAAACACCACTAAAACAGAAAAATGTTCAATTTAATTGTTGGGGATCGCATAGAAACAAGATAGTGGTAGCCGAATAGTTTATAGTTAATCGGATACGTGGTGGCGTAGAGGTTAGGTCGACGCGTAGGATGCCAGAGGTGCCCAGGTTCAACCCCAGGTAAGTACGAATGTTTAGTTGCAGATTGGTGTGTTGCAGTGTTGTTTGAATGATCAATGGTCTTAAATGGACGTTACAAATGATTATTATTTTAAGGATCACAGACAAGGGTTTCAGAATTTTATTGTCAAAACCCTATCAAATTGGTTCGGAAAAGGTTTTATTTGAAACCTTCAAAAAACGTTCCCAAGAAAACGTTTTCTAGCATTTCATATATAACAAAAACAAAACGTTTTTTAAGGTTTTTTAGGTTTCACAATAAACGTTTATAGAAGGTTTTCCAAACCAAAAAAGTTTACCGGGCTGTTTGTACTGATTGGTTATCAATTGCTGACAATACACGGACAACCTGTTTGTACGGATTGCTTATTTATGGTGTGACAATGTACGGAATACAATATGTCATTCTTGTGTGGAGATGCCAGTGCTCCCTCAGAAGCGTACGGGCAAGTGTTTGTACTGATTTCTATTCATCTGGTGAAACACTGCTGTGATATTGCCAAATACAATAGAGGTGAGACAATTGGATGACGTAACATGTTGTGCATTTTGTATTGGTTCAACAACAATTATTGTCGAGAACGTTTTTGTTAAGTTTCATTTTTTATACTGCGTAATTGTAATAGAATAAGTTTGTCGTTGAAAAGTTCGGTAATTCAATCAGTCACTGCTTCATCGGTAATACACCAAATGTCGACAATGTACGAACCATTTAAAATTAGACTTGAAAATGAAGTAAGATTATATGGTATGAAGATATGTGTGTCCCGCATGTGTGAATCCGAAGCATAAGAAAACAAAAACAAAGGTATGAATCAAATTGCGTCATCTCGGAATCTCATATGCTCTGCCATTTTCAGTATGGACAGTGGGGTGACGGTTGATTATAACGTTGGTCTAATAATTCCTAAGTTCCTGGACCAACTCCTGCCAGAGGTTGTAAGTGATGCATTGACGTTCTCTCCGACTGCCTCAGCTAGGCGAATGGGTTAGATCACTTATCACAGAATTCCACATTATCGCCCTTTCCATGTTTCGGTCATCCCTTTAAAAAGTCTGGACGTTTCATAGTCTATGACGTCACAGCGGCATTACAATGACACCTTTGGCTGACTTGAAATCTCGCAAGAGAGGTGCATGATGTTCGAAGGAGGCTATTTACGATTATGGTTTTCAGATGTACGCAGTACGGAGCCATGCAAAAATAATATTGGTAGTTTGTTTTCTATTTTAGGACATTTCCCGCTCCCCCCCCACTAGAATTGTTGTTTCAGGGGAACACTGGCGGATTAATATTTTGTTTTAAAAATATATTACCATTCTGCATATTATTGATATTATTTACATAATAATATGTCTGATAGTGAATTGATTACATGGTCAAGTATTTGGAACGCCCCCGTAATTTTATTCTAGTGGCATTCAAAACACACAAAGAAATTCTGAAACATAATTAAAAATACTTGGAAATACAAAGAGATGTGTTCGACATCAAAAATAAATAAATAAATAAATAATAATAAAATAGTTAAAAATGACAAAACTTGCACTATTTTACAATGCCCTTTTAACATTTAATGGTAATTTTTCATCTCAAAATATAATTCTACCAATAATAGTAGGGTAGAAACGCCGGAATCAGGTCACTTGATGACGCCATACTGTCTGGACCGGAAGTGACGTCATAGACGTAACAAAGGCGTAACCATGGTGATAATGACGTCATCAGTCACGTGACCAATGAAAAGCCAATGAGATCAATGAAGACAATGAAGCCCCGCCCACTTTCTGTCTATCATACTGTCTGGACCGGAAGTGTTGTCTGGACCGGAAGTGTTGTCTGGACCGGAAGTGTTGTCTGGACCGGAAGTGTTGTCTGGAGCGGAAGTCATGATAAGCGTTAGGATAGGCGCGGCCATCCATGACGTCATAATGAGGTCATAATGAGGTCATACTGTCTGGAGCGAAAGTCTGGAGCGAAAGTTGCTTGATAGTTTTGGCCGAGTCAATCATCATGAAGCCAACGAACTCCACCTGTCAATCAGTGTAACCATGGCAACAGACCCTAAAAAGCCACGACCCCCCCCCCTCGAAATTGTGATTTTTGCATATTTATCCGTTTCAGACGATTCTGAACATTTTTCATTTTTTGGGTCGACCGACCCCCCCCCCCCCCCTCGAAATTGTGATTTTTGCATATTTATCCGTTTCAGACGATTCTGAACATTTTTCATTTTTTGGGTCGACCGACCCCCCCCCCCCCTCGAAATTGTGATTTTTGCATATTTATCCGTTTCAGACGATTCTGAACATTTTTCATTTTTTTGGGTCGACCGACCCCCCCCCCCCCTGGACTTCACCGCTAGATGTCTCTGCTTTACAGCTGTACAGCAGTACAACTGTAAGTGAGACATTCATATACATAAGTAAAATTCTTCTGAGTCAGCAATTTTTGAACAAAGTTACACACCATATTTTGATTACATGGAAGTAGTATAAAAGCATGAGTGAAACATGTCAACTAGTCAACTAGTAATACATTGTGTGACGAGAAAAGACTTCACAATGTCAGCATTACTTCTTGACAGATGTATGACTATGGACGACGTCTTCAAAGTGAATTATACTAACTATGTGTTTTCAAAGCTTCCTACTTTTGAATGGGATTGGATGCAACAAGTGAAGAATTTACATCTGCATTGGGAAGCTGTTGGAAAGACTATTCCAAGTGATTTCATCGACTCGTTTCTACGTGACTGTGAAGATCTACATATACTATCAACTTATGACATTGATTTAACATTTATCATATCAACTTATGACATTGATTCAGCCTTTATCAACGTGAATACAATTTGGGCAGTGGAGCTCATGTTAGTTGTAGCTGCAAGAATCATTTTACTTTATGATGATGATGTTCCATTGACGACGAATGTATCAGACCTTGTTCGGTTCAACCATGGACGAGTTGAAGTGAATTCAAAACTTTGCAAGAAGTTTGAAAAGCTTGATTCAGCAGGTGGTTGGGTATAAAAGAACGGACCTCAAAGGTATTAGTACATTGTAGACAGATGTGCAGAGACTATGGATGATGTGTTCAAAGTAAACTATATTGACTATGTGTTTTCAATGCTTCATGCTTTTGAATCGGAATGGATGTGGCAAGTGAAGAATTTGCATCTACATTGGGAAGCTGTGGGAAAGGCCATTCCAAGAGATTGTTTCATCCGCTCTTTTCAACATGAATGCGAAGATCTACATTTACCGTTAACTTACGACATTGATTTAGCCTTTATCAACGCGAATACAATTTGGGCAGTGGAGCTCATGTTAGATGTAGCTGCAAGAATTATTCTATATTATGATGATGATGTTCCAAATAATGTATCAGACCTTGTCCGATTCAACCATGGACGAGTTGAAGTGAATTCAAACGTTTGCAAGTTCTTTGAAAAGGGAGCTGACTCAGCAACCAGTTGGGTATAAAAGGGAGTGGACTCAGCAGAGTGAAGTCATTTCTCAGCAGACAGTTGGAGGGAGTGGATCATCAATACATTGTTGCAGCCATGGAGAACAAGACAAGCAGCACAGCGCAGCGTAACGCAGCAGCGCAGCGCAGCAGCAGCTTTAAAATTAGTGCTAATGGTTACTGTGGAGCATGGAGAATATGGGCCATTTCTACGCATCACACGTGGAGAGAGATGGTGTGCTTATTCACCATCTTTGTGGAAGATTGTATGCCAGAGCTTGAAAAATTTACGAGACATTGGCTTCAAACTATACTTAACGCAAACGAAGTGGCTTGAAGTCATTTCATACTTGGATATGCGTTATGTGAGTTTTGTGCGCACGTCACGGTTTGAAGGGAAAGAATACACACATCACATCAACATGAATGATGGTGAATGGGAGACACTGCTTCAGGAGATGGACAACATCAACTCAGCCCTATCACCATGTGAGGAATGTCATGACAAGAAAACGATCATCAAGCTGCAAAAGGACGGTCGGATGAAGGTGTCAAAGCTATCCAAGAAAAGGCTGGCTGAAGTTCAGTTGGAGAACATGAACGTACAAAATCAACTTGGACTTACCTGCGAGTATTGCGGTGCTTGTGGATATGTGGAGGATTATCATTGCCACTGCCACAAGTATAATTGCAAGTTGTGTGAACCAAACAACTTCTGCGGCAAGTGTGGAGTACTTAAAGTCAGTGAAGCAAAGTAAAAGCCCACAAGACACTGAATCAAGATGGATGCATGTTTTAAAAATGCTTATATTGACTTGATGATTGCTAAACTTTCTAGCTGTGGCACTCCAGACTATCAACTTTATCATTTGGATGCTTTTTGGGATGTTGTACATCACAGTCTTGATGTGATTGAACTGCATTCAACATTTCTTGGAGAATGTCATAAAATTGGAATAGAAGAAGATCCTGACTTTGACTTTGATTCTGCGCTTTATTCTGCTCGCACTGATGTGGAAGTATATTTCACCGTAGTTGACTATTTGAGAGATTGTTGTAAAGAAGAAGAGGAAACCGAGCAGCTTTATCAGGTAAGTTATATAAAACCTTTTTAAACATGTTTATGACAACATAGTGAATTGTTTCTCAAACACATAACCATGTTTTTTCTTACTAGCAAATTTAGTTTTATGTAAGTGGTTTCAACGTAAACAAAGAAAGAATATGATAGAAGAGGCAGCAAATATATTAAAAGATATTTTATTACAGGAAGAAACCGATATGTCAGAATAAAGAAGCAAAGTCAACATGGAGAATCTTGTACTATTCAGCGGTCATAAGGACGTTCTTTCAAACATGTTTCCAACACGACTTGAAAAGTATGGACATGGATACAAGTGAAGCTTTGTATCAATATGAGAAAGCAGTGTTTCATCACCGTCAAGATATTACTTCAGCCATTGCTTCATGTAGAAATGGATATGAAGCAAAACGTATTGCTAAAGGGATAAAGCCATGTCCTTACCAGTGAAGAGAAGCAAAATGCAAGATGTTTTACAAGTCAAATGGAATCAGTGTGTATTGATGTAAAGTTGAAAGAATGTAAAGACAAAACTTTAGTTGAAGCAACGTATGATCATTGGTGGGGAACTGGTGTGAAACAAGTGTCATCTGGATATCCTGGTCAGAATATTATGGGAAAGTTGTTAGAACTGTTGTGTGAGACTTGATGTGCAGACGTGTGAACATGGAGAAGTGTGTTAAGTGAACAGCAACTGGAAAAAACTTGCTGAATTTGACAGACTTGCATTGCCGGAGCAGCATAACCTGCTAAACCTGACAGACTTGTGCTACATTGCCGGAGCAGCATAACTTGCTAAACCTGACAGACTTGTGCTGCATTGATTCACAAGACTGCATAATGGCGGACATGACACTGAGACAATATATTGTGCAAAAAGCTTATTGTGAAGAAATGTTATCCGCTGTAAAAAAGTTTGCCTATTTAGTCTGTCCTGCTTGTCAACATGAAGAGTGTCAAGAACATACTTGTCATGCTGCATGTGTTTATACATATTGGAATGAAGCTTAATATTACATTCATTTAGATAAAGTGTTAGAGAATGCAAATCAACGTTGTGAGAAATATGGTGTAGATGCTATTACATTGGATGAACTCGGTCATTGGTTAGTGTTCATTGAAGACCAATGGTCTCCAGTGATTCATACCATTGTATCCATACTTGCTTTGTAAATACATGTTAGTTATAAATACATGTTAGTTAAGTTACTATGTTAGTTAAGTGATGTTGGTTGAGTTATAAAATAAAAGCTGTTCTGTTGAGAAGGTGGTTTCCATTCGGTGTGACCATGTAGACGTGGAAAGACTACTTGACTGATATTTACTTCAAACCTGGACAGCCTGGAGCATTTGCTGGTCCTTACAAACTGTATCACATCTTACGAAAACATAATCAACCAGTCACACAGTCACAAGTGAAGAAATGGCTACAGGATCAAGATGCTTTCAGTTTACTACAACCTGTCAAATACAGGTTCAAAAGACAACGTGTGATTACACGTGGCATTGATGACATGTGGGATATTGATTTGGCTGATATGAGAAACATAGCTCCCTATAATGATGACATACGCTTTTTACTCATTGTCATTGATGTGTTTTCCAAATATGTCTGGGTACAGCCAATACCTAATAAATCACATACCAGCGTCATACAAGCTTTCCAAAAGATTTTTCATGACACACGACGAAGACCGCGAACTCTAAGGTCTGATAAAGGAACAGAATTTAAAAACAGATGGGTAAAAGCATTTTTGAAGAAAGAAGGCATTCATGCTTATACCACAAAGAATGAAACCAAAGCCAACTTTGCTGAAAGAGTCATTCGTACTCTGAAGGGAATGATGTATCGGTATTTTCTACATAATCAAACTTACCGTTACTTAGACATTCTTCCAGACTTGGTGTACAATTACAACCATAGACCTCATGGTTCTCTTCCTAATAAATATGCTCCAGCCGAGATTCGTAAAGACAACGAATCAAAAGTGTGGAAGTATATGTATGTCGACAAACTGAAATTGAAACCGAAGAAGAAGAAGAAGAAGTACAAATTTAACATTGGTGATCATGTTCGCATTTCTCACATTAAATATGTGTTTCAACGCGATTATCACATCAAATGGACGCAAGAAGTCTTCATTGTCACACATCGTTGTAAGAAGCAAGGAATACATTTGTATCGTGTGAAAGACTTTTTAGACGAAGATATTGATGGTCATTTCTATGAAGAAGAACTTCAGAAAGTGACCAAAGATATTGAATCTATTTATAGAATTGAAAAAGTCTTGAAAACACGTAAAAGACGAGGAGGAGGTGTGAAAGAATTATTTGTCAAGTGGTTAGGTTGGCCAAACAAGTTTAACAGTTGGGTGAAAGAAACAGACATTCAACAATGAAGCATCCATTTACATGTTTGGTCTCTGGACCTACAGGCAGTGGCAAAACGTCTCTGGTGAAGGAAATTCTAGAACAAAAGTTGATTCAACCCTCTCCAAAAAGCATTTTATGGCTTTATGCAGCAGATCAGCCTTTGTACAAGGGAATGAAAGGCGTGGAATTTTACCAAGGCATTCCAGATGACATTGAAGAGCGTTTTAACTCGAAGAAACCAAACTTACTTATCATTGATGACTTAATGACGAAATGTCATAGTGATGAGCGTGTGACACGTCTCTTTAGTGTTGGCAGCAGTCATCAAAATCTAAGCATTATCTTTATTGTGCATAATTTATTCCATCATGGGAAAGAGATGCGAAATATTAGTTTGAATACACATTATATCATTCTTTTTAAAAATCAAAGAGACAGTCAACAAATTAGTACATTAGCACGACAAATGTATCCTGGAAGATCTCAATTTCTCATAGAAGCCTATCAAGATGCTATCAGCAAACCTCATGGTTATTTATTCATTGATTTAAAACCAAAGACAAATGATCAACTACGTATTCGTACAGGCATTTTACCAAAAGATACACATTATGTCTATATTGATGAACAAGTATGAACAAGAACCAACTCATTTGACCATTCGCAGTCAAGATGTCTAAACGTATTCGAGCGAACCAGCCGTTTCTTCATTTGCTTGCACGCAGTGGGCCTAAACGACGTAAATCCTTGCTACAGCAAGCTACAAAGGAGGAATTAACAAGCTTGTTTGAAATTTGTTTGAATATATTGCAAGGACATTTACCCTTAAGCTCAAAACGGTTTAAGGAATTTAAACGTGAACGTCATACGCTTCGTACTCTAGCAGATAAGAAGATATCCCTTCGACGAAAAAAGAAGTTGATTAATCAGAAAGGAGGATTCATTGGAGCTATTGCTAGATTGGCATTGCCCTTGTTAGCCAAACTACTGTTAAAATGAAACATACGATGAAAATGGTCCTCATTCCTGGATATGAATATAAAATGTTGCTAGAAAAGAAAAATGATATCAAAACGAAAGTGAATAAACTTTTACGTGGGAAACGAACACGTGAAAAGGCTATAGAAATGTCTCAACTTCTTGGTCGTCATTTACGAACAAGTCAGTCTAGGCAGCAAAAGCCCTCATCATCATCATCACCACCTGAAAAGCCAGAAAAGTTATTTTTAAGTCATTTTCAACCTATCTATCATGGAAAAGTAACAAACTTTTAGCAGAACTGAAGAAATATGGTACGACATGGTCAGACAAGAATGAACTTGTGTTGAAAACGGGCGATATTATAGCAAATTCCAACGTGGTTGATTTGATGAAAGAAGCATTGGTGGCGACAAGAAGAAAAGAACGAGCCATATCACCATATGGCTGGCATCCATTTATCCAGGAAATTGTTGATGCGAATATTCCAAAAACAATGTTTAGTAAAAAGACCACTCGTGACGACATTACAACAGAAATGAAACAACGTCAACAAAGACAGTTTCCTGAAGGATGGGAAAATTTTTAACATGGCTGAAAGAGCTATGTTGTTGCCAAGACACAACTATTCCTGTAAAAATAAGATGTACAAGCGCGTGTTGTGAAGGAGAAATAAAAGACCATGTGAATGAGGATGAGATTTGGCATACTTGGTCGAATGGCGCGCGCTATCGTGAGGTATATAGGCAACGTCAACGCACCTATACCATTTAGTTCCCATCATGGAGTCGACAAGCTTTTACATCACTTTGCCTAGCAATGCGAGTATGACCTATTATCCCAACAACAAGGCTTCGAATTATCAAATTCGTATGCCTCGAACCATCTATCTGAATGGAAAATATGAAGTGGCTTTAGCTGAAATTCAATATCCACATACATGGACAACGATGAGACATGGCATGGACTATTCTATTCAGTATCGACAACAACTATTCGATGATCCTGTTCTTAGCACTCTCTATATTCCTTATGGGTACTATAGAACCATACAAGAACTATGTGAGGCAGTCAATGAAGAAGCGACTAATGCTCTGAAACTTACAGAAGCTATTCGGCTAAAGTATGATAAGATTAGACGACGTGTGTTTCTATTTCTCGATTATGGCTATGAAGTGTCCTTTTCCACTGGATTGGCTGAGATTTTAGGATTTATCCCAGATCAATGGTATACTGAAAAATGTACAGCTGACCATAAAGCGGATGTGAAACAGGGATTTTATACACTTTATGTGTATTGTAGCATTTGTGAACCACAAGTTGTTGGTGATTATTATGTGCCTTTGCTACGTTCTGTTGGCATACAAGGTCATGATGGTGATATTATCATGAAAACGTACAGCGAACCGCATCATGTTCCTGTAAACACATCCAAATTTGACATGATAGAAATGAATATTAAGGACGACACAGGTTATAATGTTCCATTTCAAACTGGAAAGGTGATCTGTAAACTTCATTTTCGACCAAAAGCAATATGAAAGCTTATACACACGATCCGTTTGCATATCGCAACCATTTTCTTCGTCAAGTGGGCGGGGAATTACCAGGATTCAAAGGAGCGCGAATCCAATATGGCGATGGTATTGGTTCAATACTGGGATCATTGGCTCGCAAAGCTATTCCACTACTTAAGGCTGGGGCTAAGATCGTTGCGCCACATCTTAAGAAGGCTGCAAAGAATGTCGCGAAAGATGTGACGGGCCGAGTAGCAGAACGTGTGTTTGGAGAACAAAAGCGTGTGCAACCGACGAAACGTGCCAGAAGACGAAAAACAGCCAGACGGATAACATCAAAATATCGCAAAGATATTTTTTAAAGAAAAAAAATGTCTCTCATTCATAATCATTCGTGTGAATGTAGTCTTTCTCCATTGGAATGGTTTCACGTACCACCGACGCAAACTGCTGTAGAGAAAAGTTATAATGTTGACTATCAACCACTTACAAGCATTAGAGAAGGCGCTCCAATAGAATTCTACATTCCTGCGAGTACAGAAGAATATCTGGATTTAAAGAACAGCAAACTTCATATTGTATGTCGCATTCTAAAGGCTGATGGAACAGAGTGTGGCGCAGATGATAATGTCTCTTGCATCAATGATGTGTTTAATGGGTTATGGTCTAATATTGAATTGTTTCTGAATGATCGTTTGGTTTCGCATAGCAACAATACTCATGGTTATACCAGCATTATCTCTCATCTCATCCATGATTCGGAAGAAAGTCTACATTCTGAGCGCTCTATGCGTCTCATGTACAAGGATACTGCTGGGTCAATGAATAGTCATGAGGTGAAAAGACCTAATCATGAACGATATGTATCCGGGTTTCATGTCAATGCTGACGGCGGTGACTTGGCTGAGCAAGGAAACAATGGTTTACATCATCGTTATTTGCATACTCGTCTTAGCCGTGATGTTATGCTCGCAGGTGGTTTAAGGATAGATTTGTTTGAGCAGGATCGTTATCTTCCGAATGGTATCAGTTTGAAATTGCGTTTCCATAGACAAAAAGAAGACTATGTATTGATGGCTGCAAATAATACCTATAAGGTTGAAGTGAAAGAGGTATTTTTAACCATTCGCAAAGTGAGGGTGAGTCCAGGTATTCAGTTAGGACATACAGATGCATTGATGAAAAGTCCTGCCAAGATCATCATCACTAGAAAAGAATGTAAAGTCTTGGCTATTCCAGCAGGATTTCAGTCTTTTGTGAAAGATAACATCTTTTTGGGTCAATTACCAAATCGTATTGTCATTGGTCTGGTTCATAATGAAGCTTTTGGTGGATCAGTATTGAGGAATCCATATGATTTCAAACATTTTGATCTGGACTATATGCAACTGTACACGGATGGTGAACCAGTTCTATCCAAACCTCTCAAGCTTGACATTACACAGAACAAATACCTGGACGCTTTTGAAACGCTTTACAAATCGTTTGATCGGTTGAATGGTGAGAAAAGTTCCATTATAAAACGGGAAGATTGGCCTAGAGGTTATGCTTTATTTTCGTTTGACTTAACACCGGATTATGATGGCGATGATCTTTTCCCCCTGATCAAACATGGGAATTTGCGGCTAGAAATGAACTTTGCTACGGCTTTGCAACCTACAATCAATGTCATTGTCTATGCTGAATTTGACAACATTATTGAGATCAGTGCAAATCGCAGCATCCAATTCGACTACCAGTCATGAACACGAAGCAGATTGATGCTATATTGAGTCATGATGTCATGACCAAAGACTTATTTCAAGGCGTGTTTGCCATGGATCAGTTACCATCTTTACAACGCGGCGCCTATGTCATCAACACAGACGATCAAGATGAACCAGGAGAACATTGGGTGGCAGTGTATTATGATAAAGACCCTGCAGAATATTTTGACTCTTATGGACTGTTCCCTCTCGATGATCGTTTAGACATGTTTTTAAGAAATGACTATATGTATAATTCTATCTCATTACAAACGTCAATATCATCGTCATGTGGTTTTTATTGTGTATATTATATATTACATAGAGCTCGAGGTCAGAGTATGTTTGATATTGTGAATATATTAAAAAGAAAGGATGGTGATTTTATTGTAAAGGATTTTGTATATAGACATTATAAACCATTGTTTTATTAATGTTGTTGTTTTATTAATGTTGTTGTTTTTATTAATGTTGTTGTTTTATTAATGTTGTTATTGTAGTAGTTAAGTTGTAGTTAAGTTGTTATATTAGTTAAGTTGTTGTTATATTAGTTAAGTTGTTGTTGTTAAATAAAACAACCCAAGTTTCAAACAACTGTCTTGTTTATTGTGTTCTATTTACAAATTCTTAACTACAAACACTATTTACAAAGTTTACCAACACTATTTACAAACTCTTAACTAGAAACGCTATTTACACTATTTACAAATTCTTAACTACAAATTCTATTTACACTATTTACAAACTTTTATTTACAAACTTTTATTTACACTATTTACAAACTTTTATTTACACTATTTACAAACTTTTATTTACAAATTCTATTTACAAAGTTATCAAACACTATTTACAAACTCTTAACTACAAAGTCTATTTACAAAGTTTACAAAGTCTATTTACAATCACATTCATTTTTCAATACATTCATCAATGCATGCCATTCATTAGAATCTAAATTGATATAGGTATCATAGACATTACATCCGTGTTTGTAAATGCTATGAAAGCTTACATAACACACATCACCAAACTTTATCACTTTCACAGTTACATGTTCAGACAGTTTCAGTTCATATCCTTCTTCTAAGTCAATGTCTATCACGCGCATAGGTTGTGGCAGCTCAATGGATTTGGTACCCCGCATAAGTTGTATTCCATACTCTTTGAATGCAAGCGTCAGGTTCCTTCCAATCCAATGCTTGTAACAGCGCGTTCCATTCCACTGTGCTGAGGGTGATGATGTCGCAGTCTTCTGTAAGCTCGTCATATTGGCGAAATTGTACAAACACGTCTAGACCGTTCTCAGTCACACGCACTTCTAATTCATTTGAAAGGTGAAGCAGAAAGCCGGGTATTCTCAACTTGTCTAGATGATCCTTCAACACGGATTGGTCATCAAGCGATAGGATGAGATACTGTCCAAAATGTTGTAGCACAATATCATCACATAAGTTTCTCATGTATGAGAATCCATATGTCATGGGTTCATAATCCAACACATAGTCTTCCATCTCGTCCATGTATTTTATACTCGGATGATGTTGAACAGCGGATGTTGTATCGCTTCTAGGAATCGTAAGGCTGCGTGCCAGTTCTTGATATCAAAGAAGATCAACTGTGCATAGGGTGTATCTGGCACAACTCCCTTATAATCCTTTGGATAATCCTGTAAAAGATTTCAACAGAATGTCACACGTATCTTAGAATCATATTCAGCCACCGTCACTTCCAGTTTATTTTCAAGTCTGCCTTCAAACCCAGGTTCAAGCGGTATGTTTTTAAAGTCTTTACACACTTCAGGTTTAAACCGATAAGCAGAACTTCTCCGAGAACCCATCATCACTTCATTCCTCTCATTAACTTTAAGGTAAACACCATCGTCCAACATGAGTGCATTCATGATTGTTACCTTGTTATGACTTGTCGTCTTGTCTGCGAAGGCTTTTATCCACTTCTTTCACCTGCTTCTTCAGCATTTTCCATTCAGGTATTGTCAGCAAAATTCCCTTTTTTGTTGGACGGTTTTTTCCAGTCCCCTCATCTCTGAGGTATTTGCGAATGTTTATCACACCTTCATTACTTTGTTTCATTATCTTGATATACTTTCCATTGCCTAGAGAAAGCATTCCATCCCACGACTGTGGTGTTGGTGCCGTCGCCGTCGCCGTCTCCACTTTTAATTTCTTGATGGTAGTGTCAGGATGTTTCACATTCATGTCTTTCACTGTATCAGCAAGAGTATCCATATCCGTTGTTGCAGATCTTTTCCGATTCATGTTGACGCTTCAGTGTTCACACCTCAACTGACTCTCAAGTTGAAGTGTCTCCCCCTTATATACTGTAATGCCCATGCGCCAAAGTGGAATAGCCATCACTCATCACATATCGCTTGTCATCAAAGGGGGAGAGAGCCACTTTCCTCAACTTCTCCGAGAAGATCTGGTGGTCATGACTTCGAATGATGTGTCCTGTAGTCATCGTTTGCGTTTGGTTGAACAAACTGTCTCTATACTGCTGATGTTTCATACGTCTTTGACACGCGCGAGTGATGCCTTTAGCCGTACGTTTTTCTTTCCCACCATATATCATACTATACATTTTCGGTCGAAGTCCAACAAACTCTTCAATGGGAATGCCCACCGTCTCATCTTTCATTTTCCCAAGCACTTTCTTGTTCACGTTGGAATGCAGGAAATGATCTGGGGGATAGTCACTTGTGTCGAACAAGTCGGCATCTTCCTGCATGTCTTTGTAGATATCTTCCGTTTCTATGTCATAACATAGACTGTCGGTGTCGCTGAACAAGAGTTTGGCGTTGGGATACTTGGTCATGATGTAGTTGTAATGAAAGTGGAACATGAGCACCTTGCTGAGGTCGAGAATGGTGAACCCAACTTGAATGGGTTTATCCAGAAGCAGATCCACTTTGCGCAAATGTACCGCGGTCAAATCTTCGTTGAAAATTCTAAATTTGTGGAAGGAAGGTTTGGCCACAAGTTTCTTGAACCGCTTTTCTTTGTGAACAAGTTCCACATTCATGCGCTTTCTCACATTTTCCATGGTTTTGCCAAACACAGAGTTGTTCATCAGTTTGAAAAAGTCTTTCTCAAACGGGTTCTTGGCCAACTTTCTCTTTTCCGTGTTCAAGGAGATGTATTTTGCCAACCATTTGCTCTGTGCAAACATGATGGCACGATGCACCTTCGTGACTTTCAATCCAAGTGAGACATATTGCTGTAAATTTCTATAATGAAGCACATATTTCTTCTTGTCACACAGGTTGGGAATGAGCTTTTCACTAGGTTTGCCTTTCATGTTTAGATCTTTCCGTAGCTTCTGACTATGTTTTGACAATTCTCCCACTTTCACACATTTCCGTTCTGGAGCCACTGGATAGTGATTATGATGATCATGGATTGCATATGGGTATTCCAAATCCACTTCTAAAATGTATCCAATCTCATCATCTTCATCCACATCCATAAAGTCAATGGATTCTGGCTCGCTCACCCACATAAATCCACTTTCCGGCATGCTTTGCGACATGGCCCAGCCATACAAGTTGTTTGCATCCAGGTACGTCAAGTAGTTGGTTGGTTTCGTGGGATCGTAATCTGCTACGTAGGGGTTATTTGCTTTCGCATACTTGTGTGTGATGACAGATATTCCTCCACGTAGACCTTGTTCAACCATTTGGTACATGTCAATGTCGTTGATCAATTCCAATTTCACCTTTGTCGCTTTCAACATGGCATCCCACGACAGTCCTGGCGCTGTATAGTAGTGAGCAGGATCCAATTCATACGTGTTGAGACATACGTGACGGAAGTTTTCAAACACGTCAGCCAGCAGCAACACATCTGATTTCAGGTACAAGTCATGGTATTCGCCAAATGTAGTACAGTGGAATGTCTCCCACACCTTCTGCGCATGCGCATAATCCTCATCACTAATGTCTTCTTCACTGAGCAGACTGTAAAACTTGTCTTTGGACGGCAGTTGTGTTTCAGCAAACTCGGATGGCTCATCCACGTAATCATAAGGGTACACTCCCTTTCTCAACAGTAAATCTTGTTGGTCACTATCGTGAATGTGTGACGTCATGTGAAAAAAGTTGTCTTTCCCTTCTGCTGCCAGGTTGGAGACCAACTTCTGTAGAGAAGTACTCATGAACTGATAACTGTCCGTAAATTTCAGATTGCTCATGGTGAATGCAATATATTTCTCAACGGTGTTGGGAATGACTGTAATCCTTTCGTTTTTGAACTTTCCAATTTCTTCCATGATCAAATGGCTGTCATAGCCTCGTAAATTGTGGAAAAACACAGGAATGATGAAAGAATCTTTCACATCCTGCTGATCCTTTCGAAATCGGAATTGCAAATTGCATTCACTATGTGCAGCTCCACGGTATTTGCCATTGATATGATCATGATCTCTCACACGATCTGCTCCTAGAGGCTCATGACAAATGTAGCAATCTGTGGCGTTCTTATAATGCTCTTCATCTTCACGAGTCATGACTATTTTCTTTGGTTGTTGTAAACCATGCACTATACGATCACGCTCATTCACCATATGGTCTAAAAAGACTTTCACAGCATTATCTCCTCGATACACGACTGGTGCACGTGTATCATACTGGCTGACAACCACATAAGCAAAGCTGTTTGGACGATGATGCTGATACTTGTCTCCTTCATGCTTTTTCGTGAAACATTCAAAGTCTGCATAAATGACAAACGGCGCTCGCTGTTGTTTGGCTACATTCTTGAACTTGATGAAAGGTTCCTTGGGGAATGATAAACGTTGTGCTCCATGCTTGCCACACACTTCATGATGCTTGTCTAACAGATCTTGTCGCATAAACCCATGAAGACAGTTGAAACAATAAAATGCTGCATGCTGGTGGTTTGATCGATAAGCCATCAGTCTGCTGAAATTCTTGATGAGGCAGTAATGTCTTGTCTTGTCATTGCTAATCAAAAGCAAGTTAATTTCTCTCGAGCTGGTGTTTCGACTGAGTTGTATGGGAACAACTACATCATGTTCATATCCAAACACGTTAATGGACACATCATTCTCCTTTTCAAACTTTGGAATGTCTGTAATCGGTGTTGGAAATGTCATGCCTTCCACCTTCAATTCGTTCTCAAATGGTGTGTAATGATTCACGCGGCAAGGACTGTTTGTTGAAGGGTGAAGGTGAGCCAGTACAGACCATAAGAAACATTTGTTGTCTTTATTCTGAATGTTTAACACACCTAATGTATTCTTTACTTTCTTCGGTAGTGGGATAAAACTGCTCGCTTCCAGTGGCGCTGACGTAGCTGTATGCACTTCAATGAATAATATGTTATCCAACACCCAACCAGAACCTTGTCGCTCATGTTCATCAAACCTGGTAAACAATTCTTTATAGGCTTCTGGTGGTTTAAGGATAGATTTGTTTGAGGATAGAGGTGGTTTAAGGATAGATTTGTTTGAGCAGGATCGTTATCTTCCGAATGGTATCAGTTTGAAATTGCGTTTCCATAGACAAAAAGAAGACTATGTATTGATGGCTGCAAATAATACCTATAAGGTTGAAGTGAAAGAGGTATTTTTAACCATTCGCAAAGTGAGGGTGAGTCCAGGTATTCAGTTAGGACATACAGATGCATTGATGAAAAGTCCTGCCAAGATCATCATCACTAGAAAAGAATGTAAAGTCTTGGCTATTCCAGCAGGATTTCAGTCTTTTGTGAAAGATAACATCTTTTTGGGTCAATTACCAAATCGTATTGTCATTGGTCTGGTTCATAATGAAGCTTTTGGTGGATCAGTATTGAGGAATCCATATGATTTCAAACATTTTGATCTGGACTATATGCAACTGTACACGGATGGTGAACCAGTTCTATCCAAACCTCTCAAGCTTGACATTACACAGAACAAATACCTGGACGCTTTTGAAACGCTTTACAAATCGTTTGATCGGTTGAATGGTGAGAAAAGTTCCATTATAAAACGGGAAGATTGGCCTAGAGGTTATGCTTTATTTTCGTTTGACTTAACACCGGATTATGATGGCGATGATCATTTCCCCCTGATCAAACATGGGAATTTGCGGCTAGAAATGAACTTTGCTACGGCTTTGCAACCTACAATCAATGTCATTGTCTATGCTGAATTTGACAACATTATTGAGATCAGTGCAAATCGCAGCATCCAATTCGACTACCAGTCATGAACACGAAGCAGATTGATGCTATATTGAGTCATGATGTCATGACCAAAGACTTATTTCAAGGCGTGTTTGCCATGGATCAGTTACCATCTTTACAACGCGGCGCCTATGTCATCAACACAGACGATCAAGATGAACCAGGAGAACATTGGGTGGCAGTGTATTATGATAAAGACCCTGCAGAATATTTTGACTCTTATGGACTGTTCCCTCTCGATGATCGTTTAGACATGTTTTTAAGAAATGACTATATGTATAATTCTATCTCATTACAAACGTCAATATCATCGTCATGTGGTTTTTATTGTGTATATTATATATTACATAGAGCTCGAGGTCAGAGTATGTTTGATATTGTGAATATATTAAAAAGAAAGGATGGTGATTTTATTGTAAAGGATTTTGTATATAGACATTATAAACCATTGTTTTATTAATGTTGTTGTTTTATTAATGTTGTTGTTTTTATTAATGTTGTTGTTTTATTAATGTTGTTATTGTAGTAGTTAAGTTGTTATATTAGTTAAGTTGTTGTTATATTAGTTAAGTTGTTGTTGTTAAATAAAACAACCCAAGTTTCAAACAACTGTCTTGTTTATTGTGTTCTATTTACAAATTCTTAACTACAAACACTATTTACAAAGTTTACCAACACTATTTACAAACTCTTAACTACAAACGCTATTTACACTATTTACAAATTCTTAACTACAAATTCTATTTACACTATTTACAAACTTTTATTTACAAACTTTTATTTACACTATTTACAAACTTTTATTTACACTATTTACAAACTTTTATTTACAAATTCTATTTACAAAGTTATCAAACACTATTTACAAACTCTTAACTACAAAGTCTATTTACAAAGTTTACAAAGTCTATTTACAATCACATTCATTTTTCAATACATTCATCAATGCATGCCATTCATTAGAATCTAAATTGATATAGGTATCATAGACATTACATCCGTGTTTGTAAATGCTATGAAAGCTTACATAACACACATCACCAAACTTTATCACTTTCACAGTTACATGTTCAGACAGTTTCAGTTCATATCCTTCTTCTAAGTCAATGTCTATCACGCGCATAGGTTGTGGCAGCTCAAAGGATTTGGTACCCCGCATAAGTTGTATTCCATACTCTTTGAATGCAAGCGTCAGGTTCCTTCCAATCCAATGCTTGTAACAGCGCGTTCCATTCCACTGTGCTGAGGGTGATGATGTCGCAGTCTTCTGTAAGCTCGTCATATTGGCGAAATTGTACAAACACGTCTAGACCGTTCTCAGTCACACGCACTTCTAATTCATTTGAAAGGTGAAGCAGAAAGCCGGGTATTCTCAACTTGTCTAGATGATCCTTCAACACGGATTGGTCATCAAGCGATAGGATGAGATACTGTCCAAAATGTTGTAGCACAATATCATCACATAAGTTTCTCATGTATGAGAATCCATATGTCATGGGTTCATAATCCAACACATAGTCTTCCATCTCGTCCATGTATTTTATACTCGGATGATGTTGAACAGCGGATGTTGTATCGCTTCTAGGAATCGTAAGGCTGCGTGCCAGTTCTTGATATCAAAGAAGATCAACTGTGCATAGGGTGTATCTGGCACAACTCCCTTATAATCCTTTGGATAATCCTGTAAAAGATTTCTACAGAATGTCACACGTATCTTAGAATCATATTCAGCCACCGTCACTTCCAGTTTATTTTCAAGTCTGCCTTCAAACCCAGGTTCAAGCGGTATGTTTTTAAAGTCTTTACACACTTCAGGTTTAAACCGATAAGCAGAACTTCTCCGAGAACCCATCATCACTTCATTCCTCTCATTAACTTTAAGGTAAACACCATCGTCCAACATGAGTGCATTCATGATTGTTACCTTGTTATGACTTGTCGTCTTGTCTGCGAAGCTTTTTATCCACTTCTTTCACCTGCTTCTTCAGCATTTTCCATTCAGGTATTGTCAGCAAAATTCCCTTTTTTGTTGGACGGTTTTTTCCAGTCCCCTCATCTCTGAGGTATTTGCGAATGTTTATCACACCTTCATTACTTTGTTTCATTATCTTGATATACTTTCCATTGCCTAGAGAAAGCATTCCATCCCACGACTGTGGTGTTGGTGCCGTCGCCGTCGCCGTCTCCACTTTTAATTTCTTGATGGTAGTGTCAGGATGTTTCACATTCATGTCTTTCACTGTATCAGCAAGAGTATCCATATCCGTTGTTGCAGATCTTTTCCGATTCATGTTGACGCTTCAGTGTTCACACCTCAACTGACTCTCAAGTTGAAGTGTCTCCCCCTTATATACTGTAATGCCCATGCGCCAAAGTTGAATAGCCATCACTCATCACATATCGCTTGTCATCAAAGGGGGAGAGAGCCACTTTCCTCAACTTCTCCGAGAAGATCTGGTGGTCATGACTTCGAATGATGTGTCCTGTAGTCATCGTTTGCGTTTGGTTGAACAAACTGTCTCTATACTGCTGATGTTTCATACGTCTTTGACACGCGCGAGTGATGCCTTTAGCCGTACGTTTTTCTTTCCCACCATATATCATACTATACATTTTCGGTCGAAGTCCAACAAACTCTTCAATGGGAATGCCCACCGTCTCATCTTTCATTTTCCCAAGCACTTTCTTGTTCACGTTGGAATGCAGGAAATGATCTGGGGGATAGTCACTTGTGTCGAACAAGTCGGCATCTTCCTGCATGTCTTTGTAGATATCTTCCGTTTCTATGTCATAACATAGACTGTCGGTGTCGCTGAACAAGAGTTTGGCGTTGGGATACTTGGTCATGATGTAGTTGTAATGAAAGTGGAACATGAGCACCTTGCTGAGGTCGAGAATGGTGAACCCAACTTGAATGGGTTTATCCAGAAGCAGATCCACTTTGCGCAAATGTACCGCGGTCAAATCTTCGTTGAAAATTCTAAATTTGTGGAAGGAAGGTTTGGCCACAAGTTTCTTGAACCGCTTTTCTTTGTGAACAAGTTCCACATTCATGCGCTTTCTCACATTTTCCATGGTTTTGCCAAACACAGAGTTGTTCATCAGTTTGAAAAAGTCTTTCTCAAACGGGTTCTTGGCCAACTTTCTCTTTTCCGTGTTCAAGGAGATGTATTTTGCCAACCATTTGCTCTGTGCAAACATGATGGCACGATGCACCTTCGTGACTTTCAATCCAAGTGAGACATATTGCTGTAAATTTCTATAATGAAGCACATATTTCTTCTTGTCACACAGGTTGGGAATGAGCTTTTCACTAGGTTTGCCTTTCATGTTTAGATCTTTCCGTAGCTTCTGACTATGTTTTGACAATTCTCCCACTTTCACACATTTCCGTTCTGGAGCCACTGGATAGTGATTATGATGATCATGGATTGCATATGGGTATTCCAAATCCACTTCTAAAATGTATCCAATCTCATCATCTTCATCCACATCCATAAAGTCAATGGATTCTGGCTCGCTCACCCACATAAATCCACTTTCCGGCATGCTTTGCGACATGGCCCAGCCATACAAGTTGTTTGCATCCAGGTACGTCAAGTAGTTGGTTGGTTTCGTGGGATCGTAATCTGCTACGTAGGGGTTATTTGCTTTCGCATACTTGTGTGTGATGACAGATATTCCTCCACGTAGACCTTGTTCAACCATTTGGTACATGTCAATGTCGTTGATCAATTCCAATTTCACCTTTGTCGCTTTCAACATGGCATCCCACGACAGTCCTGGCGCTGTATAGTAGTGAGCAGGATCCAATTCATACGTGTTGAAACATACGTGACGGAAGTTTTCAAACACGTCAGCCAGCAGCAACACATCTGATTTCAGGTACAAGTCATGGTATTCGCCAAATGTAGTACAGTGGAATGTCTCCCACACCTTCTGCGCATGCGCATAATCCTCATCACTAATGTCTTCTTCACTGAGCAGACTGTAAAACTTGTCTTTGGACGGCAGTTGTGTTTCAGCAAACTCGGATGGCTCATCCACGTAATCATAAGGGTACACTCCCTTTCTCAACAGTAAATCTTGTTGGTCACTATCGTGAATGTGTGACGTCATGTAAAAAAAGTTGTCTTTCCCTTCTGCTGCCAGGTTGGAGACCAACTTCTGTAGAGAAGTACTCATGAACTGATAACTGTCCGTAAATTTCAGATTGCTCATGGTGAATGCAATATATTTCTCAACGGTGTTGGGAATGACTGTAATCCTTTCGTTTTTGAACTTTCCAATTTCTTCCATGATCAAATGGCTGTCATAGCCTCGTAAATTGTGGAAAAACACAGGAATGATGAAAGAATCTTTCACATCCTGCTGATCCTTTCGAAATCGGAATTGCAAATTGCATTCACTATGTGCAGCTCCACGGTATTTGCCATTGATATGATCATGATCTCTCACACGATCTGCTCCTAGAGGCTCATGACAAATGTAGCAATCTGTGGCGTTCTTATAATGCTCTTCATCTTCACGAGTCATGACTATTTTCTTTGGTTGTTGTAAACCATGCACTATACGATCACGCTCATTCACCATATGGTCTAAAAAGACTTTCACAGCATTATCTCCTCGATACACGACTGGTGCACGTGTATCATACTGGCTGACAACCACATAAGCAAAGCTGTTTGGACGATGATGCTGATACTTGTCTCCTTCATGCTTTTTCGTGAAACATTCAAAGTCTGCATAAATGACAAACGGCGCTCGCTGTTGTTTGGCTACATTCTTGAACTTGATGAAAGGTTCCTTGGGGAATGATAAACGTTGTGCTCCATGCTTGCCACACACTTCATGATGCTTGTCTAACAGATCTTGTCGCATAAACCCATGAAGACAGTTGAAACAATAAAATGCTGCATGCTGGTGGTTTGATCGATAAGCCATCAGTCTGCTGAAATTCTTGATGAGGCAGTAATGTCTTGTCTTGTCATTGCTAATCAAAAGCAAGTTAATTTCTCTCGAGCTGGTGTTTCGACTGAGTTGTATGGGAACAACTACATCATGTTCATATCCAAACACGTTAATGGACACATCATTCTCCTTTTCAAACTTTGGAATGTCTGTAATCGGTGTTGGAAATGTCATGCCTTCCACCTTCAATTCGTTCTCAAATGGTGTGTAATGATTCACGCGGCAAGGACTGTTTGTTGAAGGGTGAAGGTGAGCCAGTACAGACCATAAGAAACATTTGTTGTCTTTATTCTGAATGTTTAACACACCTAATGTATTCTTTACTTTCTTCGGTAGTGGGATAAAACTGCTCGCTTCCAGTGGCGCTGACGTAGCTGTATGCACTTCAATGAATAATATGTTATCCAACACCCAACCAGAACCTTGTCGCTCATGTTCATCAAACCTGGTAAATAATTCTTTATAGGCTTCTGGCAAGTCCTTCTCAATATCTGCTGGATTGTATGCTGCATACGTTGGACTACTGATGAAGGCATTATCCACTTGTTCTACCATCACGCCTTCAACATTTGGTGTCATTTTCTTGAAGCGTGCATGTACCACAATGTACCATTTCATGCCACGGTTTAACGTTTCGAACAAATGTCTCTTGATTCTATTCTCTTGTTGTCGCATTTCGAGTAGCAAATCCGATCCATCTTCAGGCTCAAACCGTCTTTCCTGTGCGTTTTCACCAAGACTCACTCTTCTGCCTCTGCCTACTTGTCCTGTCTCTTTCTTTCTTTGTTCTTCATGAGACACATTTTCCATCTCAGCACATGCATGCGTCTCAAATGCATCCAAAGATGGAAATATTTTAATACATTCACCGCAGAGGACTGGATCAGGTCTTTCAACATCATCTTGTAAGGTCTTTCGTCTCTTGACTTCAATCTGCTCAACAAGCTCTTCACGAGCACGTTTCAACCTAGCTGGTTTACATCTATGTGTCACGAACACTTCCAGAGATGGAAATGTCAAATCACAATCATGACAGTAGACTGTTGCCATCGTTGTTGTTTCTTCAACTGCTAGAACTGAAATGAAGTAAAATATACGTTTCACTCTTCCTTTTATACCACTTCAATGGTGTGTTAACTCAGCAGAATGTATCACTAGTTGACTAGGTGACATGTTTCACTCATGTTTTTATGCTACTTCCATGTAATCAAAATATGGTGTGTAACTTGTTTCAAAAAAAAAAATTGTTAAAATTGCTGACTCAGCAGAATTTTACTTGTGTATATGAATATCTCACTGTACTGCTGCACTGCTACACAGCAGAGACATCTAGCGGTGAAGTTAAATGGTCTGCCAAATGGTATTCATCCGCGAAGAAGCACTGTAATGGTGAAATTTTCAGTCAACTATAACGAAAGTTATAACGAAAGTTATCACAATTTTAAGTTAAAATGGCGGTAAAAATGCATACAGCCAGCTGCGCAAATAGCCTATGACTACTTTATAACAAAACTTTACATAAAACTGAATCAAATGGTGAAATTTTCATATAAATCGACCAAGTATAACGAAAGGTATTGTTTTACAAAGTTTCAATTAAGCAAATAACCAAAGTTTGTTTACAAAGTTTGTTTACAAATTTTGTTTATAAAGTTTGTTTACAAATTTTGTTTACAAAGTTTGTTTACAAAGTTTGTTTACAAAGTTTGTTTACAAATTTTGTTTATAAAGTTTGTTTACAAAGTTTGTTTACAAAGTTTGTTTACAAAGTTTGCTTACAAAGTTTGTTTACAAAGTTTCAATTATGTAAATAAGTCAAGTTTGTTTACAAAGTTTGCTTACAAATTTTGTTTATAAAGTTTGTTTACAAATTTTGTTTATAAAGTTTGTTTACAAATTTTGTTTACAAAATTTGTTTACAAAGTTTGTTTACAAAGTTTGTTTACAAATTTTGTTTATAAAGTTTGTTTACAAAGTTTGTTTACAAATTTTGTTTATAAAGTTTGTTTACAAAGTTTGTTTACAAATTTTGTTTGCAAAGTTTGTTTACAAGTTTTGTTTACAAAGTTTGTTTACAAAGTTTCAATTATGTAAATAACTAAAGTTTGTTTACAAAGTTTGTTTACAAAGTTTGTTTACAAAGTTAACTTTTTATTTATAAAGATTCAATAAACACTTACCGAAATAGTTGTCACTGGATGCCATCCCTGGATCTGATGTGATTCAATTGTAGTGTGTAACTCTTGCTCCACTTACCGAAATGACTGTCACTGCTGTATGCTCATCCCTTATATACCCCTCTGATGGAACTGAAGCTGACATGACAGAATGTTGCTCGCCTAGGGGGGGGGGGGGGTCAGTTTATAGTATGTCCTGAGGGGGGGGGGGTCAGTCCCGACTGCCGCCTAGGGGGGGGGGGTCAGTCCCGACTGCCGCCTAGGGGGGGGGTCGGTCCATAGTATGTCCTGGGGGGGGGGGGTCAGTCCATAGTATGTCCTGAGGGTGGGGGGGGGGGGTCAGTCCCGACTGCCGCCTGGGGGGGGTGGGGGGAAGTCATCACTTTTTAGGGTCTGTTGCCGATTGACTTCGGAAATGAAAGCTTGACTTCATTGACTTCGACTGAAACCCTAGGAAGCCGCCACACAGCATGACCTCATTATGACCTCATTATGAACTCATTATGACCTCATTATGACCTCATTATGACCTCATTATGACCTCATTATGACCTCATTATTACCTCATTATTACCTCATTATGACCTCATTATGACGTCATGGATGGCCGCGCCTATCCTAACGCTTATCATGACTTCCGCTCCAGACAACACTTCCGGTCCAGACAACACTTCCGGTCCAGACAACACTTCCGGTCCAGACAACACTTCCGGTCCAGACAGTATGATAGACAGAAAGTGGGCGGGGCTTCATTATCTTTATTGATCTCATTGGCTTTTCATTGGTCACGTGACTGATGACGTCATTATCACCATGGTTACGCCTTGGTTACGCCTATGACGTCACTTCCGGTCCAGACAGTATGACGTCACAAAGTGACCTGATTCCGGCGTTTCTACCCTACTAATAATTACTAATAAATCAATGTAGACATCATTAATTTATGTTTTTTCTATCAACAATTGTATTTCGGATGGCAAATATTTATTTTTGAGATAAAAAACATCAACTTTACGAACTTAAAAAAATGTTTAAGGAGTCAGACATTTAAGTAAAATTTCACGAATCGTCTATTTAATCTTGGAGATGTTAAGCTGAATTATCGATATCAACAATAACAGCACAATTCTTGAGCTCAAGAAATGCTTTAGTGATGTGTAGTGCAAAATGAACAGAAAGATTCTGTACACAGGGCCCAGTCATTATTTCATGCACATACATTTGATTTGAATTTTGGATATCAAAAAGACTATGATATTTAATATCAAAAAGTTATTTGCAGATTTTAAAATCTAAATAAATAAGCCTCTTTCCAAAAAAAAAAAAAACGATATCTAAAATAAATTTTTGACATCAATAAAAAGAAAAGAAATTATTGAGCTCAAAATTGAGATTTTGCTATCAAGTATTTGATTTTTGCTATCAAGATTTGAACTTCAGATATTTTTAAATTATTTTTGATATCAATAAAGTTTTGATATTTCTTAGTATTTATTGAAAAAAAACCTTACTTATAGATATTGCAAATATAATTACAGAGAGCAAAAATTAATTGTTGACTTGAAAAAAGAAAAGAAAAGATTCTTAGATTTGTGAAATGGACATTCTATACACTGTCGTATTCGCAACAGTGGTCTGTACGAGAACGTTATTTTATCGCTATAACCAGTGCCTTGTGCTGCATCACAAAACCCCGTTGTTTAGGATCGGCGTACTGCTCACACTCGCCTTCATATGTTCAACGAATTTATTCCTTGTAAAAAGTAAAAAAGAAAAGAATATTTATAGACAAGGGTTTATTTTTTGCAGAAAATATGTTGCCCTCATGACATACCTATTCAAGGAAATGGCTGTTTTGAAGATAATCAAGTTTTACTGGTTGTTATAATATTCTAGTCTAGTTTGGAATAACTGAAAACTCCGTGATTGATGTGAATACGTTCTAATCCCGTACCCTGGCTAACCATCAAGTTCATAGCTACGCCAAACACACAACCATCCCCTGCTGCCCCACATGTACCCTCCCTCCGAAAAAAAAGAAGAAAGAAAAGGTTTACCCAAGGAGACAGCAGTGTGAAAATGTGTTCGTTGTAATGTTAAGGAACTATGCCTCTATAATTTAGATACAAGACAAGAATGCACACATAAATGAGCAGGAATTTCGTCGGCCGGTCATTGTGACGTAGCCTGGGGTAAGACTGGGTGTTGTCAACAACTTCAGCAAGACGCCGCCAATGCGCCATAAAGTGACGTCATTCAGTCGTAGCTGCGTCAATGCAGTGCCAACGTGTCGATGTCAATGTGAAATGGCCTACTTAATGTCATTTGAATGACCTTCGTAACAAGGTCGTCCAAGAAGCGCCATTGGACACCTAAAGAGCGATGGCGCATGGGAAGTACACTCGACTATATCGTACAAGAATAAATGACTCTTAAATAATTAAAAAATTCTGTATTTACCATCCACATCTTGGCAGATCGCGTCAAGTAGAGACGTAAAAGCTGCTACTGTATCGTCATAGCCCTTGACATTGTACAGACGTCGCCACCATGCCATCAATTGACATCGTATAGGTGTTGCCACCATGTGGTTCTCCCGATAAAATGCCTGATGTAAACTTTAATCAGCGAATTTCGCTAGAAAGCGGAATGACCCACTTGTTACTGAGAAGGTCAATGTCATCGCGGCAACCTTTATTTAACGTCTTTCAGACCTAAACGGTCGAAAAATCAGCTCAAACTCGCACACCGTTTTTGAGATAAGTCGTCCTTTCGTTCACGGTATAGGAGGTTACAAGATCTTTGGCCTTGACCCTCAAGGTCAAGATTTCGATTGCAGGGTGACTTCCTGCTTAAAACGTAAAAGTATTTAAAGTGAAAATTTACCTCTTTTTTCTAGCCATTTCTTCTGACAATTACGGGTTTGGAAAAAATATTTTGATCTCTGCTTGAACTTAGTCTTTGAGGTCAGGGAAAATGTAATCTCCCTATATCAAATAGTTTAAGAGGAGTTTTCTATAAACAATTTTAAGTAGAATTAATGTTTGAACTCTATTTGACTTTGTCCTTGAAAGCCACTGTCAAAACACTGTGGATTTTACGAGGTCTCATCTCTCTCTCTCTCTCTCTCTCTCTCTCTCTCTTTATATATATATATATATATATATATATATATATATATATATATATATATATATATATATATATATATATATATATATATATATATATATATATATATATATATATATATATATATATATATATATATATATATATATATATATATATATATATATATATATATATATATATATATATATATATATATACTTAGGACAGTGAAAACGCAACAGTGAAAAAGAAAGATCATATAGCAATATGTATCTACTGCACCTATCTTATTAAATTTTTCAAATTAACAGAGCTGCAAGTCCTTCTCTGAGTACACATTTTTTCTTTAACACTGGTTATAACCGCCGTCATTGAACATAATGTCTTGCTTATTTCAAAAATTCGCCACACAAATTTGGACTTGAAGACATTTGAAATGTTTAATAACGCGTGTGGGCACTTCGCGCCTTTATAAGGGCATTTATCCGCCTGGACATGCACGTGGTGAGTCTGTTGATACGCCACTGTGGTATCGATTCTATTCCTCGATCAAGGCTTGGCGCAGTGCTGCATGCGTCTGGGGTAGCGGCATACGCGCGCGAATTCTTCGGCCGGGGATATCCCACAAGTGTTCGATGGGATTCATGTCTGGCGGGTAAGGCAGCCATTGCAGATTGTTGACGTTGTTGGCGCGTAACATATCCTGCTAAATAGCGGATACGTGCGGACGAGCATTATCATGCTTGAATACTGCACGAGGATTTGGGTTGAAATAAGGCAAAACTTCCCCTTTTAATGATTAAGAGCCGTGATTTCCATCCGAACTTTATCGCTCCCCACACCATGGTACTACCACCTCCATATCTGTCGATCTTGCGGACACATGCATAGTGATATCGTTCCCCTACTCGTCAGCATACGCGTTACCGTGCATCAATGTGGAATGGCAGGAAACATGACTCATTGCTAAACACAACGCGGTTCCAATTGTGGCGTTGCCAAAGTCTGCCTGAGTGGTTTTGTGCCCACTGACGCCTTACACGCTGTCTACGGTTATCCAACACAGGTCCACCATAGGAGCGGTACGGCCGAATGTTGCGCTCACGAAGACGTCGCAACACGGTCTTTGTGCTGATTCGCAGGTTGTGTCTACCTGGTGTAATAGCCGCTGTAGCCACAGCACTTTGAAATCTATTGCGGAGGTGTAGCAGTTGAATTTCACGATCCTGATGCACGGTCGTTGCTTGCGGCTAGACTGGTATGGGGCGATCGCGCGTCGATCCGGTTTCCCCGCAACGTCTTACGAGACGAAGAATTGTTGATCTAGCAACATCAAACTGTCTGGAGTGGTATTCTGCTCTGTCCTTATATTTAAGGATGTCCTTATTCTTGAGATTAGATGGTTCATCCTTAATTTTTATCCTTATTTTTAAAAGACTTTGTTAAGTTTAAGGATAGAGCAGAATAGCTTTTTTATCTTTCTTTTTAAAAATAAGGACATCCTTAAAAGTAAGGACAGAGCAGAATATCACTCCTGGCCACCGGTGTACGCGAAGCACCACCAATCAACATCCCTATAGTACGGAAGCGTGGAAGGGACATTTCACTTCATACTTCATATCTAAATGTAGTACTTATGTAGTTCATATGTACTACATATGTACTGCATATGTAATTCAAATGTACTTCATATGTAGTTCATATGTACTACATATGTACTGCATATGTAATTGAAATGTAATTCATATGTAGTTCATATGTACTACATATGTAGTACATAAGTAGTTCATATGTAGTTCATATGAAATAGGTACCCAGTTTGGCTTCATATGAAATACATATGAAATTCATTTGAAATACGTAGGAAATTGAATGTGAACATGTAGTTCGCATGTATTTTTGACTATTTCATATGTACTTCATATGTACTACATATGAATAATTGAGGTATGAAGTATGAACTGAAGTGTCCCTTCCACGCTTCCGTACTATAGCCTGTAACCTCTCGTTTTCGGAAAGTCACGGCATCGTAACTTCCGCGTTGAACAGGATTTTTTCAACTGCGTAGATTTTTTTTCTCTTTTCAATAGTACAGAGCAAAATTGTTTTTAAAGCAACAGTCCCCTAGTCCCCGTCAGTCAGGCCACAGAACCTCAAATTGTATAGAACACAATTAACTCAGAATTTACACATTGATACCGCCAGATAGAAAGGTGTAGCCAGGCAGCTTAGCTTAATAAATTGGCTGCCTATTTGGAATTACAAATTGACAAATTAAAAAAAGTAAAAATATTTTTCTTTGTTGCGTTTTCTAAACTCTCTCTCTTTCTTTCTTTCTCTCTCTCTTTCTTTCTTCTCTCTCTCTCTCTCTCTCTCTCTCTCTCTCTCTCTCTCTCTCTCTCTCTCTCTCTCTCTCTCTCTCTCTCTCTCTCTCTCTCTCAAATCCGAAAATGAAGAAAAATACCACATGCGAAATCCACCTTAAATCTCGAGAAAATTGCAAACGGGTGCAAATTGCGATAAGGTCGAAATAGAGCGCAGTGTTTTTTTTTTTTTTTTTTGTTTTTGTTTTTTTTTTTTAACTAACACGTCAGTGCAACATAGGTGATTAGGATGATACAGACATTTCAAGGATAAGTGAAAAAATGAACCAGTTTTACTGTAACAGCCTTGAATTTTTTTTGTCCATTCTGAAGTGGATGATGCAACGTTCCTTATAATCGGGTAATTTTTCAATTCAAATGTGTCAAATGGAATAGTAGGATAAGGTTGTGTTCAACTGTTACGCTTTTTCTTTACAATAAGCGATTTGTGAGGGAGATTATACAGGAATCATTGGCAAACTTGATAGAGTGGAGGGCCAACATCCACAGCGAGAGCACCCTACGATTAAATAAACCTACTTCGGGGAGGCTCTCCTGTAAACAAGTGAATGGTTTATAAAGCGGATCATATAAATCCATGAGACATCCCGAAAACGCACCATTTTTTTCATTCTCAGAGAAAAACGGAAAGTTCCACAAAACGCTCCACTAAGAATTAAATCCAACATGTGAAACTCTTTTTCAATTTAAATAGTAGATACACGTGAAAAACCGAACCACTGATTATAGCGTCTCCTCCTTCCCCCTCCCAACCTCCCTCCCCCACCCCAGTCCTCCCTCGCCACGATTTCCAAGGAAGTCCATAAATATGCCCCTCGTTTTACACACTCTTTTAGTTTCAATGTCCGTTGGGCGTGCATACAAAAAGTACACAGAAAGCCAATAACATGTTGCTCAAGCCACAGTTGTCTGTTGTAACCAAACGTCGAATATTTTGAATTTCTTCAAAACTCGATCTCAAAAAAAAAAAAGAAAAGAAAGAGTTTTGCAAATTCATCTACAACCCGGCGATAGTTGGAGTGAGCATATTTTTGTCTTCTCTTCCCAATACAAATCTTGACGAATGTTGCATTGTGGTTTTTTGCTTTGTTATTTTTTTCCTCCTATAACACGGATGTGGCGGGGGGGGGGGGGGGCGTCGCGGTGTTTACTCGGTGTCCCGCTAATGGGCCAAAGTTTGATATTACTGTTATTCGCAGACGACGGGCGACATTGCGTGGGGATGACGGCGGGGGGGGGGGGGATGGGGGACGGGGTGCAATTGTATGGGTGGGAGTGGTCCCTTGTCAATATATGTGTTACTCTGCATGAAAGAAGAAAAAAGAAACGCGTACACACACACACATACACACACAAACACACACACACACACAGAGTTGTGTTGTTGCAGAACTGCACTCCGAGATATGACGGGTAGCGAGGGGTGTCTGCATTTGGCTGAAAGGGGTGTGGTATTATACAGGAATGGTGACTATAATGGTAATCATATTGGCAACCTTTATGTGAATACTCCCTCACCTTTGCTGTTTGTTTTCATTTGTGAAAAGGATAAAGGTATCAGTTCTGGGCAAACACGTGGTTTCCTGTTTGAAAATGATTAATCGATCTGTTTTCAGAAGGTCAATATTTATTTATCAATAGTAAAAAATACACCATTCGTGTTCTTTTGAAACAAACATCGTGCCACTTGGTAATATGTGTTACCAGGCGTGTTCAAAACCAAAACAAATGTGGATAAAAAGGGGCGTAATTTGGAGGCCAGGTGTTGTCTGCCTGCGAGAAGTGCAAATTTCGTTAAAAAGGAATGATAAATTTTATAGTCCAAGTCAACCTGCAGTTATTTATACAGAAACGCCACATTTTCCCACTCCCACTTTTCCACTATATATATATATATATATATATATATATATATATATATATATATATATATATATATATATATATATATATATATATATATATATATATATATATATATATATATATATATTAAATATAAGGTTTTTTAATATTGCAAGTGAGTAGGTGTGTATATTATGATTTTAACATATCTATCAGTTAAATAATATCTTATCAGTAAAATCCACAGCAAGACAAGACAAGAATTATCACGACCAATCAGTATGGGCTTAAGTAACATCACTGCATGACTTGTGTAAATACCGTAATTTGATTGGTCGATTCTCAAGTCTACAATTTTCAGTGTTGACTGGAACGCTGTTTCAAGGTTTACTGTAACTACATATTTAAGTTATTTTAATCAAAATGTTGACCTAAAGCATTTCCTAACTGGTCAATAATACTTCATGTTTACTGAAAATAAGTCAATATTGTTAATTGCAATTCTGTCTCTCACTCGCTCTCACTTCCCCTTTCCCTTTTTTGAAGAAGAAGAAATAAAACACACGTATCAACGACAGAGACTGTTTTCGTTTAATATTAGACAATTCCATACAAATCATCGTGGTTCAACTGTGGTCAAAGAACACGAATGACGGGACGGTGGTGAAACTGGGGGTAGTGATACTCGGGGTGGTGATACTCGGGGTGGTGATACTTGAAATGGTGATACTCGAGGTGGTGAAACTTGATGTGGTGATACTTGGGGTGGTGATACTCGGGGTGGTGATACTCGAGGTGGTGATACTTGGGGTGGTGATACTTGGGGTGGTGATACTCGGGGTGGTGATAATCGAGATGGCGATACTCGAGGTGGTGAAACTTGATGTGGTGATACTTGGGGTGGTGATATTTTGGGTGGTGATATTCGGGTTGGTGATACTCGAGGTGGCGATACTCGAGGTGGTGATACTTGGGGTGGTGATACTTGGGGTGGTGATACTTGAAATGGTGATACTCGAGGTGGTGATACTTGAAATGGTGATACTCGGGGTGGTGATACTTGCGGTGGTGATACTCGGGGTGGTGATACTCGAGGTGGTGATACTTGGGGTGGTGATACTCAAGGTGGTGATACTTGGTGTGGTGATACTTGGGGTGGTGATACTTGAAATGGTGATACTCGAGGTGGTGATACTTGAAATGGTGATACTCGGGGTGGTGATACTTGCGGTGGTGATACTCGGGGTGGTGATACTCGAGGTGGTGATACTCGGGGTGGTGATGCTCGAGGTGGTGATACTTAGGGTGGTGATACTCGAGGTGGTGATACTTGGGGTGGTGATACTCGAGGTGGTGATACTTGGGGTGGTGATACTCGGGGTGGAGATACTCGGGGTGGTGATACCCGGGGTGGCGATACTCGAGGTGGTGATTCTCGAGGTGGTGATACTTGCGGTGGTGATACTTGGGGTTGTGATACTCGGTATGGTGATACTCGAGGTGCTGATACTTGGGGTGGTGATACTCGAGGCGGTGATACTTGGGGTGGTGATACTCGAGGTGGTGATACTTGCGGTGGTGATACTCGGGGTGGTGATATTCGGAGTGGTGATACTTGAAATGGTGATACTCGAGGTGGTGATACTTGGGGTGGTGATACTTGAAATGGTGATACTCGAGGTGGTGATACTTGAAATGGTGATACTCGAGGTGGTGATACTCGGGGTGGTGATACTTGAAATGGTGATACTCGAGGTGGTGATACTTGAAATGGTGATACTCGAGGTGGTGATACTCGGGGTGGTGATACTTGAAATGGTGATACTCGAGGTGGTGATACTTGAAATGGTGATACTCGAGGTGGTGATACTCGGGGTGGTGATACTTGAAATGGTGATACTCGAGGTGGTGATACTTGAAATGGTGACACTCGAGGTGGTGATACTTGGGGTGGTGATACCCGGGGTGGCGATACTCGAGGTGGTGATACTTGGGGTGGTGATACTCGGGGTGGTGATACTCGGGGTGGTGATACTTGAAATGGTGATACTCGAGGTGGTGATACTTGAAATGGTGATACTCGAGGTGGTGATACTCGAGGTGGTGATACTTGGGGTGGTGATACTCGGGATGGTGATACTCGAGGTGGTGATATTTGGGATGGTGATACTCGAGGTGGTGATACTCGAGGTGGTGATGCTCGAGGTGGTGATACTCGAATGGCGATACTCGAGGTGGTGATACTCGAGGTGGTGAAATTCGATGTGGTGATACTCGAGATGATGATACTCAGGGTGGGGACACTCGAGCTTGGTTATTCCATCATATAAAAATGACCGTACATAAAAAACATACCAAGATTTTAAAGTTTTCGGCTGACTTTACAGCACAGCTCTCATCCACTACACAGGACCGCAGAACAAAGCCTGTCGTCTTTAACAAACAGTTTGTATGTCGTCATTTGAATATTAATGTCACAACATTGACCATGGTCTCAAAACTGACCAGGTCACATCCATAATCAGGTCAAAATCATGAACGGGTCACAAAAAATGACCAGGTCACAAACATGACCAGGTTACGAAAATGACCAAGTCACAAGAATGACAAGGTCACAGTAATGCAAATAAAATGTTGTCCAAAACATTATCTGAACTCGATTCACTTTAAGATGCTGTGGTTAAAAAATACAATTAACCAGTCACGCCATCAATCACGTGCCCAAGGTCACGTGGTCAGTATTCTCAACAAAATTTTCAATGCATATAATTTTCTACACATATTTCTACAAGAAAAAACAGCTACTGCTCTGCAAAAAAATAAAAATAAAACGGATATAATAAATTCATCGCGTAGGTATGATACAAACACTCACCCTTCACCTCCGACAAAAAGGTCCAATGCATTACAATGAACAAAATAAAACTTTAAATACATTTATGTTTTTAAAAAACATACACAGATATTCGGTATATATCACAGCGAGAGTAGGTCTCTTTAGTTTGGTCCAATCTTTGGCAATAATTAAATTACATTTTCAATGAACAATGACATTAGGACTACCGCCATTACCTGCTAAACGTATATTAAAACTACATTAAATAAACAAATATATATATATATATACAGAGGGATATTAATATTTATGAACACTGTTTTTATGGATGCATTAAAAGCTGCTCATTGCTGGAATATCCCAATAGAAATTCTGTACACAGCGCTGCACTTGTAGGTGGCGGAGGGTGGCGGGGGGGGGGGGGTAGGGGGGTGTGGAGGTGTCTCAAAAGTAATTCCATTTGTTTCAAATTCGGATATATTTTGCCATCCTCCACCCCTACCCCCAGAAACACTGCCAACCCCTCCCCCCACCCTTTTTAGTGCATGGTCATTCAGATGACTCGGTATTTTTCGATCGTTAATGGCTTAAGGAAGAATCGTTTTGAAGGCACACGAAGCATTAGAACGCCCCTTTTGAAGGTCTTTATCAAGGTTTGGCTGCGGTTTTGTGATAGACAGGAACGTCTTCATTTGGCATGTCACAAATAGGCTTGTTTAATTCTCCTAATTTGTAAATACAAAAATCTGTCCATATTTCACTAATCTAAAATGTGGTGAACATGTGGTTACCATTTGTTATACATGTGGGTACCATTTGATACACATGTGGGTACGGTTTGATACACATGTGGTTACCATTTGACAATATGTATTTACCATTTGATACATATGCCGTTACCATTTGAAACACGGGTGGCTACCATTTGATACACATATGGCTACCATTTGGTACACATGTGGTTACCATTTGAAACACAGGTGGTTGCCATTTGATACACATGTGGCTATCATTTGGTAACATGTGGTTACAATCTGATACGCATGTGGTTACAATTAGATACACGTGCGGTTACCATTTGAAAGAGTTGAGGTTACCATTTGATACACTTGTGTGGTTCCCATTTATCGTCAATGTATCATTTCACCCCAGCAAACATTAAGACGTCAGCATGACGTGGGGTCGACGTCGTGACCCGACGTTTTTAGGTTGTATATGAAATTGGAACCGACGTCGGCTTCCGACCTGAAACTGACTAGAGTTGTATAATTAATACATAATTAATCATTCAACTGCTGTTGTGAAATACATACGAAAGCATTTCCCATGTACATTTTTACAATATAGGAAGAAAAATACCGACGCGCCATCAAAATTCTGAAATTTTTAAATACTTAAAAAAAAGTAAAAATTACTTTTTTTCTTCCTCTTTTTCAAAATGACTTCCATTTCTGGTGAGCGATAATAACATTCATCGCTTTTTGGTCGTTTTTGCAACGTCGGAATGACGTCAGAAAACCGACGTCGCCTCGACGTCGGAGTAAAGTCGGGTTTTGGGGGAATAGGTCAGCATGTGGTTGTGAAGTCGTTGCGACACAAATCCAACATTTTTTCAACCAAAAAAGACGTCGGTTGTTTGCTGGGACACATCTGCATAAATTTAAATATATCTTCGACCATATGGTTATCACATGCCCATCACATATTCAATTTCAACACATCTTTCATTTGTAGTTACCATACGATTAATCAACATATATTTATTTCAATGGCCATATATGAAATAAAATTTGTTAAGGATAAAGATCAATCACAGGGTTACCGTATTTCCAGACTTCTTACCATGCAACAAACTGGGGTCGTATTCACAAAGGTTAACTGTGCAGTTAACTGATTCCATTAACTGCTCCTATAGCTCACAGAACATTTGAAAGTTAATCAATAAAGTTTACTTTTATTTCAGAACACATTCTTGTAAACTGTTTGCGTAATTTAGCTAAATCAGCCGATTACTGCACAGTTAACTTTTGTTTCGCTTAATTCTATGAACATGTGTAACATAAGGCAAACATATGGGTGACGTGGAATACACGTGGCTGCCTTATGCTGACCACATGATTGCGGACACATGCTAAAGGGGTGCTTTGAACATGCGAACAAGTGTCGCTGAATTCTGTGAACAAGGGTTAACATCAGGGTAACATTAGGATAACATATGGGTAACGGGGGAAACACGTGACTGTCATATGCTGACCACATGATTGTGTATAGCTGGTGACGATTCCCCAATGGCGTATTTTGAGCACTGCGTTCGAAAATTAAGCGCAGCTTTTGTGAATACAGTATATAAAATATCAATATAGCAATATATACGAGATGCAGCCACAAGCAGGAGGTGCATAGAAAATAGACTCCCAATTTGTTAAAATAAAAAATGTATTAACCTAGACCATAAAACATTGCCACAACAACCAGCTAAAAAAGTTGTTACAAGTGGACACTCGTAACACCCTCATCAGAAAGGTCCATTGCATTGTTAATATGGCCAACACTCTCAGTGCCATGTGACGTCACAGTTCGACCTTGACCTTGAGTCCCAAGGCTTGTGGTGATTGGCTCAGAGTAAGGAGGAGGATCACTGTCACAAGATGGCACCGGAGAAGATGACGTTATAGGATTAGGCCAATCAAATCGGGAGGCGTCAGTAGGCGGGTTTGGGCATGACGTGTGCACACTGTAAGTGGGCACTGATATCACTGGCACGCTTCCAGAACTGCCGTTATCCTCCGGCGCTGGTGTATACGGCGGACTGGAGATATCTGGCGCTGTGAGGCTGTAGGGAGGCGGTTCCTTCTCATAAGGCGGCGGCTTCATTTGCAAGATGACCGGCGCTACAGTGTGACTGATGGTAGACAGGTGCTGCTCGCGGCTACCGGCGCGTCGGTTCTCACGCCTAACCTCATGATAGGCCCGATACACCCCGCGGTACACATTTGCCAACACGGTATAAATTATAACAACTGTAATAATCTTCACATACACTATCTTTGTATTCTCTTCCACTTTAAACAAAATAGAATAAACCATAGCAAAGGTGAGGATGAGAAAAGTGAGCACCAAGAAAGGAACGAACAGCAGACTAATACGGCGCTTGTAACCAACATAAACAGCGAATCCGGATAAAATAAACAACAGGAGCATTAGCAACAGCACAATGGCCATAGCCTCCTGGTTCGCATGCTCATTGTTTAGTTCTTTGAGCTGCTTTAGAGTTCTTCCGTCTACTTTTTTTTCGGGATCTACTTTCCCAGTATTCGGATTTTTGTATTCTTTGAAATCTTCTCTCTCGAGGAGTGTGTAGTGGCGTTGGAATATGGCGATGTCGATGAGATCATACAGCACGAAACCGATGATGATACAACCGGAGATTGTCGTCAGAATGACCGTGTAGAGGTGCAGCCTGCATTTAGACATGTCAAAGGACATGGGCATGCAGCAGAAGCAGTGCGGCTCCTCAGTAGTGAGCGAGGGTTGGTGCTGGTGCCGCGCTGTGCGGCGATCACATGTATGAGCAGTGTCGGGGGCACGTCCGTCCGTGGCACGGACCCCTCCCCTCACCCGCTCTGCCCCCAAGGTCCGTATTGGTAAAGGCCGAGTCATTGCGGTGAAATACTCATATAACTGTATTATCCAAATATGGAATAGCTTCTGTAAAGAATTGACCTATTTATATCCAAGAACACTTTGCTCACTCTATCCGAAATTGCAAATAAAGGATCCACATAAATATCTATTCATTCTCTATAATGAAGTCTTAGATTTTGAGCAACAGGGCATAACTATAAATAGAGCGTGATTTCTGTGTCTCTGTGCGCAAGCGGTGACGTCACAGCAATAAAATATAGATGGAGTTGTGTGCGCGTAATGCAAAGCCTGAAATGGAATGAGACACTTGTCTGCTGATAAATTAATGAAGCCTGCGGTTACAGGTCGATGGTGGTGAGCCTGTCAACATGCAGGTGTGGTGAGTCTGTCAACATGCAGGTTTAACAGCTCAGCTAAGTTGTTGTCAACCATTTGTCTTTTATAAATATATCCATAAATAAACACATTCAATTACTTCGGGCCATGCGAAAAATCCAATAAACAGTTTTTTTTCAAATCCAGTCCACTGAATCTCTCTATGCATATGCTGTTGATAGAAATGAGAGAAATGACGTCATAATTTTCTTCAATTATGCCACACTGCAATTTAAATTGTATCGACAATTGATCGTGCAATGCCAGAAGTACGACATCGATCAAACCTCGATTATCTGTGGCTTGTGGCTTGTGAATGACAACTCACTCTGAGCGAGGGTAACTCGGTAAAACCGCCCGTTGTCAGGCACGTCTGTAGCGCAGTGATTTCAACAGGCATCCGTGCTTCCTTGCTTCACCACAACAGACACACAAATGCTGAAACAACCCCTTTCCTAGTTATTTTGTTTATTTTTCTTGTTCCTTATTATTTATTTTTATTTCAGTTTTGCTGTTTGCATATTTTCGTGTCTTTTTGTGCTGCAGACTGATCTATAATAACGAATGTGCTTGACGAATAGAAACAGATCCTATCGATATTTCCTTGCAAATTCAAAGCAATTTCCTAGCTCAGTTGTGGATATTCTATTGATCTGCATGAACATAAACTCGCCATTTTATCAATAAAATGTGAATATTAATAAGTGAGGCAGCAAAAAAAGAAGGCGAATCAATCGACGAGTCACACATCGACGCTTGCAGTTAGCCACACGGCTTTCCTACCATCTGTCAATCTAATCGCATGCCTCGAATCATGCAGACCCTTATTTATTTGTTAAGACCATTGGGTGGATGTCCTTCAACAACGAAGGGCAGTTTTTAGAGACACAGAGAGAGAGAGATAAAAAAAGGGTTAATTAACGCGGGGAAAAAGCACGCAGTTTCCGGGCCTCATTTTCAGAGGGTTATACACGCAGCTGGCGAACCCTCCGCACTCACCGGAGGCAACAGAAGGAAGGGTGGGGGTGGAGAGAGGAGGCTTAATTTCAGTAATTTAACGTTTCTAGAAAAGATTCGCACGCAATTCACCTTCAAGGGGAATGTGCCATTGAAACAGAAATCACAGCTTTTTTTGCCATAAGAAGTCAGACCCTTGAAGGTCAGAAAATGGTGTAAACATTGTTGACTGGAGGCCGCGCTGACCCTAGTGTGGACATGCTAGGTAAATGATTTATCCTATTATAAGAGGCCTTCTTTTGTGATGGCAAATACAGTGTAACTTTGAAAATAAGATCCCCATCGAGGCAGAAATGAAGCGAGTACGTCATCGGATTAACAGAGTTTTTTATCTTTGTAATATAATAGAAAACAATTAGAATGGTTGTCTTGGAATGTGATCCCATTTGCAAGAACAGCCTACATTTTTATAATATTTAGGGACATTTTTTATAATATTTAGAACATATTTCTGAAGAACTTCAGAACTTCAGGCGTATATAACAGAGAACTTCCCACCCCTATCCCAACCTCATCCTCAACCCCACCAAACCTCACCCCACCCATACCGCCCCCTGAATTTGGTTGAATTTTTGCTCCCCCCCCCCCTCAGATCCAGTCCTTACACCCACTAGCGCCATGTCTGCACTCCATTCCGATTGCTTGTCTGAGCGGTATCTCTGAAAAAGGACCACCTGCGGCACCGAACTCAAGTGGTTCGAATTTTTGGGCGTCATCAGAATGGGGGGCACCTAGAATTATAACTGTGATGTGATCCTGTTTGTTGGGTATTCGTGTTTATGATGTGGCCCCATTTGCGGTGTAGTCCTATTTGTGAGGTGGTGTTATTTGCGGGGTTGTCCTTTTTGTAATGCGGTCCTATTTTCGGGATGGTCCTGTTTGTGAGGTGGTCCTATTTGTGGAATGGTCCTGTTTGTGAGGTGGTCTTATTTGTGGGGTGGTCCTGTTTGTGAGGTGGCCTTATTTGTGGGGTGGTCCTGTTTGCGAGGTGGTCTTATTTGTGGGGTGGTCCTGTTTGTGAGGTGGCCTTATTTGTGGGTTGGTCCTGTTTGTGAGGTGGTCTTATTTGTAGGGTGGTCCTGTTTGTGAGGTGGTCCTATTTGCGGGGTGGTCCTGTTTGTGAGGTGGTCCTATTTGCGGGGTGGTCCTGTTTGTGAGGTGGCCTCATTTGTGAGCGTCTATGGGGAAACAAGTAAAGCGGAAATGTTGAAAAGTGGCTAATTTAGAGGTGATCCCATTTTGCGAGGTGGTCGTTTCCTTGGGTTCTCCTGTAGTTTATGCACGGGAGTTTAGGGTGGGGAGAGGAGAAGGGGGCACTCACGTATCAGGTGGTTAATATGCATGTTCATGACTTTTAAAAAAACCCCTAAACGCGGAGTGCTAATTTTGAAATAACACCCCTCATTCTTAACTAAACGCGGTCCGCGTGGAGTGCAAATTTTGTTTAAAAAAGGGGTTTATTTTCATTCCCCTCTTTTTGTTGGGAAAGTGATATGAAAATGAACCACTTTTTGAAACAAAATTTGCACCCCGCGCCTTGCCTCAAAATTACAGCCCCGGTTCTCCTCGTTTTTTAGGGGGGGGGGGGACACGCATGGTAACACTCATCATACCAAGTGCCCCCCCTTCCCCTTCCGGGAGTTTATGGCATAAAAGATTTGAGTTTGATTTCCTTTCATAATAGTGAAAACATACGGAAATCTTTGAGGCATGTATAAATTTGAAAAAAATCTCCGGTATGTTTGAGTTAGACAACTCGTAAAAACATTGAGGGAAAAAATATTTGAACTATTAAAATTTAAATTTATTTGAAAAAAAAACACACTCGATCTCTTTTATGTAATTTAAAGAACAAAAAGAATATGGCAGAATTAAAAAAAAAAAAGATCCAAACTAAGCATTCGGCGTAGATAATCACGTAAACCTGAGATGTTTCTGTGTCATTGACGGGGACCACTGGGTGCAGAGGCCTCAAGGTCATCGTGTCATTGGCACAAAATATGATATTGCAAAAAGTGCAACCCGGTTTTTAAACCTATTTACCTTATCAGTTATGCTATTGTGAAGTGACGTCAGATTTTCAAAATTGATGTTTGAAAAAAAAATCGAGGTAACTGTTGTTAAAAAAATCGATTTGGAGGTGGGGTTGGGAGGGATGGGGGAAGGGGTTGGGTAACGCTGCTTTCTGACAATTGGAAAACAAACCCCACACGATTAACTTGTCTTTTTTTTTTTATAAAATATGAGGACGTAGTGATTAAGCTAAACCTTTTATTCCAATCCAAATACCCCCCCAAAATAATAATAATAATAATAGTAATAATAATAATAATAATAATAATAATAATAATAATAATAATAATAATAATAATAATAATAATAACGAAAAAAAACAAGATAGATATGAAGAAAACGAACAAAGTGTCGTTCTTTAAGTCTATTTTTGATTTGTGTATGACACAAAATTCATGGTGTTTTGCACCCTCTCGCCCCCACCCCTTCCCCACCCTCACCCCCCCCCCCCCCCCTCCGTGACACCAATCTATCCGGTTCAGAGCCACGGGAAAGACGGGCACTATCCTCAGTAGTAACATCATAATGACATCTTTTTTACCAAAATCTGCCCACAGTTTCATTCAGTTAAAAAAAAAAAAAAGAAACTGGGTTTACGTAGAGTTTTCGCAATAAGCTGTGGTGAGATTTCAGTGTGTTTTGCAATACCCCTGTGTCAGGTACACCCCGTAGTTCCTTATTTGAAATAGAACATGACTTTTGTGCAGGTAGTTATGGCATGCTCACAATAACACTGTCTTCATTCGCGATTTGACATTCAGCACAACAAGAATTCACTGAATCTCGTTTCCATTTTTATTCCAGCAATTTTTATGACAAAAAACAATTCTTGATGCAAAATGATAATAATAATAATAATAATAATAATAATAATAATAATAATAATAATAATAATAATAATAATAATAATAATAATAATAATAATAATAATAATAATAATAAATAGATAAATAAATAAATAAATAAATAAAAATTAACCATATCCAAAGTTTAAATGTTGATATCAAAAATTAATTATTGGTATCGGAAATTATATACTGACATCATAGGTTTAGTGTTCTGTATGTCAGCTATTGCATCTCTGATATTCGTATTGAACTTTAGTATGACATCATTTTAACAATATCAAGAAAAGGATTTCATAATATCACATAATCTTTTAACAGTGCCAGTGACTGAAATTTTGATGTCAACAAGTCTTTCGCTAATATATTTTGTGTAAAGTAAATATGCAGCAGCAGATTAAAATCTTTATATTTTAAAAAGTGTTCAGCGAAACATTTTGAAAAACTTGCAAAACATACAAACTGATATTCGCCACAAATCTGCAAAGTGCAGTCCAATACAAAGTTTACAGCATCGTTAATTTGAAGCAATATGATAGTCACCTGTGACTTTTCAGTTTTCAGTATCTTGTATGACTTTCTTTGGCCTGGATCAAGGCATTGACGCGTCGTGGCATGGACAGCCACATGGGGGAGCGCGTTGTCGTGCATGAAAATTGTGTTTTGGCCATTTCTGCAGTACGGTATGATTTAGCCCTCAAACACAATTTCTGTATGCCGTAGAGCTGTTAAATTATCATCAATGATTAGCAGGGGTGACTTCCAGCCAAATCGAATAACACCCCACACCCTAGTGCTTCCGCCACCAAACCTGTCTACCTCGCGAACGCACGCTTGTGAGAATCGCTCTCCTGGCCTTCTGTACATTGGATGGCGGGCGCCATTTCGATACAGCAGAACCTGCGACTCGTCGCTGAACACCACGCCTCTCCAGGATGCCAGTGGACCCGATTTTCTGAATGGTTCTTCATCCAGTCTCTTCTAAGACCGTGTCACCGTTGGTTTAGCACTGGTCCGACATAGGCTCACTGGGGCCTTATTCCGTGCTTGCGCGGTCGGTTTAGCAAGTTTGTCGACTAATGCGGCTGTTACTCCTCCCTGGTGTAACTACTGCTGTTGCCACTGCAGACCGGAAGCGATCGCGGAGGTGCGTCGTTCAAATTGTTCGATCCTGCTCTGGCGTTGTCACCCTTAGTTGGCCGGTCGTGGGCGGTCTCTTACGAATCCCATGTCTTAGTGACGTTGCTGGAGACGACAAATTGTTGATGCCGCAACCCTGGACGTTCTGGCGACTGCCCGTAGTAACATGCCGGTGTGAAGCATACATATGGCTTGCCATCTCTCGTCCTCGCTGAGCCGTGACATTTCAACATCTCTTTCTCACGAATCTTGTTGATACCACTTTGTTTTGCCTTCACTTTGCCTGTAAGTCCATGTGCTTGAAAGGAATCAAAACCACATGACAGCGGGCCATTTCGGAAAAGATGATAGATGTAAGATGTGAACTATAGTGGAATCTGCATTGGCTATTCCCGCAAAACCAAGTGTGACAAAGGGACATTATATTTGTTATTGATTGGCAACCAATTGATTTTGTTGAACTGAATTCTTAAGAAAATAAATAATATTTATACTGTTGCATTTTAAAGTTGCACGAGTATATCAACAAACAATTCTTGATGCAATAAAATCACCCGAATTCTCATAGTAATAATTGAATTTTTGATATCTTGGACGAATCGACAACTATTGATCTGGCGACAATAAATCCACTGACAATTGATTAAAATGGGTGGGGTTCGGCAGGGTTCGATCTAAATCGTCAAAACGTTTTTGTTTGTAAGCCGAGAATTACTTGTCGAGTCACTGCAACAGATAAAAATGCCCTCGGCATTAAAAGAAATTCATATCGGTGCAGAACATAAAGTCTGTGACCTTGCTCTGTGTAGAGGACTCCGAAGTGGTACCTAATCCTTGTAATTTCGAGGGGCAAGGCAGCTCTCTTCATCCACAGGTACTTAGGGGTGATCAGCTGTGCACCGCAATGAATTCTATGAACTAGCTATGGATTCCACCTTAAATAAACTCCTGAGTAATATTGCTTAAATTTTGCTTAACGCTTACATTTTGTTAAAAGCTTGTTTGAAATACCAAGTGTGCTGTTTTGAAAATGTTAAGCACAGGTCTGTAAGAATCTTAGGTTACAGTGGAACCGATAAAACTTAAGTGAGTATTTCTATCCATTTATTTCTTTATCAAGTGTACAGATAATTATTATTATTAGACCAACTGTGGACAGACATTCTGTCGCTAGAGCAATTGTCTTGATATATTCAGGTCTATCATCACACAAACCAATTTCAATTTTTCATAATTCGCATAAATGAGGTCAAGAACATGAAAGTTGCCACGCTGTGTATTTCATATAATCACAATCATGTGTAAAAAGATATGAAGCTTTAAGGCATCTACGTATGCAATAAGGGCACTTTAAAGCGAATCGTGGCTTGTAAGATACAATTAAGCAAGAGAAAGGTAAATAAAACAAATGGCAACATTTTCGGTCCACTTAATGTTTTCTGCTTGTTCGCATAAAACAGTTTTTCAAACCCTTGCATGTAGTCTACAATATGAACGTGGAAGAACCCCCCCCCCCCCCAGTGTGAACCGAGGAAGAAACCTCCCCGAATGTGAATCGCGGAAGAAACCCTCCAGTGTGAACTATGGAAGAATCCACCAAGTGTGAGCCGTGGAAGAAACCATCCGGTGTGAACCATGGAGGAAACCCCCCAGTGTGAACTATTGAAGAAACCACCCAGTGTGAGTCGTGGAAGAAACCACACAGTGAGTAGTGAAAGAAAATCCAGTGTGAACCGTGGAAGAAACCACCCAGTGTGGACCGTTGAAGAAACCACCCAGTGTGGACCGTGGAAGAAACAACCGAGTGTGAACCATGGAAGAAACCTCCCCGGTGAGAGTGGTTGAAGAAACCATACAGTGTGAACCGTATTTCTATGTACGAGCCGAATCAAACTGAGCAGAAGACACGAGTGAAACTCAACATTTAAAAAAAAAAATACTGGGCTGCATTTTTGGAGATACACCGTTCCGAAACCAAATGTTTGTGACAATAATTTTAGAAATGTATATGAGAAAATAAACAATGTATTCTGTGGTGTTTAACGTTGTGCATTTGTGGATTAAAAAAAAACAACATTTATTTATAATTGCCTATAAAAGGTTAAAGAATTTTCAGACTTTCAACACAAACATTTAAATTAAAATTAAACATTAAAACATTTAAAATTGATCTTAATTAAAGCATTAACAGAGGCCGTAATTTTTGAGGTTGTAAATGAAAGCAGCTATAAATACAGTTCATGAAGATGATGATGATGATGACGATGATGATGATGATGATGATGACGATCATCAATTATCAACTACACAGATTTACAAAAAAAAAGTAATTTACGGGGACGACTAACAAGCCCGCACTAAATTCTTCGGAGATGTGATGAGTGATATCACGAACGTAGATGTGTACATAATGGGCTTCTCCTGGGTAGATTCAGATTATTATTTTCTGCTATTCTGTATGAGTACATAATTTTTCTCTCCCCTTACCAGCTTCAGTAGATAATGGTTTTCCCCTCTGCTATATGTGTACACAAAGGATTCCCTCCCCCATTTGTAGTGTGTGAACATGATTACTTTTCTCCTTTCTTGTATCAGTGCATGATGTTTTAAGTAAGACTTAAGGGTGAGGATTTGAAAAGACTCAGTGGTGCTGAGTAGTTATAAAACGAGAGAACCACTGCATAGCAGCCAAAAACCGACGAGAGAACCACTGCATAGCAACCAAAAATCGACGAGTGAACCACTGCACTTTTTGGAGTGCAGTGGTTTATATATGGGTGAGAAAAAGGAGCGAAAGTTGACCAATGAGAATGCAGTGTTAAAGGTGGATTTCTATTGGTTAGAGGATGTGAAAATTTCGCTCCCTCTGCTGTGGCATATAAAAGGGAGTGTGCGCGAAGAAAGAGTGAGTTTGGCAAGCATGTCCCCGCTCCCTTGGTTTAAGGTTTTGTTAGAGTATTGTTAGAGTATTGTGTGACGAGAGAAGGGAGAACGTTATTTGATGGGAGTTTGCATGAAGGTTTTGTACAGTGAGTTGATGACGAAAGAAAACGTCATTTGATGCAGTTGGAAGGATTGCGAGTGAAAGAAAGGTGTTTCCGGTGAAACGTTGTATGGGGATGGTAGGGAGGGGGGCAGCTTGTGAGGGTGTGCCGTGAGCGTCTCGAGTGAAACGGTGTGTGGCGTGCCGAGACGGGGTTGGGGAGAGAGAGAGGGGGAGTATAAAAGTTTTTTTTGACAGAAGGCGCGCGCCGAGACGGTGACCGAGACGGTGACAGTATGAGAGGGGGGGGGGACCCCTTTGCCTTGAAAGAAGGCGTCGAGACGGGGTGGAGAGTGAGGGTTGTTGAGCTTTTGGTGTTGCCACCGCCGCCACGCCTTGAAAGAAGGTGTGGAGACGGGGTCGAGACGGGGTGGAGAGAGAGAGGAGGAGAGAGAGGGGAGAGAGCTCCGCCGCCGCCACGCCTTGAAAGAAGGTGTGGAGACGGGATTGAGAGAGAGAGAGCTCCGCCGCCGCCACGTCTTGAAAGAAGGTGTGGAGACGGGGTTGAGAGAGAGAGAGCTTCGCCGCCGCCACGCCTTGAAAGAAGGTGTGGAGACGGGGTTGAGAGAGAGAGAGAGCTCCGCCGCCGCCACGCCTTGAAAGAAAGGCGGGGAGACGGTTTTTTTAAAGTTTTTTTTTTAAGTTTTTTTTTTTTTATTTTTTTTTAAAGCATATCCCACACAATCTCATGCATATCCCACACCAACACGTTTTGCTTATTTCTTAATAGTTGGCGGCCGCTTTGGAGCGGCCAGGAGATGTACTCCGCATTGTCTTAGTTGTGTTTATGCTATTTTACTTAAACTTGATGATATCACGAGCATGCCTGCCACATTGTGTCATCTGCTGAGAGCCAAAAAGGAAGCAGTCTGAGTTAATTCCGCAGGTCAAGCAATGCATGGTGTAATGGCCTTCAATGGCCTCTAGAAAAGCTACCACCACAGTGCAATGCAGGCATGCCGTGTGACCACACTCTAGAGATATACTCTTATCAAATAGCATAAACACGTTGCAGCCGGGGCAGGTTGCAAAATCGCGCCTCAGGAAGTACTCTGCCCATTCCGGGTATTCTTCCTCCTCCATAGTGGTCGGATCTGTTCCCCCAGCATGTATGTTCTCATGTAGGCATGGTTGTATTTGCCATCTTCAATGCACTCTATCCTCTTCCCCATGGTGATGTTGCGGTTAAACATAACCGGGATGCCAACTACTCCCATATCCTTCGGGTCAGGCAGGATCTGCATAAAGTGTTTTCTATACGGTGTCTCCCGCAGCCGCTGTGGCTCCAATTCGCAGTGATCAACTGACTTGATACGTTTCTCGCAATTCAAATGGAAATAGAGCTCCATGATGATGATGGTAAAAGCTGGAGAGGCATGGAGGGCATTATATACTCTGCAGCCGATCGACGTCAGACCACCCCCCCCCCCACAGCGCGCTCAGCCCACAGCGTGTCGATGACGACCCCCCCCTAGTACAGCGCTCAGCGCACAGCGCTCAGCGCACAGCGTGTCGATGACGACCCCCCCTCCCCTAGAACAGAGTATTACAGAGACGACGAGGACCCCACCTACAACCAAAGAAGAGTTAAAAATCATTTTTTTCCCCAAAAAGAAACTTATGCTAGGTTCCATTTTTTTTCTTGACGAAATGGATGGTAGTGTAAACGTCATTTTGTGCAGTTGTCGATGTGATTACGGGATTTGAAATAACAGCTTCCGCTGAAGCGTTGATGAAGCGCTGTACTACCCCCCCTCCCCTCCCGAGAGTGACAGCTGACGACCACCCCACCCCAAGAACAGGGTATCGACGACCCACCCCTATCACTAAAGAAGAGTTAAACCCCCTCCCCCCTCCCTCCCCCAAAACTCACTATATAAGTGAGTCGAGGAGATGCCATTTAACACACACACAAGATGAACTCGTCAGATGCCATAGATGATATGAGTCAATTCAAACCAAATGAGGCAGTGATTATTACCATACCATTGAATGAAGAGAAAGCAAAGGTGGAGGCAGAGATGAAGTATGCCTTAGAAGAAACTTTACACTTTTCTTCCACTGTAGCACCTGTGGAGGAGGAGAAGAGGTACAGATTCAGAGTGTGGAAGAAAGGCCGCGGCATGATCACGCTGACAACCGAGTGCTTCAAGTGCTTCTGCTTGCTGGAATATGAAGGACAGTCACATAATTGTCCAGTAAAGCATGATGCTCCACGGCATTATTGTTGCAAGACCTGCGGCGGACTACTGCCATATAACTTTACAGCATTATTGGCAGGACCAGAACCGTTGTTGGATTGTTGGTGGTGTGGAGCAGCGTTGAAGAACTTTAGATATTATAACATGCACCCGCTTAAATGTTCCAAGATACCATTCACCATGAATCAATTTTATCGCTACCAGTGCGATTGTGGTTGTAGTATTAGCTATAGTGCATGTTCAGGAATACGGTCCCATTGTGGTTTCTACCGGGAAACTATATATAATCCCAACACGTGGTTAATTACTCACTGTTTAGTTAGCATCTTAGCAGTCAATAGAAATATTAAAAATTCACACTGTGTTTTACTGCTTTCACCAATAATCCTACATGGTGGCAGCGTTGTCTCATTAAATTGGATAAAGTAAAAAAAAATAAAAAAAATGGCTCAAGCAAGTGTACAACCACCTGAAAAATTAAATTTCAACAGACCGGAAGAATGGCAGAGATGGATAAAACGGTTCGAACGATATCTCACTGTAGCAAATATAGAAAGTGGAGAACAAAAAGTTAACACTTTGATTTATGCTATGGGACCTCAGGCTGAAGATATCTTACTTATGTTCGGACTGTCCGCCGCAGAAGCCATCGACTATACGGTTGTAAAGGAAAAATTCGACAAGCACTTCGTAGTGAGAAGGAATGTAATTTTCGAAAGGGCGCGATTCAATAACGGAAACCAACTCGAAGGTGAGTCCATTGAATCGTTCGTCACGGACCTGTATTCTTTGATCGAATTCTGTAATTATGGCGAAATGCGGGACGAACTATTGCGTGATAAAATCGTGGTAGGGATCCGTGACAAAAAGCTGAGTGAGTCACTCCAGCTTGATGAAAAGTTAACTCTAGAAGCTGCGTTAAATAAAGTGCGTTCGAAGGAAATGGTCGCGAAGCAGTCACAACAATTGAGTGACTTACACGTTGCGCAAGCCGATATGGTGAAACGGAAAACACAAAAGGCACCTACCCAGAAATCGCAAAAAGGGGGGAAACCGAAGAATCGACAGGACAAATCCAAGGTTTGTCACAGATGTGGTAACAAGCCACACAAGTTGAGCGAATGCCCAGCACGTGACGCAAAATGTAACGCATGCGCTAAAACCGGACATTATGCAAAAATGTGTCGTAGCAAATCGGATGTCAAAGACATTGGTGCCGAATCAGAAGAAAAGTCATTCCTAGGGACGGTGCACATCTCCGAGGTGAGTGACAGCAACTGGGAAATTGAGCTGAAAGTCAATAATACCCCGATAACGTTCAAAATAGACTCGGGAGCCGATGTAACTGTCGTGAGTCACGTAGACTTTAAGAGAATATCTCAAGACACCAAACTACAAAAATCGGACCAGGTATTAATTGGCGCGAGCAACAGACCCCTGAAAACCCTAGGTATGTTTCAAACAAACATTGTTAACGGAACAAAAGGCAAATCCAGCCAGAAGGTGTATGTGGTCGACAAACTAAGAAAACCATTGCTTGGTAAACCCGCAATTATAGCGTTGAACATTTTACAACGTGCGAATGAAGTCAAAGTTGATCTCACCCCTTCGAGTACGCCCCTGGGTTACAAGGAAAAGATCCGCCGCCTATTCCCGCGATTATTCACAGGACTCGGGACAATTAAAACAGGCGAATATCGTATCAAGTTACAGCCAAACGCACAGCCGTTCAGTGTCGCCGCACCCCGCCGGATATCACAGCCATTGTTGCCAAAGGTCAAAGAAACTCTTGACAGTATGTTATCTCAGGGTGTGATCCGGAAGCTTGGTGCAAATGAAGTCAGCGAGTGGTGTGCTCCCATCGTTGTGGTTCCAAAGAGTGATTCAACGTCAGTGCGGATATGCACCGATCTTACCGCACTTAACCGCTACATTATACGACCGAGGAGCAACATAAACACTGTTGATGAGACATTGGGTAAGATCAATGGACGCGTATTCACAAAATTGGACGCGAATTCATTTTTCTTTCAAATGAAGTTGGCGCCGGAATCACAACTTCTAACGTCATTTATCACCCCGTTCGGAAGATTCTGCTATACAAAAGTGCCCTTTGGTATCACATCGGGACCGGAATTAGCCCAGGATACCATAGACGGAATCTTAAGCGGCTGTGAGCGTAGTGCGGTCATCATAGATGACATCTGTGTGGCTACAGATAGTGATGAAAACGACACCGAGTCACACGAGAAATATCTCTTTCCTGTTCTGCGAAAGCTGCAAGACGCTGGAATCACACTCAACATGGAGAAATGTGAGTTCCTAAAGCCATCAATCACTTTTGTCGGTCATAAAATAAGTGCACAAGGAATAAGCGCTGATGACAAAAAGGTAACCGCAATCAGGGATATGCCAACTCCCACGTGTGTTACTGATCTTCGACGTTTCATGGGAATGGTGAATCAGCTGGGAAAATTCTCCAAACGGCTAGCTGATTTAACCGTCAATCTCCGTCCGCTGCTCAGCACCAAGAATGACTGGATGTGGGGACTGGAGCAGGACCGTGCTTTCCAGGAGGTAAAAGAGGAGATTTGCTCACCCCAAGTGTTAGCACAGTACAACCCATGCTACGAAACCAAGATACGAACAGACAGTTCTAAGAATGGCTACGGGGCAGTCCTACTGCAGAGGAAATCGCCAAGAGATGATTTCAGGCCTGTGTATTTCGCTTCAAAATCGCTGACCCCAACTGAGCAACGTTACAGCATAATTGAAAAAGAGGCAGGAGCGATTGTCTATGCATGCCATAAATTTGATCAGTTCATCTTAGGTCTAGACAACCTAACCGTGGAGACAGACCAAAAACCACTCGTTACGCTCCTGGGGAAGAAGTGTCTCGATGCAATGCCGCCAAGGATATTGCGTTTCAGGCTGGCCTTGATGAGATATAAATTTAACATCCGGCACATTTCCGGAAAACAAAACACCACAAGTGATTGCTTATCACGTGCCGCCGTTCCAGACGCACATTCCTCGTACCTAGAAACGGAGGCAAAGTGCTACATAGAATCAGTGCTCTACAACCTTCCCTGCACTGACAAGCGTCTGGAACAGATCAAACAGGTGCAGCAGGATGACGAGATCTGCATTAAAATTTCACAGTTTACGTGTGATGGGTGGCCCGACAAAGCACAGCTGCCAGGCGCACTCATATCGTATTATCAGTTCCGTCACGAGTTTTCCATGCACAACGGTCTGCTATTGAAAGCTGACAGGTTAGTCATCCCCGCGTGTCTAAGGCTCGATATCCTAGACCGCATTCACACAGGTCACCTCGGTATACAGAAGTGCCGGGATCGTGCAATTCAATCCGTGTGGTGGCCAGGGTTATCAAAACAAATAGAGGACATGGTAAAAAGTTGTTCTACATGCGCGCGTCATAACAGTGACCAAGCAGAACCACTGCAAACAACGCCATTGCCCGATCGCCCATGGCAACGTATAGCCGCCGATTTATGTAACATTAAAGGAACACCCTACTTGGTAGTGGTAGACTACTATTCCCGGTTTATCGAGATGGCAAGGTTAGACGTCAATTCAAAATCTGTCACCGTTGTCACGCATCTCAAGTCTATATTCGCTAGGCACGGTATTCCGGAAGTGCTGGTCTCAGATAACGGACCACAATTTGTCAACAGCGCCATGAACAGCTTCAGCGCTGAATATGGGTTCAACCATATAACGTCATCGCCGAAGTATGCCCGAAGCAATGGATCAGCGGAAAATGCAGTCAAACGCCTAAAATCTAGCATACTGAAAAACAAAGATCCGTACCTTGCGCTATTGACGTACAGGTCAACGCCCTTGGCCAATGGGTACAGTCCGTCAGAGCTATTGATGGGTCGCAGGCTAAGAACAACACTGCCTGTTGCCCCACACACCCTCAAGCCAATTAAGCAGCAAGACGACATACGGAGAAGAGAGGAGGAATACAGAGCAAAGATGGCTGACAACTACAATCGTCGCCATGCAGCCATAAATCTTCCTGTTCTTAAATCAGGCGATAAGGTGTTTATCCGTGACAGGTCGGAGAATGCCACAGTCCTCGAATCAGCTCAAAATTCACCGAGGTCATATGTCATTCAAACACCTGATCGTGTGCTCCGACGAAACAGGAGAGATTTGATACAGATGCCGACTGTGTCAAACAACTTCAACCTCTCAATCCCCGAGCATAAATCATCTGAGAAGTGCACACGCACCCGCTTTGGGAGAATCAGTAGACCTCCGGACAGGTTACACACAACAGAAATCCAACCGGAGTGATCTAGAATAGGGACAAGTTTATTTTTAGAATGTATTAAATATGTGTATTGGTATTGAGTTATAATGATTGAAGTACAATATATTTCTTATTTCAGGAAAAGACTCAGTATCACTAGATTTAGTCCGCTTAAAATAAAGTGTAATGTGAGTTAGAAAATAAGATGTATTTACAGTTAAAGGATGATAATGCATGAGCTTTTTATAATCCTAAATCGTGTTCACAGAATCCATGATGGCACAGTAAAGAAAAACAAAACAAATGCTTTCACTGTGTGAAGGTCAAATAGTTCTAAATATTGCACAGCTGTTTGTTTACAAACTATGATGTACTTTGGAAGTTCCTGGTATTTATCAAGCTGCTATTTTTAAAAGTGAAAAACATTGATGTAATGTTCTGTTCAAGTCTAAATAGATGGATCGAAATATTTGAATGTAATTGATAAAGAAATTAATTAATGTTAAGGAACTAATCATTATCCTTTTTCAATTAATTTAAAAAGCTTAACAAAGGGGGATGTAGTATTAGCTATAGTGCATGTTCAGGAATACGGTCCCATTGTGGTTTCTACCGGGAAACTATATATAATCCCAACACGTGGTTAATTACTCACTGTTTAGTTAGCATCTTAGCAGTCAATAGAAATATTAAAAATTCACACTGTGTTTTACTGCTTTCACCAATAATCCTACAGTGGTGAGCCGACGTGCTGGTAAAGCCCTGCGGAGAGCCCTGCGGAGAGTCTGACGTGGAAAAAATGGTGACTGAAGATCATTAGTGTTTAACTTTAGTGGTTTAACTTTAGTGTTTTAACTTTTAACTTTTAACTTTAGTGTTTTAGTGTTTTAGTGTTTTATAGCATATTTCGAATGTATATATGAAAGCATATATGAATATATGAATATGAAATAGTTGTAAATAAAATGATTTTTAAACTTCAAAGAGCTCTTTTTTTTCTCGCTGCCACGCTGTAGTTTAACTACAGTAACTAAAGCAGTTCTTTCGTAGCCCGTCCGCGTATAAAAGGGGAGGGAGGGAGGGGGAGAACATCAGAACAGTTGATGGCAGCGGCGGCAGCAACAACAAGGATGGCCACGAAACCAGCAAGGTTGAAACGTGCTCGTAAAGAGCTTGTTCAGAGGAGAACATCAGAACAGTTGATGGCAGCGGCGGCAGCGACAAGAAGGATGGCTACGAAACCAGCAAGGTTGAAACGTGCTCGTGAAGAGCTTGTTCAGCAGATAGAAGTGAAGAGACAAAAGACGCTGCAAGATAGTATTATCAGACCTGATCCGTTCCTCTGCTATGGATGTGTTAAGATATTTCCATCTATGGATGCGTTTGACACACATGTATGCAAAGAACCAAAGAGAGTGCAAGTAGGGAGAGGGAGAAGAGTGAGTCTTGGTGAAAACGCGCAGGAAAGACGGTGTGAGCCTGAAGATGGATCGGATTTATTACTTGAAATGCGGCAACAAGAGAATCGGATTAAGGCACATTTACTAGAAACGTTAAATGATGGAATGAAATGGTACATTGTCGTACATGCACGCTTCAAGAAAATGACGGCGAATGCTGAAGGGGTGATGGTAGAACAAGTGGATAATGCTTTTATCAGCAGTCGAACATATATAGCCTACAATCCAGCGGATATTGAGCAGGACTTGCCAGAAGCCTATAAAGAATTGTTTACCAAGTTTGATGAACATGAGCGACAAGGTTCTGGCTGGGTGTTGGATAACATCCTGTATATTGAAGTGCGTACAGCTACATCAGCACCTCTGGAAGCAAGCTGTTATATGGAACTGCCGAAGAAAGTGAAGAATACAGGAGGTGTGTTAAACATTAAGAATAAAGACAACAAGTGTTTCTTATGGTCTGTACTGGCTCACCTTCACCCTTCAACAGATGCAAACCCAGAGCGTGTGCATCAATACAAGCCATTTGAGAACGAATTAAAGGTGGAAGGCATGACATTTCCCACACCGATTACGGCCATTCCAAAGTTTGAAAAGGAGAATGATGTATCCATCAACGTGTTTTGATATGAACAGGATGTCGTTGTTCCGATACAACTGAGTCGAAACACCAGCGCCAACAGCGCCAACAGCGCCAACAGCGCGAGAGAAATCAACTTACTTTTGATTAGCAATGACAGGACAAGGCATTACTGTCTCATCAAGAATTTCAGCAGACTGATGGCTTATCGATCAAAACATAATGGAGGTGCATTTTATTATTTCAACTGTCTTCACGGGTTTATGCGACAAGATCTGTTAGAGAAGCATCGCGAAGTGTGTGGCAAGCATGGAGCACAACGTTTACCATTCCCTAAGGAACCGTTTATCAAGTTCAAGAATGTAGCCAAACAACAGCGAGCACCTTTTGTGATTTATGCAGACTTTGAATGTTTCACGCAAAATCATGAAGAAGGAGAAAAGTACCAACATCATCGTCCAAACAGCTTCACCTATGTGGTTATGAGCCAGTATGACACACGCCCCAGTCGTGTATCGAGGAGACAATGCTGTAAAAGTCTTTTTAGACCACATGGTGAATGAGCGTGATCGTATTGTGCATGGTTTACAGCAGCTAAAGGAGATGGTCATGACTCGTGAAGACAAAGAGGATTTCAGGACTGCTAAGGATTGCTACATTTGTCATGAGCCTCTAGGAGCAGATCGTGTGAGAGATCATGACCATATCAATGGCAAATATCGCGGAGCTGCACATAGTGAATGCAATTTGCAATTCCGATTTCGAAAGGATCAGCAGGGTGTTAAAGATTCGTTTATCATCCCTGTCTTTTTCCACAATTTGCGAGGCTATGACAGCCATTGGATCATGGAGGAAATTGGCAAATTCAAAGATGAAACGCTTATGGTTATTCTCAACACCGTTGAGAAATATATTGCATTCACCATGAGCAATCTGAAATTTACAGACAGTTATCAGTTCATGGGTACTTCTCTACAGAAGTTGGTATCCAACCTGGCGGCAGAAGGGAAAGATACCTTTTATAACATGACCTCTCACATTCACGATAGCGACCAGCAAGAGCTACTGTTGAGAAAGGGAGTGTACCCCTACGATTACGTGGATGAGCCATCCAAGTTTGCTGAAACACAACTGCCGTCCAAGGACAAGTTTTACAGTCTGCTCAGTGAAGAAGGCATTAGCGATGAGGATTATGTGCATGCACAGAAGGTGTGGGAGACATTCCACTGCACTACATTTGGTGAATACCATGACTTATACCTGAAATCGGATGTGTTGGCTGACGTGTTTGAAAATTTTCGTCAAGTGTGTCTTAACACGTATGAATTGGATCCTGCCCACTACTATACAGCGCCAGGACTGTCGTGGGATGCGATGTTAAAAGCGACAAAGGTGAAGTTGGAATTGATCAATGACATTGACATGTACCAAATGGTTGAACAAGGTCTACGTGGAGGAATATCTGTCATCACACACAAGTATGCGAAAGCAAATAACCCCTACGTAGCAGAGTATGACCCTATGCAACCAACCCATTACCTGATGTACCTCGACGCAAACAACTTGTACGGCTGGGCCATGTCACAAAGCATGCCAGAAAGTGGATTTATGTGGGTGAACGAGCCAGAATCCATTGACTTCATGGAAGTGGATGAAGATGATGAGATTGGATACATTTTAGAGGTGGATTTGGAATATCCATATTCAATCCATGATGGTCATAATCACTACCCAGTAGCCCCAGAACGGAAATGTGTGAAGGTGGGAGAATTATCAGAGCATAGTCAGAAGCTACGGAAAGAGTTGAACATGAAAGATAAACCCAGTGAAAAGCTCATTCCCAACTTGTGTGACAAGAAGAACTATGTACTTCATTATAGAAATTTACAGCAATATGTGTCACTGGGATTGAAAGTCACGAAGGTGCATCGTGCTATCATGTTTGCACAGAGCAAATGGTTGGCGAAATACATCTCGTTGAACACGGAAAAGAGAAAGTTGGCTAAGAACCCGTTTTAGAAAGACTTTTTCAAATTGATGAACAACTCTGTGTTTGGCAAAACCATGGAAAATGTGAGAAAGCGCATCAATGTGGAACTCGTTCACCAGGAAAAGCGGTTTAAGAAACTTGTAGCCAAACCTTCATTCCACCAATTTAGAATTTTCAATGACGATTTGACCGCGGTACATTTACACAAAGTGGATTTGCTTCTGGATAAGCCCATTCAAGTCGGCTTCACCATTCTTGACCTCAGCAAAGTGCTCATGTTTGACTTTCATTACAACTACATCATGACCAAGTATCCTGACGCCAAGCTGTTGTTCAGTGACACCGACAGTCTATGTTATGACATAGAAACGGATGATATCTACAAGGATATGCAGGAAGATGCTGACTTGTTCGACACAAGTGACTATCCCCCCGATCATTTCTTGCATTCCTCCGTGAACAAGAAAGTGCTTGGGAAAATGAAAGATGAGAAGGCAGGTATCCCCATTGAAGAGTTTGTTGGACTTCGGCCGAAAATGTACAGTATGATGTATGGTGGGAAAGAAAAACGTACAGCCAAAGGGATTACTCATGCGTGTCAAAGACGTATGAAACATCAGCAATATAAAGACAGTTTGTTCAACCAAACGCAAATGATGGTGACAGGACACACCATTCGAAGTCATAACCACCAGATTTTCTCGGAGAAGTTGAGGAAAGTAGCTCTCTCCCCCTTTGATGATAAGCGATACGTGTTAAATGATGGCTATTCCACTTTGGCGCATGGGCATTACAAGGCAGCAACAGTATAAAAGGGGGGGGATGACTCTCACCAAACTTCAGAGTGAGTGAGTTGAGGGTGAACATGAAGAGATCTGCACCAACGGATATGGATACTCTAGCAGATACAGTGAAAGACTTGAACGTGAACAATTCCACCACCACCACCACTATCAAGAAATTAAAAGTGGAGACGACGGCGACACCAACACAGTCGTGGGATGGAATGCTTTCTCTAGGCAATGGAAAGTATATCAAGATTATGAAACAAAGCGATGAAGGTGTGGTGAACATTCGGAAATACCTGAGAGATGAGGGGACTGGAAGGAACCGTCCGACGAAAAAGGGTATCTTGCTGACCATACCTGAATGGAAAATGCTGAAGAAGCAGGTGAAAGAAGTGGATAAAAGGCTTCGCAGACAAGACGGCCAGTCATACCAAGGTAACAATCATGAATTCTCAGAGAATTTCTGCTTATCGGTTTAAACCTGAAGTGTGGAAAGACTTTAAAAACATACCGCTTGAAGCCGGGTTTAAACGCAGACTTGAAAATAAACTGGAAGTGACGGTGGCTGAATATGATTCTAACATACGTGTGACATTCTGTAGAAATCTTTTACAGGATTATCCAAAGGATTATAAGGGAGTTGTGCCAGATACACCCTATGCACAGTTGATCTTCTTTGATATCAAGAACTGGCGCGCAGCCTTACGATTCCTCGAAGCTATACAGCATCCACTGTTCGACATCATCCGAGTATAAATACATGGACGAGATGGAAGACGACTATTTGATGGATTATGAACCCATGACATATGGGTTCTCCTATCTGAGAAACTTATGTGATGACATTGTGCTACGGCATTTTGGACAGTATCTCGTCCTATCGCTTGATGACCAATCCGTGTTGAAGGATCACCTGGACGAGTTGAGAATACCCGGCTTTTTCCTAGCAGTCTCAAATGAATTAGATGTGCGTGTGACTGAGAACGGCCTAGACGTGTTTGTACAATTTCGCCAATATGACGAGCTAACAGAAGACTGCGACATCATCACCCCCAGCACAGTGGAATGGAACGCGCTGTTACACGCATTGGATTGGGAAGAATCTTCTGCTTGAATTCAAAGAGGATGGAATACAACTCAAGCGGGGTACCAAATCCATTGAGGTGACACAGCCTATGCGGCTGATGCGGCTGATGCGGCTGGTGGACATAGAAGAAGGATATGAACTGAAACTGTCTGAACATGAAACTGTTACAGTGATAAAATTTGGTGATGTGTGTTATGTGAGCTTTCATAGCATTTACAAACGTGGGTGTAATGTCTATGATACCTATATTAATTTAAATTGCAATGAATGGCATGCATTGATCAATGTATTGAGAGAGAACTTGTAAAAAAAGTAGTTGGTAGATAAGAGGGGAAGTTTAGAAAATACCAATAAACAAGACCAGTTTGAAACTTAGAGTTTTTTTTCCAACATTTGAACATTTCTTCAACAACTTAACTACAGCTTAACTACACCATTAATAAAACAATGGTTTATAATGTCTATAGACAAAATCCTTTACAATAAAATCCCCATCCTTTCTTTTTAATATATTCACAATCTCAAACATACTCTGACCTCGAGCTCTATGCCATATATAATATACACAATAAAAACCACACGCCGATGATATCGGCTTTTGTAATGAGATGGAATTATACATATAGTCATTTCTTAAAAACGTTTCTAAACGCTCATCGAGAGGTAACAGTCCATCAGAGTCAAAGTATTCCACAGGGTCTTTGTCATTATACACTGCCACCTAATGCTCTCCTGGTTCATCATGATCGTCGGTGTTGATGACATAGGCACCGCGTTGTAAAGACGGTGGTAACTGGTCCATGGCAAACACACCTTGAAACAAGTCTTTGGTCGCGGCATCATGGCTCAGGATAGCTTCGATCTGCTTCGTGTTCATGACTGGTAGTCGAATGGGATGCTACGATTGGCACTGATCTCAATAATGTTGTCAAATTCAGCATAGACGATGACATTGATGGTAGGTTGCAAAGCCCTAGCAAAGTTCATTTCTAGCCGCAAATTCCCATGCTTGATCAGGGGAAAATGATCAGCCCCATCATAATCCGGTGTTAAGTCAAACAAAAATAAAGAATACCCTCTAGGCCAATCTTCCCTTTTTATAATGGAACTTTTCTCACCATTCAATCGATCAAACGATTTGTAAAGCGTTTCAAAAGCGTCTAGGTACTTGTCCTGTGGAAAGTCAAGCTTCAGCGGTTTGGATAGGACTGGTTCACCATCCGTGTACAGTTGCATATAGTTCAGATCAAAATGTTTGAAATCATATGGATTCCTCGATACTGACCCACCAAAGGCTTCATTATGAACCAGACCAATGACAATGCGATTTGGCAATAGACCCAAAAAGATGTTGTCTTTCACAAAAGACCGAAATCCTGCCGGAATGGCCAAGGATTTACATTCTTTTCTAGTGATGATGAGCTTGGCAGGACTTTTCAGCAATGCGTCTGTATGCCCTAACTGAATCCCTGGACTCACCTTCACTTTGCGAATGGTTAAAAATGCCTCTTTCACTTCTACCTTATAGGTATTATCTGCAGCCATCAATACATAATCATCTTTCTGTCTATGGAAACGCAACCTCAAACTGATGCCATTCGGGAGATAGCGATCCTGCTCAAACAAATCTATCCTCAAACCACCTGCGAGCATAAACTCACGGCTGAGACGCGTATGCAAATAACGATGATGCAAACCATTGTTTCCTTGCTCAGCTAGATCACCACCGTCGGCATTGACATGAAACCCGGATACATAGTGTTCATGATTAGGTCTTTTCACCTCATAACTATTCATCGACCGAGCAGTATCCTTGTACATGAGCCGCATAGAGCGCTCAGAATGGAGACTTTCTTCCGAATCATGGATGAGATGAGAGATAATGCTGGTATAGCCATGGGTGTTGTTACTATGCGAAACCAACCGATCATTCAGAAACAATTCAGTATTAGACCATAACCCATTAAACACATCATTGATGCAAGAGACCTTATCCTCTGGGCCACACGCTGTTCCATCGGCCTTTACAATGCGGCATACAATATGAAGTTTGCTGTTCTTTAAATCCAGATATTCTTCTGTACTCGCAGGAATGTAGAATTCTATGGGAGCACCCTCTCTAATGGTAGTCAGTGGTTGATAGTCGACATTATAACTTTTCTCTACAGCAGTTTCAGTACGGCGGTACGTGAAACCATTCCAATGGAGAAAGACTGCATTCGCACGAATGATTGTGAATGAGACACATGATTTTTTCAAAAGATATCTCTTTTATGCTTTTTTGATGTTATCCGTCTAGCTGTTTTTCGTCTTCTGGCACGTTTCGTCGGTTGCACTCTCTTTTTAAGCACATCACCACCACCAAACACACGCTGTGCTACTCGACCCGTAACATCTTTCGCAACATTCTTTGCAGCCTTCTTAAGATGTGGCGCAACGATCTTAGCCCCAGCCTTAAGTAGTGGAATAGCTCTACGAGCCAATGATCCCAGTATTGAACCAATACCATCTCCATACTGTATTCGCGCTCCTTTGAATCCTGGTAATTCTTCAACCACTTGACGAAGAAAATGGTTGCGATATGCAGACGGATCGTGTGTGTAGGCTTTCATAATGCTTTTGGTCGAAAATGAAGTTTACAGATCACCTTTCCAGTTTGAAATGGAACAGTATGGCCTGTGTCATCCTTTATATTCATCTCTATCATGTCAAATTTGGATGTGTTTACAGGGACATAGTGCGGTTCACCGTACGTTTTCATGATAATCTCACCATCATGGCCTTGTATCCCAACAGAACGTAGCAAAGGCACATAATAATCCCCAACAACTTGTGGTTCACAAATACTACAATACACATAAAGTGTATAAAACCCCTGTTTCACATCAGCCTTATGGTCAGCTGTACACGTTTCAGTATACCAGTGATCTGGGATAAATCCTAAAATCTCAGCTAATCCAGTGGAGAAGGACATTTCAAAGCCATAATTTAGAAATAGAAACACACGTCGTCTAATTTTATCATACTTTAGCCGAATAGCGTCTTTAAGATCATCTTTCATAGAATTAGTCGCTTCTTCATTCACTGCCTGATATGGATCTGTAGTAGCCATAAGGAATATTGATAGTTTCAAGAACAGTATCTGTCAGCGGTTGTTGTCGATACTGAATAGAATAGTCCATGCCATGTCTCATCGTTGTGCATGTATGTGGATATTGAATTTCAGCTAAAGCCACTTCATATCTTCCATTCAGGTAGATGGTTCAAGGCATACGAATTTGATAATTCGAAGCCTTGTTGTTGGGATAATAGTTCATACTCGCATTGCTAGGCAAAGTAATGTAAAAGCTTGTCGACTCCATGGTGGGGAACCCCTCAAATGGTATGGGTGCGTCGTCGTCGTTGCCTATATACCTCAGGATAGCGCGCGCCATTCGACCAAGTATGCAAAGTCTCATCCTCTTTTACATCATCGTCATCATGCTGATGGACTTCTCCTTCACAACACGCACTTGTGCATCGGATCTTCACAGGAATAGTCGGTTTCTCTTCCTGACCACCACAACAACACCATAGCTCTTTCAACCATGTTAAAAATTTTCCCATCCTTTAGGAAACTGTCTTTGCTGACGCTGGTTCATTTCTGTTGCAATGTCTTCACGAGTGGTCTTTTTACTAAACGTCGTTTTTGGAATATTAGCATCGACAATTTCCTGGATAAACGGATGCCAGCCATGGGGTGGTATGGTGCGTTCCTTTCTTCTTGTCGCTACCAATGCTTCTTTCATCAAATCAGCCATGTTAGAATTTGTAATGACATCGCCCGTTTTCAACACAAGTTCATTCTTCTCTGTCCATTTCGTACCATGTTTCTTCAGGTCTGCTAAAAGTTGTATTACTTTTCCATGATAGATCGGTTGAAAATGACTAAACACTAGCTTTTCTAGTGGTGGTGGTGGTGGTGGTTTTTGCCGCTGTTGTTGGGACTGACTTGTTCGTAGATGGCGGCCAAGGAGTTGAGACATTTCCATGGCCTTTTCACGCGTTCGTTTCCCACGTAAAAGTGTTTTGACTTTTGCTTTGATGTCGCCACCATGTTTTCCCTTCTTTTCTAATAACAATTTGTATTCATGTTCAGGAATGAGAACCATTTTCATAGCATGCTTCATTTTAACAGCAGCTTGGCTAACAAGGGCAATGCAAATCTAGCAATAACTCCAATGAATCCTCCTTTCTAATTCACCAACTTCTTTTTTCGTCGAAGGGATATCTTCTTGTCTGCCAGAGTACGTAGGGTATGACGCTCACGCTTGAATACCTTATACCGTTTTGAGCTTAAGGGTGAATGTCCTCGCAATATATTCAAACAAATTTCAAACAAGCTCGTTAATTCCTCCTTCGTAGCTTGCTGTAGCAAGGATTTACGCCGTCTAGGCCCACTGCGTGCAAGCAAATGAAGAAAAGGCTGGTTCGTTCGAATGCGTTTAGACATCTTGACTGCGAATGGTTAAATGACTTGGTTCTTGGTCGTACACTGCTTTATCAATATATATATAATGGGTATCTTTTGGTAAAATGCCTGTACGAATACGCAGTTGATCATTCGTCTTCAAGTCAATGAACAAATAACCATGGGGTTAGCTGGTAGCATCTTGATAGGCTTCTATGAGAAATTGAGATCTTCGAGGATACATTTGCCGCGCCAATGTACTGACTTGCTGACTGTCTCTCGGATTTTTAAACAGAATGATATAATGGGTATTCAAACTAATATTTCGCATCTCTTTCCCATGATGGAATAAATTATGCACAATAAAGATGATACTTAGATTTTGATGACTGCTACCCACACTAAAAAGACGTGTCATACGCTCATCGCTATGGCATTTGGTCATTAAGTCATCAATGATGAGTAGGTTAAGTTTTTTCGGGTTAAAGCGCTCTTCAATGTCATCTGGAATGCCTTGGTAAAATGTCACGCCTTTCATTCCCTTGTACAAAGCCTGATCTGCTGCATAGAGCCATAAAATGCTTTTCGGAGAGGGGTGAATCAACTTTTGTTCAAGAATTTCCTTCACCAGAGACGTTTTGCCACTGCCTGTAGGCCCAGAGACCAAGCATGTAAAGGGATGCTTCATTTTTGAATGTCTGTTTCTTTCACCCAACTGTTAAACTTGCTTGGCCAACCTAACCACTTGACAAGTAATTCTTTCACACCTCCTCGCCTTTTACGTGTTTTCAAGACTTTTTCAATTCTGTAGACAGATTCAATATCTTTGGTCACTTTCTGCAGTTCCTCCTCATAGAAATGCCCATCAATATCTTCGTCTAAAAAGTCTTTCACACGATACAAATGGATTCCTTGCTTCTTACACCGATGTGTGACTATAAAGACTTCTTGCGTCCATTTGATGTGATAATCCCGTTGAAACACATATTTAATGTGGGAAATGCGAACATGATCGCCAATGTTCAATTTATACTTCTTCTTCTTCTTCGGTTTCAATTCTAGTTTGTCGACATACATATACTTCCACACTTTCGATTCGTTGTCTTTACGAATCTCGGCTGGAGCATACTTATTCGGAAGGGAGCCATGAGGCCTATGGTTGTAATTGTACACCAAGTCTGGAAGGATGTCTACGTAACGGTAAGTTTGATTATGTAGAAAATACCGATACATCATCCCCTTTAGAGTACGAATGACTCTCTCAGCAAAGTTGGCTTTGGTTTCATTCTTTGTGGTATAAGCATGAATGCCCTCCTTCTTCAAAAATGCTTTGACCCATCTGTTTTTAAATTCCGTTCCTTTATCGGACCTTAGAGTGCGTGATCTTCGGCGTGTGTCCTGAAAAATCTTTTGAAAAGCTTGTATGACGCTGGTATGTGATTTATTAGGTATTGGCTGCACCCACACATATTTGGAAAACACATCAATGACAATGAGTAAAAAGCGTGTGCCATCATTATAGGGAGCTATGTTTCCCATATCAGCCAAATCTACATCCCACATGTCATCAATGCCCCGTGTAATCACACGTTGTCTTTTGAACCTGTATTTGACAGGTTGGAGTAAACTGAATGCGTCTTGATCATGTAGCCATTTCTTCACTTGCGACTGTGTCACTGGTTAATCATGCTTTCTTAAGATGTGATACAGTTTGTAAGGACCAGCAAATGCCCCGGGCTGTCCAGGTTTGAAGTATATATTCATCAAGTAGTCTTTCCACGTCGACATGGTCACACCGAATGAAAAGCAACAACACGAGCAGCGCAGCAGCAGCACTTGCTTGACTTCTCGAGGGAAAGAGGCTGCTTACGGGACACACTAGGTTTTTTATCTATTTGCACTGGGGGGAGAGGCAGTAGATATGTGAAGTTTTTACGAGGTCGTCTCGTGGGCTAAACACAGTTTTCACGACATGAGGCCGGAAAAAAAACCCGCCTTCTCAACAGAACAGCTTTTTTATTTAACTTAACCAACATCGCTTAACTCACAAGTTTACAAATCAAGTATAGATACAATGGTGTGAATAACTGGACACCATTGGTCTTCAATGAATACTAGCCACTGACTGAGTTCATCGAGTGTAATCGTATCTACACCATATTTCTCACAACGCTGATTTGCATTCTCTAACACTTTATCTAAATGAATATAATATTTAGCTTCATTCCAATATGTATAGACACATGCAAAATAACAAGTATGTTCTTGACACTCTTCATGTTGGCAAGCAGGACATACTAACCATGCAAACTTTTTTACAGCGGATAACATTTCTTCACAATAAGCTTTTTGCACAATATATTGTCTCAGTGTCATATCTGCCATGTCCGTATACTCTTGAGAGCTTCACTCTTTACGCAAGTTTGTCAAGTTCAGCATGCGGGGGAGTTCATAGGTTCACAAAAACACGTCTCCACACTAGGACTGGTGAGCGGCTTGGCGAGCGGCTGGGCGGCGGCGGCGGCGGCGGCGGCGACGACGGCAAGTAAGATGATGTTGTCTCTTTTATACCCCCCGTCACACACAACTGTTCTAACAACTTTCCCATGATATTCTGACCAGGATATCCACGAGATGACACATGTTTCACACCAGCTCCCCACCAAGGATCATAGGTGGCTTCCACTAAAGTCTTGTCTTTGCAGTCTTTTAACTTGTTGCGAAACGATGCACACTGATTCCATTTGACTTGTAACACCTCTTGCATTTTGCTTCTCTCCACTGTATGCCATAAAGGACATGGCTTTATCACTTGGGCGATACGTTTTGCTTCATAGCCATTTCTGGATGACACAATAGCTGAAGCAATATCCGGACGGTGATGAAACACGGCTTTCTCATATTGATACAACGCTTCACTCGAGTTGAATGTATGTCCATACTTTTCAAGGCGTGCTGGAAACATGTTGGAAAGAACATCCTTGTGACCGCTAAATAGTACACGATTCTCCATTGTGACTTTGGTTTATTCTAACATGTCTTCTTCCTGCAATACAATATGTTTGAATATATCTGCTACCTCTTCTATCATCTTCTTTCTTTGTTCACGTTGAAACCACTCACATAAAATTAAATTTGCTAGAAAGAAAAACATTGTTAGCTGTTGCTACTGCTGTTGGTTTTAGAATTGTTAGTGTTAAAAAAGGGGAGAAGGGGGGGGGGCTTACCTGACAAAGCTGATAAGGCTGCTCAGTTTCCTCTTCTTCTTGTAGTCCACAGCAGTCTCTCAAATAATCCACCACGGTGAAATATACTTCCACGTCAGTGCGAGCAGAATAGAGGGCAGCATCAAAGTCAAAGTCAGGATCTTCTACTCCAATTGTGTCACATTCTCCAAGAAATCGTGAATGTAGTTCAATCACATCCAGACTGTGATGTACAACATCCCAATAAGCGTCCAAGTGACAAAGCTGATAGTCTGGAGTGCCGCAGCAAGCCAGTTTAGCAATCATCAAACATAAGCTTTTCTAAAACATGCATCCATCTTGTTTGCTGTGTGTGTGTGTGTGTGTGAGGGCTTCTACTGTGCTTCACACACCTTAAGTACTCCACACTTGCCGCAGAAGTTGCTTGGTTCACACATCTGACAATTGTACTTGTGGCAGTGGCAATAATAATCCTCCATATATCCGCAAGCACCGCAATAGTCACAAGTAAGTCCAAGTTGATTTTGTACATCCATATTCTCCAACCGAACTTCAGCCAGTCTTTTCTTGGATAACTTTGACACCTTCATCCGATCATCCTTTTGCAACTTGATGATCGTTTTCTTGCCATGACATTCCGTACACGGTTCACCCGATAAGGCGGAGTCGATGTGATCCTTCTCCTGAAGCAGTGCCTCCCATTCACCATCATTCATGTTGGTGTGATGTGTGTATTCTTTCCCTTCAAACCGTGATGTACGCACGAAGCTCACATAGCGCATGTCCAAGTATGAAATGACTTCAAGCCACTTTGTTTCCGTTAAGTACAGTTTGAAGCCAATGTCGCGGCATTTTTTCACCCTCTGACACACAATCTTCCACAAAGATGGGGAATAAGCACACCATCTCTCTCCACGTTTGATGCGTAGAAATGGTCCATATTTTCCATGCTCCACAGTAATGGTTAAGTTGGCACTAATTTTAAAACTGCTGCTTGTCTTGTTCTCCATGACTGCTACACTGTACTGATGAGGTCCACACACACCCCTTTTATACCCAACCATCCGCTGAGTCAAGCTTTTCAAACTTCTTGCAAAGCTTTGAATTCACTTCCACTCGTCCATGGTTGAATCGAACAAGGTCTGATACATTCGTCGTCAATGAAACATCATCATCATAAAGTAAAATGATTCTTGCAGCTACAACTAACATGAGCTCCTCTGCCCAAATTGTATTCGCGTGGATAAATGCTGAATCAATGTCATAAGCTGAAAGTATATGTAGATCTTCACAGTCACGTAGAAACGAGTCGATGAAATAATCACTTGGAATAGTCTTTCCAACAGCTTCCCAATGCAGATGTAAATTCTTCACTTGCTCCATCCATTCCCATTCAAAATCAGGAAGCTTTGAAAATACATAGTTAGTATAATTCACTTTGAAGATATCATCCATAGTCTCACATCTGTAAAATGGTGAAGACATTACGGTGAAGGATTGCAGACTTTGTGATCCGCCGAGCGCTGCCCCCCCCCCCTTTTATACCAGGGAAAGTTACATGTAAGTTTTCATGAGATGCTTGTAAAATCGCGGAGTCATCTCATTGACACCATCCAGAAATGCTGTTGGTAAACCACCTGTTAAAGATTGTCTCATGACAATCACTAAAAAGTCTCCTGGGGTCCGATGCCCTAGTATCCATTGAAACAGCATTGACATGGTGACATGTCCTTTTTCATAGAGGAAGGCCATCATATCATACACCTGAATGCGTTCTTCAAGGTATTTGAAACCATGCAGCATAACCTTTGCACATTTGGAATCGCGACCCTCATTCACACACTTCGGCTCTGGCAGACACAACGCCTTAAACTGTTCCTCATGAAGGAGTCTAAACAGTTGAATGAAACGTCGAGTCATGGCTTCGGTGAACTTTGGCTCTGACGCCGGAACATCCTCTTGGGTTCCTTCTAACATGAACATGAGCATCATGACAGGGCTCATTTCTTCCATTAGGTATATGTACGTGTGCTTGTTGAAAAAGCCTTCTTTACATAAACACCATAAAATGTTGCTATCAATCAGACGAAGCACGGCTTGAAAGTTTCTTTTCAACAGCGACACATCTTTCTCAGTCACAAGGATGGTCTTACTCGATTCAAATTTCAATTTCAAATGCTTGCCTTCTTCATCATCATCACTTAACACTTCTCCCTCCTCAAGCTCCTCCTCCTCAGGCTCGCTGGTGCTGGACTCGTCGTCGTCGTCGCTCACTTCTTCCTTAAGTTGCTTCAAATGAGCTTCTAACTTTGTTCTGAGTTGTGTGTTTCGACCATTGACAAGTGCATGTGCAACCCAGAACGGGTAGTCGGGGCCCTCAGGATCTGGCATGTCTTGCTCCATTCCTTGCTGTATCCCTTGCTGCACTCGAGGTATATCTAACGGAGCAGTAGCAGCGCCTAACGCTTCCTTAACATCTAGCATTTGCTGTACTGTGCCGTCTAATGGAATGCCTAACAGTTCCTCCAAGTCTTTTTCAGCCTCTGTCATGTTCACCAGGAATGCATCTATCTCTTCCACTGGTAATACTGGCAAGGTATCAAAAGTATACGGTTCCCCAAACAAATCGTCCATGTTGAAAAAGCTGGAGAAAGAGGAGGTGTATTCAGCAACGCTTCCATGATTTTTTGCCACATCTCGACAACAGACCCTTATATATGAGTTTTTGATGCTGAAATTGGGAGGGAGGGAGGGAGGGAGGGAGGGGGTGGGTGGGTGGTCGTTTTTTTTCTACACTTCAGCGCGGAAGCCGCCGCTAAAGCTACCGCTAAAGCCATCGTTATTTCAAATCTTTTAATCACGTTAACAACTGCATAAATGGCATTTCGTTTACATAACCATTCATTTCGTCAAGATAAATGTGTGAAAAATGCTTTAAAAACCCCTCACATAAGTTTCTTTTAGTTTGGGAAATGATTTTTGCCTCTTCTTTCGTGGTAGGGGGGGATCGACACGCTGTGCGCTGTACTCTGTACTGGGGGGGGGGGTCGTCGACATACTGTGTGCCGTGCGCTGTACACTGTACTAGGGGGGGGGGTGGTCTGACGTTTGGCTTCCACACCATTTCGTCACATACACACATTTCGTCATCTCTGCCTGCCTGCTGCTGTTGCCATTTCGAACGCGACTCAGACACGAATACAAGCAGAATGCAATATAAAAAAGAATTTTTCTCAGAGGAACGCCTGAGAACCTATCATTTTAGTGAAAAAGATGTAAATCTTTTTGAAGAGGTTTATATAGATTATCAGGCGTTCCTCTACGAAAAGTGGAGGGATTTTCAGACTCGTCCAAGAGAAGATTTCAACCGGTTTGGCAGGGCGGCAGAAGAAAGCCATCAACGCTTAAACAAGAGGGATCCGCCGCCGCCGCCGCCGCCGCTGCCAGTGAGCTCGCTGCCGCCGCCGCCGCCACCGCCACCAGTGAGCTCCCCACCACCACCGCTGCCGCCGCCACTGCCAGTGAGCTCCCCAGCGCTGCCGCTGCCGTTTTTACCGCTGCCGTTGCCAGTGAGCTCCCCACCGCCGCCGCTGCCGTTTTCACCGCTGCCGTCACCAGTGAGCTCCCCATCGCCGCCCTGCCAAGAAGCACAACGGCTACAACGGCTCCTCTTACCAAAGTGACTCCTGCCATTGTGCTAACTGCCTCAACCGTGCTGGCAACTTCGCTGGTAGCCCATCCGCAGGCAGTTTATGTTCAGGTGTTGGCGACACCAACTACACAACAACAACAACCGGACAACATCGTCGCAACAACATCAACTCCTGATAATGAGCTAGCGGCCGCTATCGCTAGCATCTCCAATACATCAACGCAGGCACCTTTCAACACTGACTACGGCTACAATCCTGGGCAGTCGAAACTGGAGGCCACCTCAAACCAAACAGGCCTCCAGGGCCTTATGCTCCTCGTGGACAACTTAAACGGCGTTCAATCCTGTGACTTCTGTCATCATTCAATTCCTGCAGGCGCTTCTATACGCCTGCATGAACAGCAATGTGCAGAAGCCATGGCATATGAACATTATTATTGCTGTGTCCGAGGTGAAGCTTTCGACTCGCACAGGGCTGGGGTCGCAGCACACAAAAGAAAGTGTGCCTGCAGTGAAATTAGCGGTAGCGTAGCCAGCACCAGCGGCCAAGTAGCACCAGTGGCAGCAGAAACTGACAGTAAGAGGAAGACCAAGAAGAAGAAGAAAGAAGAAAAACGACTCTGAATATCCCTTCACGGCCGCTTTTCAGCGGCCACCCATTCTTCCAAAATAAGCAAACAAACCTATCGTGTTAGTGTATGCATGAGAATGTGTGGGATATGCTTTAAAAAAAAAAAAAAACTTAAAAAAACCCCGTCTCCCCGCCTTTCTTTCAAGGCGTGGCGGCGGCAGAGCTCTCTCTCTCTCTCAACCCCGTCTCCACACCTTCTTTCAAGGCGTGGCGGCGGCGGAGCTCTCTCCCCTCTCTCTCCTCCTCTCTCTCTCCACCCCGTCTCGACCCCGTCTCCACACCTTCTTTCAAGGCGTGGCGGCGGTGGCAACACCAAAAGCTCAACAACCCTCTCTTTCCACCCCGTCTCGACGCCTTCTTTCAAGGCAAAGGGGTCCCCCCTCTCATACTGTCACCGTCTCGGTCACCGTCTCGGTCACCGTCTCGGAGCGCGCCTTCTTTCAAAAAAAACTCTTATACTCCCCCTCTCTCTCTCCCCAACCCCGTCTCGGCACGCCACACACCGTTTCACTCGAGACGCTCACGGCACACCCTCACAAGCTGGCCCCCCTCCCTACCATCCCCATACAACGTTTCACCGGAAACACCTTTCTTTCACTCGCAATCTTTCCAACTGCATCAAATGACGTTTTCTTTCGTCATCAACTCACTGTACAAAACCTTCATGCAAACTCCCATCAAATAACGTTCTCCCTTCTCTCGTCACACAATACTCTAACAATACTCTAACAAAACCTTAAACCAAGGGAGCGGGGACATGCTTGCCAAACTCACTCTTTCTTCGCGCACACTCCCTTTTATATGCCACAGCAAAGGGAGCGAAATTTTCACATCCTCTAACCAATAGAAATCCACCTTTAACACTGCATTCTCATTGGTCAACTTTCGCTCCTTTTTCTCACCCATATATAAACCACTGCACTCCAAAAAGTGCAGTGGTTCTCTCGTCGATTTTTGGTTGCTATGCAGTGGTTCTCTCGTCGGTTTTCGGTTGCTATGCAGTGGTTCTCTCGTCGGTTTTTGGTTGCAATGCAGTGGTTCTCTCGTTTTATAACTACTGTGCTACAGGGTAGCACCGCCATAAAACTCCCTACAAGTTTCTAGGTACGAGAACAAAATTGTCACCATTGGACAAGGGCCTCAGCATATGCCTTATACAATAGTCTTTATCCCATCTCAATACAGAAAAAGACCGTGCAAAAACAGGATCATAAAGCTATAATGTCTAAAAATAAACAAATAAAAAACTGCCTGAATAATTGTAGTGTGAGATTTTAGTCATTAAAGTGTTTGTGATGGTGTCGGTGGGGCGTGAGGTGAGGTGGGTGGGGAAGGGTCATATTATTATTATTATTATTATTATTATTATTATTATTATTATTATTATTATTATTATTATTATTATTATTATTATTATTATTACTTTGGTTTTTGACAACTTGCCCCAAATTGACCAAATTCTGGCAAAAAAGGATAAATTGAATAAAAACACATATAAAATGCTGCATTACTGCATTGCTGCAGAAATGCTACTCGTAGAGCAGACATGGTTGAATCGCTTTCAATGATTTCAAGAGGAATGGTCACTGGTGGAGCCACAGATGAATCGCATTATTTTTGTTATCGGTTCAATAGATACAGACAAAATATTGGCAAAAAGATTAAGTTTAAGAAGAAAAACACAAAGCAGTTCTACTCCCAGATCCGCTCAGAATGCTTTTGACAATATTTAACAATGTTTGTAAGAGGAAATAATTTTTTCAGCAAAAAAATGATCTCGGCTCGCTACACTCCCATCATTAGTGAAAAAATAAAATAAAATAACAAACATATCCCCTTCCACATCTCCACAAAATATATCATTGAGATCTAATGAAAATGTGTGAGAACTAGCCTTTAATCAAAGGTTACGGACAAACAGATTGTGACACGGCAGTCCATGTGATTATACACTATTTGGACTAAATGCCAGCGGAATGCGAAGGAAAAACAACGACATTAAGTCGCACTATTCTATTTACAAGTGAATTGCAATAAGTACAAAAGTGAATTGCAAGAAGTACACAGCCTGGCAATCCCACCTGAATGCTCTGTGGCTACATGCCACCTGTGTGAGAGAGCTTTTTAGTAGAGCGAGTGTATGCGAAGCCAATGCACGTGTTACGGCGGTATTAAGCAATGCACGTGTTACGGCGGTATTAAGCAATGCATGTGTTACGGCGGTATTAAGCAATGCACGTGTTACGGCGGTATTAGGCAAAGCATGTGTTACGGCGGTATTAAGCAATGAATGATCAGCTGCCTTACAGCTCACTTGTGAATAAAAGTTATGAGCTTATCTTACTTATTTACATTTTGGTTTGCTTTAAACGTTTATTTTTATGATAGAAATATTCATTCCTTATATTGTCGTATTGGAAGGTATGCACAGCGCCAACCAACCTGTGCAATAGCATTGAGTACAGTCACAATCTGGGAAGCACATGTTTATCTAAAAGTTAAATATATCAATAACATTGCCATGGTATTTACAGGTTGCGCTGACACTTTTATTAAGAGAACATCACCCTAGTTGGCAGGAAATCGCTCTAGTTGGCAGGAAATCGCTCTAGTTGACAGGGCATTGTTGTCAATTAAGTAATTTGTTAATTTCAAAATACGGTTGCTTAAGATTGCTTGTATCTGTTTTTCAAAATCGTGTAACCGTCGCCTTTAGACTCTGAAGTGATTATGATGTTAAATCCATTAAATAAAATTAACTAAAACAGGGCAATATATCCCTTTGTGTGAAAAATGAATAATTATATTGACTGCTACATATTTTACTTTACAAATTTAATTAACTATGTAATTTTAAATGAAACATATCTAGATATAGAATGTAAAATGGTGATGATTTTTTTTTTTTGCTAAGAGTTAAGTTTTCTGTCCTGAACATAATGCTGTTTCTTAAACAAGAACAACACATAGGAGAATGTTCATTATTTGACTAATTTTGGTGGCAACGACTTCTTCATGTAGCGGAACTCCAACCGTATAGTCGTGTTTTACAGTTAGTTTTTATGAATGTCATATCTTCTGTTACAACATTTGCAGGATAGTATGACTTGTAAACGAATGATTGTTTCCTTAACTAACAGAAATTATTTGTTCTTGGAGATCATGTGCATTGGCACACATAACAGCCTCATTCGCCATCCACAGGTAAACAGTAGTAATGAATGGTAACCTATGGTAATGAATGGCAACTTATAGTAATGAATGATAACCAATGGTAAAAGTGTGGAATGATTGCCAGTATGCGTACAAAGAAAACAGTAGTATTTCCCACTTACAAACATAGTTTTGCAAATGGGTATGTTTTGCAAAGAATTCTGGCTGTTTATTCCTTCCCTTTTACCGTCACGGAGGTTTCTAGAAAACTCTTACGCTATTTGACGTAGGAAGATGAAATTTGGTACAGAGATGGAGGGTGATGATATGTCCGTGAAATCCGCAATTTTTTTAATTGACCTTCAAGGCCAAGGTCAAATTGAGGTCAAAGTTTTTTTACCTCAAAGTGGTTTCCAGAAAACTCCTCCTACACGGTTTGTAGTAGAAAGACGGCATTTGGCAGAGACATAGAGGGCAATGAGTTGTCGTGAAATCAAGGTCAAGGTCAAATTGAGATCAAAATATTTTTTCCTATTAAAGCACGAAAAAGTGCTGGAAATAGCGCTCAAATCATTGTTTCAACATGTGTACAATGTCAGTAGGCAGTAACATCGTGGATGGAATCTCGACAATCAGTATGAAGGTCAAGGTCATGTAACCTTTTAATATTGAATATGTTAGATAAAAATTGTCAATTATCCCGTAAACGGTTAGAGATTAAGCGATTTTGAGCTTATTTTCGATCCTTTGGACCTAAAAGACATTATATAAGTAGTGCCGCGGTGATCTTGGCCTCCTCCGTCAAGGTTAAGGTCAAAAAATCGGAAGATGACCATTATTTCGAAAACTCTTTGGGCCTAAAAGACGTTATATAAGAGGTACCTCGGTGACCTTGACCTTCTCCGTCATGATTAAGGTCAAAAAACCGGAAGATGCCCATTGTCTCGAAAATTCTTTGGGCCTAAAAGACGTTATATAAGAGATACCTCGGTGACCTTGACCTTCTCCGTCATGGTCTAGGTCAAAATCGGAAGTTGACCATTATCTCAAAAACGGTTAGAAAACTGAATTTGATAATTTGAGATTACATTATATTTACTTCGTTGTCCTCGTTCAAGATAATAATTCGGAAGCTGATAATTTTGAGGAAATACTGAAAAATGTGTCTTTGACCAGATAGATTAAACCATTGCAAGTGTGTGTCATTTCGCTACGGGCGGGCAATACGACTGTGAATGTGTACTGGTCATGAGAAATACTAGTTTCTTTGTGTTCCCACTATTCCGCCCTGCATTTCGTAGTGAGAACCGTTATGAAATAATTGTATTGAGCACCTTTCAATAGATAATATTTCTCGGCTTTTTAACGCCTACATTAACAATAGTTTTGTAACAAATACTTTTCTATTCTAAATCTACGTGACATTTGAGTCGGTATAAAACATTAGAAAATAATAAACTGTTTGCCAATGGAGCTACTATATCTTTGCCTGTCGCCATCTATATAAACTGCATTTGTAAGGATAAAATACCATCTGAATATCTACAATTGGAAGCAACAGTTCTGAGCCGAATGAATTAATCAGACACTAAACATTATCATGTTTATGTTGCTTAAAAAGTATTGATGAGAAATCATTTAGCTTTTTCATTATTTATAAGGCAGTTACAATTGATAGACATACAGAATACAAGAAGCAAATGACTGTAGTTATTACATTTTAAGAAAACAGAGATGAAAGCCTGCTTAGTATTGCTTGTTGCCGCCCTCAGTGCTAGAATATGTGTAGTGCTAGTCCGAAGTACTACAGAAGGTATGTCATTATTCATTTTCTAAGGTCTTTTATTTTTTGCATTGTGTCTTAAGAAACTTTTTCAAATGTACTTTGTAGATTTTTATAATCTGTAGAATTTGTTTATAAAATAAGCTTGTGATAATCCAAAAAATTCTACGTTTTCACATTTAACAGCTTTATCACCGTCTTTTTCTTAAATACTGACTTGATTTAAAATGAGCTTCCGAACAAAATGTTCAACATCATTTAAGGCAGAAATACAGCTTTGGTACTAAAGTGATTATTGCTGGCTTTATTTACTGTCAGATGTTGAAACTATTCCATAAACGTTGCGTTTTTCCTGAAATCATTTACATTTCCGACATATCAACATATAATCACGATGCAACAACTTGTGACGTTTTGTTTTTGTGCAGGCTGCTCCTCACCAACTGAATATATAACATCTCTCTCAAAGACTGACTTTCATGGCTCGAGTTATTTGACTAACGCGATGTACTTTAGATCGAAACTTAATGCACGACATTGCTGGTGCGCTAATTTGAACACTGGAGGAGGTGACTATATCCAAGCTGACTTAGGGCACACAGTCAGACTCGTTGCCATAGCTACACAGGGGTGCCATCAAGACGATGTCAATTTCGTCAAGACTTTTCAGTTTGCTTACGGCTTTGCAGATGATCGATATGTTTATACCCAGTACGACAATGGGACAGATATAATTTACAACGGAAATAACGATGGTAATACAGTGGTGATGAATAACTTCGTGAGAGAGATTCATGCTCGTTACGTTCGCGTATATCCCCGGACGTGGCAGATTTTAATGTGCTTACGATGGGGAGTTTATGGATGCGATATAGGTATTACTAATATTTCAATAATTTCACCATAATAAAATCATGTATGTGTTAGATACCGTTTGCAAAACATATCTAATGAACTTCTTATGTATAATTTTATGACAAAAACAATAAAGTGCCTTTAAAAGGAAAAAAATCCGGAATGTTCTTTATAGCAAAGACTATAAACTACGAAGATGTGACACTCCTGATACAGCCTATAGCATCCAGCTGATTACAGCGCCCCTGGTGGAAGAGTTGCAAACTGAGAAAAACAGCCGTCAAAACACTTTACAGTATTGGTGTTAAGCTCAATATTTCAATAGATTTTAGGGGAATTAGAGTAATTTATTTCAACAGAAGCTGAACAATAGAAGTAATAAGGATAAAAAATGCCATTTTATTAGCACAGCCAGCTATTACTTAACAAATCTGATCAGATAACGATCACCCCCTCCCCACCCTCCCGTCAAAGATCACAATAGAAAAAGGTAAATACTGCTCTCACATTTACACATGAATAAGCTATAAGACTTTTCTGTTTCTTTTATCACTCTAGGATCTAACTGAAGTAAAATTTTCCATTTTCAAAGCGAAATGAATTCGCATCTTCATAAACAATCTTACAGCGCTTTTTATCTTTTTAACACACGCGGTACTTGTACATTCAATTACATTATTTCCACAAAGATGCTTTTGGAGTTTTTAATTCCTTCTTTGTACTTCGAATTTTTGGCGCGGGGCGCGATATTGTAATTTGGGGAGAGCAGGATTGAGATTTCGCAAAATTTTCGGGTCGCTCTCCGGACGACCACCTTTAAAAAGGTAGTCGCCCGGGAAAAAAATTTAGTCGCCCGGCACATAAGTTAGTCGGCCGGCGCAAATTTAGCAAAATTTGTCTAGGCCGCCTCACATGAAAAAAAAACAACAAAATTGGTGTTTAAAATAATCAACGGCATTTACCTGAAAATACTCAGAAAAAAGTTAGTCGCCACTCGGGCGACCAACTCGAAAAAGTTGATCGCCCGAGCCAAAAGTTTGTCGCCACGGGCGACCGGGCGACCGTGAAATCTCAACCCTGGGAGATGTATTTCGAACATGTGTTACAACAGTGTTGGAACAACATTTGAGATTAATCTCTTTCTATGTTTGTCCGTTGGAAATCGAAAGAAGGAAAGATTGCAGTTGTAGTAGTCATTATCGCATCCAATTGCTGCACAAGGTCGCCAATTCTTGTAGTAGCCATACTCTTATTCTTTACTAATCATTATCCAGGCGACAAAATGTTTTCATAAACTGTAAAACCGAAAAAGTAATGAAAAGTTAAAAAAAACACGTACACTTTCCAGGTAACCTCAATGAATTGACAGATTAATATGCAACTCTTATACCAGGCGGCGCCACTTCTGTCTGGATACGCGAAAATGGCTGAGTGTCATATCTTAGTAGTAAACAGTCTTTGTTTATAGTTCTTTTAATTCTTTTCAACATAAAACTCCAGCCAAAAACAAAGTATTTTTTTAAAAAAGGTTCAAGATTATGATCAGGTGAAAATAAAAATAAAATAAAAAATGCACTAGAATGAGTCCTTGAGAGGATTAAGGTTCATGCAATGACCACGAACTGCATTAAGTAAAGAAAGAGCGGATTTACAGCTGTAGGGCACGTTTCTATCAGGAGTGATATAGAAATTATTTGTACAGAGAGCTGTGACGATGTCTCCGTACCTGTTCCGTTACCATGTGTGGAGCTCATGTGGACTGAAGCAGGCTGCTCTCCTCACGGTCATCTGTCACCTGGCAATAGACCAGATTTTTATGAAACACGTAACCAAGAGATGATATGGAAAGGGATCCTTGTCATAGTCAAGTGTGCGCCCACATCTATCCACTGTGCCGCAAACTGCTACGGGTCAGGTATAAACGCATTCAGGCTGCCTACGTCATCATTCAAGCTGCCTATCATCATTCAGCCTGCCTACGTCATCATTCAGGCTGGCTATCATCATTCAAGCTGCCTACGTCTTCATTTCAACACTCTTCTCCAAATGATTTTTCCTAGTTTTTCAGCCACGTGTTTGTGATAAAGTAGCAAAAAGCAAAGTGCAACATGAACACGCAGTTGGTGGGAGTATATATGAATAAAAATAAATAATTGAAATTCAGCTACAGTCATCCCGTTCAGCAGATACACATACTCTGTGACGTACTACGCTACAACACGCTCTCTGTAAAGCTCTATTTAATGCCAAACGTCCGTATTAAGCAAGACACGTATTATATCTATAATTCACTTTTTGCATTGGTATTCTGTTCAGTAAATCCGATTTTCAACCGCTAAAGAGTAAAAAATGACGTGATTTTAATCCTTCAGTACTACATGATGACAAAATGTCAGAAAAAGAAATTTTCTACCCTTCAAGTTTCACCTTTAACACTTACAATTACATGTAACCTAACACTTACACTTACATTTACTCTGACACCTACACGTACACAAAACACATTACACTGACACGTACATTTATACTGACACTTACACTCAAACTGACACTTATGACGACACTGACATTTACATGTACATGAACACATGACATTGACACTTATATTTATACTGACACTTACACTTAAGCTGACACTTATGCTGACACTTACACTTACATGTACTCTGACACCAACACGCACACGAACACATTACACTGACACGTACTATTATACCGACACTTACACGCCAATTGACTCTTTTGCTGACACTTACGATTACATCTACACTTGCATGGACACTTAGACTGACACTTATACTGACACCTATGCATTCACTAACACTTATATTTACAATGACACTTACACTTACACTGTTATAGCATTCACACTTATGCTTACCTTTACACTTATGCCTATACTTACGCTTATATTTACACTTACACTTACACTCACATTTACACTTATACGTGCGCTTACACTTACACTAACACTTACCTATAGCAAATATGTGATAATGTTAAAAAACTATGACTGGTAATCAAGATTGATTTCTTTACAATTAAATGCAACAGTGGACTCGGAAAGCAATGTAGAAGAAATAAGCACGGACACACCATCAATAAACAGCGAGCAATATACTACAGTTGATGCAACAACAGTGGATGTGCAGTCAACAACAGACACCGTGCCATCAACAACAAAGACCGCGCAGTCAAAAACAACGGGCGTTCAGTCAACACCAGTTAGACGCTTGAGCACAGAAGACGCGGCTCAGACACACCTGTCAACATCTGAAGGCTGGAATGCATCGAGTCAAAGAGCAACAGCTGAACAGTGCGTAAATCTCAACTTCTCGTACGAGACAACACCGGAAGTAGACATCCTACTTCCTGTCATTGAACCGGAAGGTATTTTATTATTTTATCATTTTTTTCTGTGGGTAAACAGCAAAAGTAAAAGATAAATATAACCACTTTTATTTTATCTTAGTTGAAATTAAGGCATATTGCGCACATCGGTTGCATTTTATTTCAAAGTCATTCATTGTAAGTACTAGGTACGAGGTACTTGAGAGATAGAGAGAGAGAGTGAATGAAAGAAAGATTAAAACAAAAAACAAGGAGAGAAAGACAGGGAGAGAGAGAGAGAGAGAGAGAGATAGAGAGAGAGAGAGAGAGAGAGAGGGAGAATGAGAGAGCCATTGGCAAAATTCAACACTATTTGTAACAGACTGTTTAAGGATTCGTGTAGAACAAGTTAAAGACAGAAAATGATTACACCTGGCCTAGTATTATTTGTTGTGAAGACCATTCAGATATACCGCTCTTGCAAGGGCCAATATTTCCTTATCATACGAATCCTCTCTGTAATAGTTTTTGTGCAATCCTCGGATAATTCATGTACCTTTCTGGAATAGTTTCTGCACATGTCTAACATAGTTCCTGTATATATTCTGGGATCATACATTTCTGGGATAAATCCTATGCATTGATGTTGTATAGTTTCGGCGTAATGCTTTTATGGGATAGTGTCTGTGCATTTCTGGAACAGTTCTTGCACATTTATGGGATACTTCCTGTACATTTCTGGGATAGAGCCTGTACATTTCTTTAGCAGCATCACGACATCCTGTTTTTACTTGATAATACACCTAAGACACATTTAAAATATTTCATTTGCCAAAACTCTTCTTTGGTAAGATAAGGCTGTGAAAAAAAATCCATTTAAAGTGTGATATTTTAATCATCTTAATACAAAGGATAACGCTACACCTGTTAAGTGTTGCAAATAAGTATAGTACTAAATAACCAGAGGTCAAATAATTAAAGGATAGCCACTCTAAATTTTAACATTCAATAACCTTGAATTTGCAGATGTTCTTTGTCCATTGCCGCCTGAATTCCCTTACAGCAGGGTAATATCATTTCAAGGTGGGGATATCGATAAAGCTTTGGCGACTTACCAATGCTTAAGGGGTCATTATTACGGCGACGGAGAGAATGCAAGATCTTATCACTGCCTTAACAGCCGTTGGTTCCCCCTCTTTGAAGACTGTTCACGTGTGTTATCTACACCTTATTTAGTTTATTTTATTTATTTTTTTTAGTTTATTTTCAATATTCATTTATAAGTTGTTCTTAACAGTTCACATATGTCAGTAAATGAATGTGATCTAGAACTTGGTCAATATTTTTTGCCATGTTATCAGTTCCTCTAGTTACTCTCGACTTGGAGTCTGCTATACCATAATTTGAGAGCGTATAGTACCTAGGTGTACTTAAATAATGTATAAGTATTTTATAAGTATTTGATGATATTTACTGACGACACCAAACAAAACGAACCTTTTAAGCCAATAAAATGCATAATTTCTCCAGCAAATTGCTAAATCACTTACGTTTATGTCTTGTAAATATGCTTAGTTAAAGCATGTATCAAACAAATGTACTCGTTTGATTTGAAGCTGTTAAATGCGTGATTCCGGCGCTAAGCAACGTGCATGCTGACCGTGACGTAGGGCTGTACGGTGACGTCGTGACTTTCACGTGTCGGGCTGGGTCCTATTTCCCGGATGGTGCCACGGCTCATTCATCTGTGTGTATGGAGAACGACACTTGGACTTCTCCCATTATCGCCTGCACAAGTAGGCTTTACCACATATCCTTAAATTGGTCAAAAATAACATTCCTGGTATTCATTTTGGTATTCAATATGAAGAAATAGTATTAATCAACCTCTCATTTTATTTATATTGGTGCTCGGTTAGAATTTTGCGTTTTCCTGTCATTGACAATTTTTGTGAAAATTCTTAGGCTGCTTTAAAAAGTGCAAATTAAGTATTCTCTAACCATTGTGTTATTCTGTTCTGAATAAGGGCAGTGTGTGTATGGTGCGAAATTGTATGAAGCTGGAGCGATAATTCAGGCGAATTGCCCAGAGGGTACTCACAGCACAGAGGGTTTAAGCTTCGTCATGGCACAATGTCTCACTGATGGTGACTGGATCTTTTCTGAGGATTGCCAAGGTAGTCAAATCTTTAATTTATTCCACTTACACTAAAAAGCCAACAAGAACAAAATTTGCCTCGAACAGTTTGAATAAATTTTAATGACATTTCCTTAAAATTATGATATATGTAATTCAACGATAAATCAACACTTGCGTTTATACAGATTATATTTCGGATTTTTTTTGTGGAAAATGATAAAGCTACAACAGGTTTTACAATTATATAAAAGGTTTTTGAGTAATCAATTTTAAAACTTGAAGCAAACTTCGTTTTAAACCTAAGCACAAGTTCTAAGCATTCATTTTATTTTAACATGGTTTGTTTTTACAGCCAGAAGGTGTACGCCACCACCTTTAGTGAGGAATACCATAATGACGTCACAGGAAAATGGAATGCGTCATGTGTACAGATGTGTGGATGGCTATGGATTTCAGGAAGGGGGCAGCGAGCGTGAGATTCTTTGCAGAGACGGTGACTGGGAGGGTACGATCGATAAATGCACAGGTATACGTCAAACTATGTCTATAGCCACCCACATGTGTAATTACTATAAAATTAATGAGTGTGTTTTTGGTTCTCAAAAGGTATATCAAAAGTTGAGTGTTTTCAAGCCAATAGCATGTCACGGAAGCAAAAGTATTGAGAATTGCAATTGTTTTACTTATGGCTTGGTATGGTTAGAGTATAAAAAGTACAAGCATAAAAAGTAAAAGGTTTCGTATAGCAATGCAATTGAACATAATGTTTATGTTTCTAAATTGAAGCTGACTTCCTTGCAAAGAAACATCTTGAGTTTGTGTTCTACGTTATTTATTATTTTCACTGTATTATTTGACTTATTGATAATATTATGTAGAGATATTTTGTGACGCGTTGCCTAGAAACATATCTGACAACATAAACGTCACTAATGGCAACGCTCTAGAGACGGACGCGTATCCTGTCAGTACTACCCTTACACTGCACACTCACACAGGATACAGATTCATAGACGGAACAACAATTAGGAAAATTCAATGCACTCATGACAGCACTTGGAGTGGTTTCGAGTATCCAGAAAGTAAAAGCCTCATAAACTTGTTGCTACTGAATTTTCCTGATTTGGTGTTTTGTAATGGGATAGAATGGTTGTTCTAATGTGTCATGTTGTTTTGAACATCTCATATTCACATGACTGCCTTTAAGGGGTCATTAAAATCAGTAAGAATTTAAACTTTCAGAAGAGGAGTTAAAAAGTCACATAAAAGCGAACCTGATCTACTTTAAATATGTTGGGTTGTTAATTCACAGATAATCGATGTGGTTCATTGCCACATCATGTGATTCTCGCCGACAGCACAGCAGCATTGAATACGACACACAAAAATACACACGACGTCATTTGTGAGGAGGGGTACGTTTCTGCAGACGGAATAGCCGTTCATGACGTCAGATGTGGTGAGAACCTTACGTGGACGGGCCTGCCTTCATGTGTCGGTAAATGTTTTTCGGAAAGAATATAACGTTAATATAAATCTTTATATAACATTTTAATGACTTTATCAGCTAAAAATGTTTTTTTTTTATTTTCAAATGCTACCTTTTAAGCAAGAATATACAGCACTTTCAATTTACTTTGAAAACAAGGTAATTTTTATCAGCTTAATACCTTACTTAAAGTCTCCATTATTTAGTAATATGTTGAAGAGGATGACTTTTCTTGCTTTGCTTTCAGCTTTTAAATGCAAGTGAAAGATTTTTATAGCGTTTTCATAGACTGAATGAAAATTTACAGGACACCATAGAATGCCGATAACTTCTTCATGTTTAATAGTTGAAGTTGTCAGCTGTCCAGTGATAGAGGAAATTGAACACGCAAGAATAACGTTGCGTCACGGGGTGTTGAAGGAGAGGGGCGCAATTGTGACAGTCACGTGTCAGCATGGGTACTCATTACATGATGACGTCACAACAATAACAACAGCATGTACAAGGCACGGCAAATGGTCGGTAAATGTAAACGCTCTGACTTGCTCAGGTACTTCCCCGGATACTTATGTGTAATGAGTACTGATATGCAGAATCTTTGGTTATTTTATGTATAGAATAATCACTGTAGTTTTGAATTAATTTCATATTTAAGATTAGCAACCTCAGTGTCTATTGTTTATAAGTTAAAAGCAAGAATCAGAACAGTTTATATGTATATATAAACTGTTTGTTTAGATCTGTGTTATTTCTTTATATGCCCGTTGTTTATCTATACCTGTGTAGTTTGTTTGTATCCTTGAGTTTGTTTATATTCGTGAGTTTGTTGATCTGTGTGTGGTTCCTTTATATCCGTGTAGTTTGTTTCTATCCGTGTAGTTTGTTTGTATCCGTGAGTTTGTTGATCTGCGTGTGGGTCCTTTATATCCCTGTGGTTTGTTTCTATCCGTGCAGTTTGTGTATATGTGAATTTGTTTATCTACGTGTGGTTCCTTTATGTCCCTGTAGGTTGTTTATAGATCTGGCAAACAATTTGCAATTGCAACAAAAAATATAACCAGACCGTTTTACTACAAAAATGTACACTCGGAAAAACAAAAAATTACAACATCTAAGACTTTATACTTTCAGCAAAGACATTTATTAAAAATAATGTAAAGATACTAGTTGCATCAAAACTACACGTAACACAGTAAGAGTGAATAGAAATATGTATATGTGTGAAAAAAACTCACGTCATGAAAACGTCACAACACAAGGACAACGTCACCTTGTACACGCTTATCAGAAATGACAGACCTGTTCGAATATTGACCAGAATAAAGTTGGAAAATGTCGAAGCTTCGTGAGCACTCAAGTATTTTCCCGGCTACCTTAAAAAGCATGAAAACTGCTTTATCCATGCCCTATGCTACAGTATGATCTTAGACACAGATTCTAGAATATATTTTATGACGTCTATACAACGTTGCTCTCAAGACGTCTTCAAGACGGTACAATTTATGCTGTGTGACTAAATTCTTATAACGTGATAAGCAGTTATGTGACGGTATAACGCAGCAATCTTGTAACTAATATGTGTTTCATTTTTTAGCTGAATGAAAATAAACTCAAAAAGAGAAGAACAGCGCTAATTTTTAAATAAATGTTTACCTCTTAAAAATATATATTCATCCTCCTTTTCTGAGTAAAGTGAAATTAAAATCAGCATTAAAAATGCGTGAAAAAGAGCAAAATAAAAATAACTGAAATCCCGTTAAAGTCTGTCACTCTCGTATATGTGTTTATGTGTGTCTGTATTTGTGTGCTTGTGTATATGTGTGTTTATGTGCGTATGTTTGTGTATGCGTGTCTGTATATATTTGTCTGTATATGTGTGTATATTGTGTGTATATATGTATGTGTGTATATGTGTTTATACAAGTGTGTATATGTGTGTATATGTGTCTGCATATGTGTGTATATTGTGCATATGTGTGTATGTGTGTCTGCATATATGTGTATATCGCGGGTATATATGAGAGTATATGTGTCTGTGTTTGTATATGTGTGTATATGGTGTGTATACATGTGTGTATGTGTGTATATGTGTGTATATGTGTGTGTATATCTGTCGTGCATGTTATAGCATCAACCTTCTGTGATTCACTAACTTATTTACTCCACTGACAGTCTTCACATATTCTGATGTATTTAAGTTGTTGCGTTTATTTTTTTCTAAGTTCTCTTAATTTTAAAGGCTGATTTTGGTGCTTATGAAACAGAAATCCAATGCCCACCTCCACCTGTAATAGGCAACGCTACAAGGAGTGGTGACGGGCGTATGTTCAGGGCCAGAGTTGTTTACACTTGTCCCCGGGGTTACGTGATCAGTGGCACAACTCAGACAACAGCAGTGATCCATTGTAAAGGAGACAAGAGCTGGAGTAGCCCCCCGAACGCTTGCATACGTATGTACAACATAACTCTATATATATACAATGTAACAAGTAACGCATCTCAAGTAACGTAACAAGTAGCGTTTATGAAAAAATTCTTCTAACCATTCATTTCGTTTGTTTTGTGTAAAAACACACTATTAATTGATTTCTATTTTACAATGATGTGCGTGATTTGTACGTGCTAAAATGTTATGCATAGACTGACCTAGTTTTACCTCAAATAGCAATCATTTAATCACACTATTTTCTACACCATTCTCTGTCATTTCGCAGTAAGGAGCTGCAGGGCCATACCTGTATGGAGAGGTGCTGCTGTCAACACAACAGACAACACCTACAGCACACACGTATCATACACGTGCCAGGAAGGCTATCATTTCCCAGACACAAATAACAGTCTCACCAGACACGTGACCTGCTCCGAGTATGGATCTTGGCAGCCGATGATCGTGAACTGCACTATAAGTAAGTACTGAAGTGGTTTGACAAACCCCGCCATACTTGCATTCCATACCACGTTGAATGCATTTGACATTTAATTGAGTCTTACATTGTTCAATTTTACTTTTTTAGAAAGTAAAAATAATATCAATGAGGATACCACTACTGGTTTAATTTCGCATTGTGCATGACACACAAAATTCTTTTCGAAATGTGGAACTAGTTGTATTCCAAGATGAAATGGATAGCTTAGATTTCTGGCTCTTGAAATATTGATTAAACCGTGGTGTTGGTGGATTATTGTGTTCACCGCAATGAACAAAAGGTTTTCTTTATTCCTCTATACCTTCATTTTTTAATGAACCTATTACGACAAACGGTTAAGTAACAAACTTGATGAAACGGGGACCATTTTTGTTAATACAACAGTATTACGGAGACCAAAAGTAGGTCTCCTTAATTCTTAGCGTGCTTAAACGTTATGTAAATACACAGTAAACAAAAAAACGAATGATTTTATTGCCACTTGATAACAAACCAAAAACATATATTTTTTTCCAATTGGTCTCCCTAATTGCTATATATAAGGCTGGTTTCTTATCTGTATATGTGTATTTACATGTAAGGATAATATTTTGAAGCGACCCCAAAGACAAGATTCAGAACACGCGTTGATCCTGTGGAGGCAGACGGCAGCCAGATGTACGGTATCATGTTTGCTGCGATGCTTGCTTCCGCCCTGGCTCTTGTTGTTGCCATAGATATAGGAACATTCGCTGACGGGATCAGGATGTTAACGCATTGAATTTTGCTCGAACACGAATATAATATAAAGATATTTCAATAATAAAAAACGGTTCTACAATGCTGCTTAAAACTCGTTATATAATATATAATAATGCGATTTTCTTAAGTAATCATGTGTTACTTACCTTAACAGAACATGTGTTAGTGCATAAAAAAACTGGCGTTACATGTATATCACGTTCCCTTGAAGATTGAAATGGTTAAAATTCACTTTGTTTAATACCAGCCAATTCTAATGTCAGTCATCGAGTAAGTGCTAAAGAAGCCTGAGAGCGGAAGAACTCTTACTTGTCTGCCCACTATGTACATGTATTGTAACAACGGGCATTAAATTGTTAGTTTCTATACTTTTTTCTGAAGGAATAAAGTGAATTTATAATTTTTATCTATGGCTTGTCCTGCAGCAACTCTTTGCCAAAAGGTCTTGCTTGCTTCTGTTGGGGTGACTGTATGCGTTTTGGTAAAATAATTGAAACCGTAAAAAGTAATTCGATCAACGAGAATTAGTCAGTCAAAAACATCATTGAAAGACACGAGTGCTAGTATTTTAAAAGGGGTGAGGAGCGGATGGATGAACACATGGTTAAAGTTTTGCTCAATTTTTTGTCCATGTCAGCAACGATGGAGGAACTACAATTTTTTATTCAAAGGATGACTTTAAGGGAAAGAATCTGATCTAAAATTATCACATTTATTGCTACAGCAAGCAGCTTCCTTTTCCATTTTTATTTTCCCGCCCTTTAGTTGTTTGATCTTGTACACACAATCCCCTATTTCTTTACTTATTTATCTTAATATTTCGTTTCATAGTGTTCTGTATTAAATAACTTGCAATGACCGACTTTGATGCTTGATTGTTACTTTGTCTCTTTTGATCTTCTTTATAAGTGGCCCTCACTGAACTGTCATATATTAAATAACTCACACAGTGCACTTATTCAGATGAACATCTATACTATCTTAAAAGTTAGTACTTCTTAGAGATTCTCTTGAATAAGTATTTCACATATTAATGTCTTGTGGCATTTTCGAGATGCAGGTAAGGGGACTTGCTTATTTCTGCTGTTGCATATTCTCTACACTGTGAACTACCCTTGACCTCAGATCCGTTTCCAAAGCTACCCTTGACGCCAAACACTCACAATAATCCCTAATACTTAAAGCAGAAGTTTATTTAGTGCATAAAGTGGCCACAGAAATAACATGTTTTTTTTGTTTTTCAGTGGAAAGATTTTTTAATTTTTTCAGATGAAAATTCTAAGTTTTAATTTCGATGTCAATTTAAGCACGCCAAGTAAATTGATTTCAAACTGAGCACGGTAGTCATGTGACTTGCGTGTGTAAAAAAGGGTTCTGGCTTACCAATTAAACAGCTTTTCAGAAATTACTAACTGAATGAGCCACAAGGATTTTTGTGCTTCTGATGTCCTTCGATTCAGGTTTAACTGACAAGCAATCAAATTTAGTATTTATATCATGTTAAAGAAAAGTACGTTTACTTGTAGATATTCATTTCTAATAAGGCATCCATTGTGAAAAGTTTCATCGAGCAGTCAGAACATATATATGTACTTTCTATTTTTAATGTTTTCGATCGGAATTGTTGTAGTATTTTTAAGATTTTGTACAAACCGAAGGTTCTCAAGATTTGTTTGGTTCTTCCTTAGAGCTTATCCCAGCTGTAAAGTGGCATTGTTGCTACAAAGTGGCGGTGTTGTTGCTATCTGATTGTGGCATTGTTGCTACCAAATGGGGACATTATTATCGCTTGTATAACGTTAGCTACATCTTTAAAAATACAGAGACTCAAACTTTCGCTGATAATTTTAACCCCTTTCAAATTCCACATGCATTATGATCTGTTCATTTTTTCCATTTTGGTAGCTTTTACAACCAAGGCCAATATTGTTGTCATAAATTAAATTTTTTATATTGCTTGGAAATCCAATGATAAAGAAGAAAAAGGAAAAATATACTATATGAGCAAAACTATGGTCGGCATGTGTTGGTCGGCATGTGGTCGACATGTGGTCATCATGTGTTTGTCGGAATGTGGTCGGCATGTGTTAGTCGGCATGTGTTGGTCGGCATGTGTTGGTCGGCACGTGGTCGACATGCGGTCGGCACATCTGGCACTTGCTGGTATAAGCCCTCTTATTATTGCCGCTGTCAACCTACGATGCCGCAGTCAAATGAATTTCTGTAACAACATAAGCGATTCTGTTACCACTTTACCAAAAGGTCAGCCAGTTGTAGCAGCCACACAACAGTGTTGTATACGAACGCGCACATTCGTGACACATGAATAACATGTATATAACATATATATGACACCATCATCAACTTTTAGAATAAGTTAAAATGAAAAATAAGAAATCATTAAGCGAAATGTTTTGAAAAGAGAAAAGTATCCCTTCTTTCATTTGCTAATTTGCACTTTTCGACATTCTGTTTCTTTCTCTTGCCTTAAAGCTCCAGTATGTCCTATCCTATTTTTTGTACTTATAATGACAACTCAAAGTTTCTGCGCAATATTTTCAACATACCTTTCTATTTTTAATAATTATGTTATGTTATTATTCAAAATTTGCTATGCAAATAGAATTTCTAATTTGAGATATCATCAACTATATTTCATGGATGAATCTTAGACCAAACTCTTGTAAGGAATCGTTCAAATTTCGATATTGACGGAGTGTAAAAATCGCTCGCATAAATACTTTATAGACTTTCTAATTTAGAAATTGATCATATCAGTAAATGAAGATCGCTTTTTTAGAAGTTCAACACACTTTTGCTATATAATTAATTGTTTTTCTGTATCTAAAGCTATAAATTGATCGTGAAATTGTCTGGTTCACTAATCTGGCCACGAACTTTTACCAGTTGCTCTGACAGTTTTCCTTGCTCGTTGATGTGATAGAAGTGTGAGATGTATTTCCCTAGTTGATCAAATAAGCAATTAAAATAAAAAAGTAAAACTTGCAAAGGAACGTTTATTAGAAATAAAAAAGGCATGCATGTACACCAATTACAAACAATACAATTATTATAGAAAACCACACACAGTTTGTCCTTGACGACTAGCATATTGATTTGCAACGAGCTTATCCACTCTTTCCCAAAATATGAAAGCAAACGGGGCCTTTGATATCGCTTAACGTTTTAAATCTATATTTTTGCTACATTCCTAGAATTTCCAAAAGCAATATTTCAATTGTACACTCTTTCTGACATTTATCTTTCAGATTCGCGTCTGGATTATATTTTTACAATCATGTTTGTCGATTTTTAGTACGTTTTACTTATTTCATTGGGAAATAAAATAGCACAATACATTAGAAATGATATCATACAGAAACACATTGGAATACAACACTTGAAATAATACAATATTGAAATACACCAACACGATGTAACATTTTATACCCTTTCTGCATAAATTTTCTTCAAGAAGCATTCATAGACAGTACTAAGTGCTATTAAGAATATTCATATATGTAAAAAAATAAAAGATTTATTTTGTCTAGGTACTCTTTATGGAATTTAAAGAAAAGAATCTTGCTGTTTGAAATAAAACTGAGCCTGTTATCGAGCAATCAATTAAAAAAGCACATGCTGCTATAATAGCATATTTTCTACTGTTGGATTTTTTTCGATAACATAAAGAATATTTTTAAAATCATTTAAAAAGACGTTATAAGGAGGTTAAATTCGCGAAATTATTTTTATATTAGAAATGGCTAGGTTTACGATATAGAAAGTTTGTATCACTATTTTTTAAAGACGTGAGGAGGTAACATTGTTTTTAAATGCTTTTAAGGAGTTATAAGGAGTTTACATTTACAAGGTTATTTTTATAGGAAATGGATAGGTTTTCAAGGCAGATCATACTGCTTTGAGGTGAAAATGAGGGTCACTCATCAACGTTAAACATTAAATGAAAGCAAATAAGGTTTTTTTATTTTTAGCTCATTGGCAAAACTTTGCTTCAATGATTAAATTTTTGTCTGCAAAGACGGGTACTTTTGGAACTGTAAGAGCCGAAACTTCAGGTCTTGTTATTTATGTCGTGTTAGCATATCTATGTTTTGTTTTCCATTACAAAAATTTATAATTTAGTGTGTTTCAAGGTTGTCAATGATAACAGTTGCATGGTCGTTATCTCACAGCCATTTAAGAAATAAGAGTACGGATTATCAGCATTATCGAATCAAGGCAAAAGTGATCTCCGAAACAATGTCTGGTATACATCTAAGCTCTGGCCACACCCAGTGCAATCAATTAGGTTGATTAACAAATTAGCTTACAACTCTTGATGACAAACAACTAATGCTTACGCATACAGAGATCGTTCAGAGTTTTGTTCAATTGGCAAAGAAAAGAAATCGTCATTATAATGTACCAGTTCAATGGTATATTTCATAGATGTGTAGGTGTGCAATATGGACCTGTATATCCTTCTCTTATTACCTTACACTTCAGTGTTAGCTTTATTTTTGAATTATTAAAAACGGTTTCATTTGAACAAATCAGTAAATAGACATAGATAAGAACAACACAGAATAATTATATATATATATATATATATATATATATATATATATATATATATATATATATATATATATATATATATATATATATATATATACATCAATCCCAATTTTTTTTATAAAAAGTTAATATTAAGTTTTTTAAAATATACTTGTAGCATATATTGTTTAAAGTGCCTTCAAGAATGTGTCAACCCCACCCCACATCGTTGAATATCAAATCCCGATCAACTCCCGCTTTATTGATGGATCTTTGTCCTGGATCCACAAAATGCTTATGTCTATAAATCCGATTTTAATTCCCACAACTATTTAGAAAGCATGAGGTTTGATGGAAGGAATGAATATTGTTTGTAAGCATTACCTCACACCAGACTTAATTAATAGACACTTTAATATTCATTGCTAGTTTGTTTTGTTTTCGTTATGTTCATTGGGTCTAACATGGCTTTTATGATGCTGTTTGGAAAGTACAGCTGAAAATGGCTACCGTACTGAAAAGTACTACCGTATTGCTGTTTTAAGTGCTTCAAAGCTGAATTATAGTAAGTACCACAGAAGTGCAGTGTTTCTACTGGTAGCTAGTGCCAGGTTTCCGATTTACTTAGTAGCTAGTGCCAGGTGTCGGGTACACATTGTAGCTAGTACCAGGTTTTGGGTTCATGTGGCAGCTAGTGCTAGGTTTCAAGTTTAAAGGGTAGCTGGTACATGGTTTTGAGTTCACTGAGTATGTAGTTCCAAGTTCCTGGTTCCAGGGACCATTCTGACGTCGTCGGTGCCTGGCTGGCTGCTTTGGCTTTCTCTTTGGTGGCAGCCTTGAGCCGTTGATCAACGTATCGATATCCATGGCAACGACGATAGCAAAGATGAAGCCAAGTGTTGCAGCGAATATAAAGCCGTAGATGTGAGCGTTCTCTGCTTCCACCGGACTGATTTCCTGCCTCAGCATCATCGCCTCCAGTGCTGTTGAAATTAAAGAAGGATATTGGTTTAGGTAACAATGTAACAGAATGTAATGTAATATTGCTTGGAAATCCAATGATAAAGAAGAAAAAGGAAAAATATACTATATGAGCAAAACTTTGGTCGGCATGTGTTGGTCGGCATGTGGTCGACATGTGGTCATCATGTGTTTGTCGGAATGTGGTCGGCATGTGTTAGTCGGCATGTGTTGGTCGGCATGTGTTGGTCGGCACGTGGTCGACATGCGGTCGGCACGTCTGGCACTTGCTGGTATAAGCCCTCTTATTATTGCCGCTGTCAACCTACGATGCCGCAGTCAAATGAATTTCTGTAACAACATAAGCGATTCTGTTACCACTTTACCAAAAGGTCAGCCAGTTGTAGCAGCCACACAACAGTGTTGTATACGAACGCGCACATTCGTGACACATGAATAACATGTATATAACATATATATGACACCATTATCAACTTTTAGAATAAGTTAAAATGAAAAATAAGAAATCATTAAGCGAAATGTTTTAAAAAGAGAAAAGTATCCCTTCTTTCATTTGCTAATTTGCACTTTTCGACATTCTGTTTCTTTCTCTTGCCTTAAAGCTCCAGTATGTCCTATCCTATTTTTTGTACTTATAATGAAAACTCAAAGTTTCTGCGCAATATTTTCTACATACCTTTCTATTTTTAATAATTATGTTATGTTATTATTCAAAATTTGCTATGCAAATAGAATTTCTAATTTGAGATATCATCAACTATGTTTCATGGATGAATCTTAGACCAAACTCTTGTAAGAAATCGTTCAAATTTCGATATTGACGGAGTGTAAAAATCGCTCGCATAAATACTTTATAGACTTTCTAATTTAGAAATTGATCATATCAGTAAATGAAGATCGCTTTTTTAGAAGTTCAACACCCTTTTGCTGTATAATTAATTGTTTTTCTGTATCTAAAGCTATAAATTGATCGTGAAATTGTCTGGTTGACTAATCTGGCCACGAACTTTTACCAGTTGCTCTGACAGTTTTCCTTGCTCGTTGATGTGATAGAAGTGTGAGATGTATTTCCCTGGTTGATCAAATAAGCAATTAAAATAAAAAAGTAAAACTTGCAAAGGAACGTTTATTAGAAATAAAAAAGGCATGCATGTACACCAATTACAAACAATACAATTATTATATTTTTCTGAAGGAATAAAGTAAATTTATAATTTTTATCTATGGCTTGTCCTGCAGCAACTCTTTGCCAAAAGGTCTTGCTTGCTTCTGTTGGGGGTGACTGTATGCGTTTTGGTAAAATAATTGAAACCGTAAAAAGTCATTCGATCACCGAGAATTAGTCAGTCAAAAATATCATTGAAAGACACGAGTGCTAGTATTTTAAAAGGGGTGAGGAGCGGATGGATGAACACATTGTTAAAGTTTTGCTCAGTTTTTTGTCCATGTCAGCAACGATGGAGGAACTACAATTTTTTATTCAAAGGATAACTTTAAGGGAAAGAATCTGATCTAAAATTATTGCATTTATTGCTACAGCAAGCAGCTTCCTTTTCCATTTTTATTTTCCCGCCCTTTAGTTGTTTGATCTTGTACACACAATCCCCTATTTCTTTACTTATTTATCTTAATATTTCGTTTCATAGTGTTCTGTATTAAATAACTTGCAATGACCGACTTTGATGCTTGATTGTTACTTTGTCTCTTTTGATCTTCTTTATAAGTGGCCCTCACTGAACTGTCATATATTAAATAACTCACACAGTGCACTTATTCAGATGAACATCTATACTATCTTAAAAGTTAGTACTTCTTAGAGATTCTCTTGAATAAGTATTTCACATATTAATGTCTTGTTGCATTTTCGAGATGCAGATAAGGGGACTTGCTTATTTCTGCTGTTGCATATTCTCTACACTGTGAACTAACCTTGACCTCAGATCCGTTTCCAAAGCTACCCTTGACGCCAAACACTCACAATAACCCCTAATACTTAAAGCAGAAGTTTATTTAGTGCATAAAGTGGCCACAGAAATAACATGTTTTATTGTTTTTCAGTGGAAAGATTTTTTAATTTTTTCAGATGAAAATTCTAAGTTTTAATTTCGATGTCAATTTAAGCACGCCAAAAAATTGATTTCAAACTGAGCACGGTAGTCATGTGACTTGCGTGTGTAAAAAAGGGTTCTGGCTTACCAATTAAACAGCTTTTCAGAAATTACTAACTGAATGAGCCACAAGGATTTTTGTGCTTCTGATGTCCTTCGATTCAGGTTTAACTGACAAGCAATCAAATTTAGTATTTATATCATGTTAAAGAAAAGTACGTTTACTTGTAGATATTCATTTCTAATAAGGCATCCATTGTGAAAAGTTTCATCGAGCAGTCAGAACATATATATGTACTTTCTATTTTTAATGTTTTCGATCGGAATTGTTGTAGTATTTTTAAGATTTTGTACACACCGAAGGTTCTCAAGATTTGTTTGGTTCTTCCTTAGAGCTTATCCCAGCTGTAAAGTGGCATTGTTGCTACAAAGTGGCGGTGTTGTTGCTATCTGATTGTGGCATTGTTGCTACCAAATGGTGACATTATTATCGCTTGTATAACGTTAGCTACATCTTTAAAAATACAGAGACTCAAACTTTCGCTGATAATTTTAACCCCTTTCAAATTCCACATGCATTATGATCTGTTCATTTTTTCCATTTTGGTAGCTTTTACAACCAAGGCCAATATTGTTGTCATAAATTAAATTAAATATTCATTGCTAGTTTGTTTTGTTTTCGTTATGTTCATTGGGTCTAACATGGCTTTTATGATGCTGTTTGGAAAGTACAGCTGAAAATGGCTACCGTACTGAAAAGTGCTACCGTATTGCTGTTTTAAGTGCTTCAAAGCTGAATTATAGTAAGTACCACAGAAGTGCAGTGTTTCTACTGGTAGCTAGTGCCAGGTTTCCGATTTACTTAGTAGCTAGTGCCAGGTGTCGGGTACACATTGTAGCTAGTACCAGGTTTTGGGTTCATGTGGCAGCTAGTGCTAGGTTTCAAGTTTACAGGGTAGCTGGTACATGGTTTTGAGTTCACTGAGTATGTAGTTCCAAGTTCCTGGTTCCAGGGACCATTCTGACGTCGTCGGTGCCTGGCTGGCTGCTTTGGCTTTCTCTTTGGTGGCAGCCTTGAGCCGTTGATCAACGTATCGATATCCATGGCAACGAGGATAGCAAAGATGAAGCCAAGTGTTGCAGCGAATAGAAAGCCGTAGATGTGAGCGTTCTCTGCTTCCACCGGACTGATTTCCTGCCTCAGCATCATCGCCTCCAGTGCTGTTGAAATTAAAGAAGGATATTGGTTTAGGTAACAATGTAACAGAATCACCCTATGCCAAGGGTAACTTTACCGATCGTAACATAACTACAAACAAGAAAGGCGTGTTGTGATGCTCAAGTGGCATCAGAATGCTAATGTGCATTGTATGGTAACTTACTATAACCATGTCAACTTTTTCTATTTTCAGACACTTGTTATACAGTATTAATTTCTTTATTTTGATATTTTTAAGCTTTATCTTTATGATGCGACATATAATCATAGTTTCTTTTCTCATATTGTTTAACTTAATGACTATATTGTGCTGGTGGAATGAAGTCGACCACTCCTATTTATTTGGTTATCTTAGATTAAATCATGTGGGTATGACTGAGTTGTGAAGGCGTCGGAAGAAGGTAGTCAAAGAGCGACTGCAAGCACGTGGCATCGAAGCTGGGAGAAGGTATGCGGGGGTCATTCCTAGATATGTAGCGACTCCAACTACATCGAAATGAAAGAAGCTATCACAGTTGAACCATTGTTCTGATGGCTGCAAGGGAGTGTGTAGGCGAGCGAACGAGCGAGCGGTGGAAAGTCGATCGTATTTATGTGTTAGCACCTCGGTATTAGGCCCCGTCATAGTAACTTTACTACGTTTTAAATACTTGTCTTACTCATTGTGCAGTTTGATATTTGTGGCTGCCACGATCCGTGCTCGGAACATGTGCTGTATCTGGTGAGCTCGTTGTCTGGATCCGGAAATTCATAACCATCCTGACACGTGTAGGACACACGTGTGCTGTACGTGTTATCTGCGGTACTCACAGCTATACCCGTCCACACAGGTATGTTTTTGCAGCGTCTTACTATAAATATACAATAACATTTTCATTTAATTCATATATGAGATATAGCGATGGAATCTGGACTAATAACAGTGATGTAGTCTCCAGGAATAGCAGTGATAGAATCGGGAGGAATAGCAGTGATGCAATCTAGGGAATAACAGTGATGAAATCTGGAGACATAACAATGATGGAATCTGGAGGAATAACAATGAAAGAATCTGGAGGAATAACTGTGAAAGAATCTGGAGGAATAACTCTAAAAGCACCTGGAGGAATAACTGTGAAAGATTCTGGAGGATTAACAAAGATGGAATCTAGGGATATAACTATGATAGAATCAAAAGGAGTAACAGTGACAGAATCTGCAAGGATAACGGTGACAAGGTTCAGTTGATGCTATTTTTCAATTGATAAAATGAAGCTTTGTTTTACATAAATTTCTTCTACCTCTGCCTTTAATCTTTACCTTGGACTTAGCCGGGTTTGTTATTTGAAATAATCTTTTGCATGTTTTATTACTCTTTACGCCATTGACTTTCCTCAAAGGCAAAAAATTAATCCAAAATTTAATTTTCTGACTTTTGAACTGATATTGATTCATTTTGCTCGCTAAAAATGCTGTTAACTTTTTATCAATGACATTAGTTTGATGTTACACTATTACGTTAACTAATGTTATTCTCTTACGTAACTACATTAGTTTGTGACGTTAATTCTGATCACTTTCATTTTACCTTCTGGTACAATTGTAAAACCACAGCAATTATGCTAAAAGTGTTAACAGTAAATACTCATATCATATCTTAAAGGGGTGCAGAGTAGAAACACTTTCTTGATCAATAAAAATAATATTCCACATGAAATAAGTCTCCATAAGTTCAGATTGAAAATGATAGTCTTCTTCACTTACCTATAGCTTTACTTTTTAACGAGTTGATGTTTTTAATAATACCTACACAAACATGCCTTCGGGTAACTACCCCAGCTCTTGTTTCCATGACAACGGATAACAAATGACGTCATTGTAGTGCCGTCTATGACGTAACCACGAGGGCAGGTGTAAGACACGCTGGCCCCGAATGCACGGCCATTGCCAATCCTCGTGGCATTGCCGATGAGAGGCGGAGGCGGGCATTGGATTGCTAATGGCACAAACATGAAAACACAACACTACTGATATAAATAATACAAATAAACCCACTGAAATTGCGTGATGCTAGAGACATACCTGCCTATCAGCTTTCTGAAAACAAAAGAGAACTAGCACAACACAAAATGAATCGCACTTAAAATCAAGAGTTAAAAGTGATCCAATTCTCAGCAAACAACTGACGTCTTTTTTGATTGAAAAAAGGTTGAATTTTGGTCGCAACGACTTTACAACCATGCTGTGAATAAAAAAGGTTGTAAAATGGATAGAATTATGTCACGACCTATTTCCCTAAAACCCCACTTTATTCCCACATCAAGGCGACGTTGCAAAAAAACATTTATTATCGCTCACCGGAAATGGGGGTCATTTTGAAAAAGAGGAAGAAAAACCGTAATTTTTACATGAAAATTTTAAAATGTTGATGGCGCGTCGGTATTTTTTTTCCTAGATTGTAAAAATTTACTTGGAAAATGCTTTCGTATGTATTTCACAACAGTTGAATGATTAATCACCTATTAATTATATAACTCTAGACCCTACTTTTGTGAGACGTGTCTAAGACTGGTCGTTTCGAGGTGGTAAAGTTTTAGGTAGGAATAGGACGTCGATTCAGATTTCATATACAGCCTAAAATGACTTAATTCCGATGTCCGATTTAGGTCGAAACCCGACGTCAGTCGGGTCACGACGTCGATCCGACGTCATTCTGACGTCTTAACGTTTGTTGGGTTTTAGAGGGCATGCTTTCGCTGTTTTGGAACACTAAAACACTTCTGCTAGAATGTAGTCTTATGCTTCAATAACAGTTACGTTTAAACTTCTCATTTGTCAGATTAGTGACCAATAAATACGCTAGCTTCTGTTTAAATTACATACAAAGCGCCTGGTTTCTCGCATTATAGCACCTGTGGAAAGCAAACTGACCTAACTTTATAAACTGAACACAACTATTGTAAAAATACAACTAATAAGAAGACAAATATATCAAAAACATTCAATTTACACTCCCGTACCTGAACATGTCAAATTGAGCACATCATTCGACCAGTTCCCGTCTATGATGCAGGTCGCTGTTATGCTTGTGACGTCATTAGGCAGCTCGTAACCATGGCGACAGGTGACGCTCACAATGGCTCCTCTTTCTGTCATTGTCTCGTTTGGTGATTCCATAGATACGTGTTCGATTTCCGGTATTGCTGGGCAACTTACAACTGAAAGCAAAATGTATCTTTTAAATAAAATATTACATGCTGGGAAACAGTTCAAAGCACTGTAATTACTTGCATTCAGCTGCAATGCAATACTTTATTTTCTGAGGCATTTATCGCTATTTTTACATCAGTAATTTAATTATTAAACGAAATGTATTTGAACTAAATACATGTCAAATTTAGCCCCCTATAAATAACAATGAAACTTGTTATATGAGGAATGGAAATAACGGTATCTTGCATTGTTTTTCTGATAGAAAAAAGATTTTTCATGTCAATAATTTATTAATAATATTCGCAAATGGAAATAAATGTCAAAACGACATCCGGTAGTTTTTTTATAGCAAACGTTTTTTATTTTAACAAAATATCCCTTATGATTTTACATATTCAGCCTATTTCTCTATGCCAATAATTGGAATATTAAAAGTAATAATTTAACTTTATGCATTTTTATTCGAAAGACAGGTTTTCTTTTAGAAGCCTACGTTGATTTATATATGGCCGAATATCAATAATTCAGTATTTGATATCAAAAACCATTTCCTGAGATCAGAAATTTTGTGTATTGTTGATATCTTTAATTTATGTTTGATAACAATATTCAGTTAGTCAGAGTGATAAATGATACCACAATTTCAATTTTTGGTATAAATAATGGTATCTCTGTTATCAAATAAAGACACATCAACAAATAACAAGTAAGAAATGGGATTTAATAGAAAATCCGCTATGCAACATTTAGATATGTACTGAGGGAAAAAGAACCTTACACTAGCAAGCAAACCTGTCCCCTTTTTAAAGAGCATTTTTGTCATAAAAGTCAATGCGAATGTTACACCACATACTTTTGCTTAGTTTGTCACACCACAACAAGGTGTTGATGTAGGGTTTAGATGTGCCACACATTAAGCAACGTAAGTCCGTATTGTTTACATTTCTCTGTCTTTTGATTCTTCTGATGCATGGCCAGCACAAACCAGGATTTCCAGTCCCAATAGTTTATTGAATTGTGCGATGCGGTGAGATGTTGCCGTGTGACCCCGTATGAATAATAATCATAATAATAATAATAAGAAGAAGAAGAATAATAATAAGAAGAAGAAGAAGAAGAAGAAGAAGAAGAACAAGAAGAACAAAAAGAACAAGAACAAGAACAAGAAGAAGAAAAAGAATAATAATAATAATAATAATAATAATATTTTAGCTTTATTTTCAGAAGATGTTAAAATGTATTTCTAAGTGCCAAAGCTGATCTTCTTTTATTTTGCAATTTCGGATTTTCTTAACTTTCAAAAAAAATAAATAAATAAATAAAAACTCGCAAAAAAATAAATGTTCCCATGCGCGAAGAGTGCTCGTTTCTCCACAGTTGTCCAAATTGTTTGAAACATCACTTTTTTTACTTTTGCACAAATCTTCGATTTTCCAAAATTTATTCAACGTTGCATAAAAGACGTTAATTATGCATCGAAAAAAGTTGGGTTATATCAACAAAAAAACAACGCTACGTCTTAACAGCGTTTTAACCAAGAATGTCCAAAGACGTTGCGTAAATGTTGATATATGATCGCGATAAATCACAACCTAATTACAACCAGATTTAATGCTGCGAATTTGTGTAATTTTTATTTTTTTTTATCTACACATCACTTTATATCCAATGTTATGTCAAAGACGCCAATCAATGGTACCTACCAATGGAAACAAAACGAAAAATACGTAACGTTGCAATTTGGCCAGGACACTGACCTGACATTAAATCGACGCTTTATCGATAATAATAATAATCAATAATCAATAATCAATAATAATAATAATAATAATAATAATAATAATAATAATAATAATAATAATAATAATAATAATAATAATAATAATAATAATAATAATAATGATATTAATAATAATATTAATACTAATAATAATAATTGCGAGCAATTTACTGTACCAGTGTGTATTAAGTGGTGATTTTAATGAATAATTTTCTATGCCATTCATCTGGCCAATTAAATAAAGGTTCATAAATATTTAACACCATTGTAAGGGCAACATGCAGAAAATGCTTGTGTTGTTTACAAAGGAACAGTTCTGGATGTGAAGCAGCTGACAGTGCTTGTAGAACAAACATTATTTTGGAGTGTTTTGTCTCGGTGTTTATGCCAGGAACGGGATGCCCTGGTAAATCTAAAAGAGAAAAACAACACAAAACCTACTGCTGTAATCGTCAATGAGAAAACCGATTTCTCATGTATTGCAGGATTTCCTCGTTACGTACGTCATCCTGAGGGGAGTACCACAGAGTGTATGTTGGGGCGGATTTCTGGCTTGAGGGGGGGGGGGGGGGGGGGGCACACATCTATTAAATTGATTATTAAGTGCCAGCATCACTTTTAAAAAAAATGACTCCTAAACGCAATATGCCAAGTTTGAAACAATTCCTTTTTTCGACCAAACGCGGGCACCCTGTAAACATCACCCCCAAAATCAAAACACCTCATTTCACGAAACTCTGCATTCATTCACTGACACGTGTGACGCTAATCATAGAACGAAAACTAGACCCACAATTACTCTTCAGAAGTGCTTACACAGCTTTGGGGCCCCCTTTTCGTTGGACATGGAAAGTCACAATTCCTGTTTCGACAGGAAAACCTACCTACCTATTATTAGGGAGGGAGGAGGGGAGGGAGGGAGGAAAAACCTACCTTCTACACGTTTCACCACTTTAATATCTCCCTGAATATCATAATTTCAAATTTTTCTCACGAGGCGGTTTGGCCGAGTTTTTGAATTCAAAATTTGACAGCACCGGACGGCATCACAAGTGAGGTTAGTTTTTTATGAGGCTACTGCTCTATTTGTTAACCAAACTTATAATGTCTGAAGCCAAAACGTGTAATGTCTGAAGATATCAAAGCCGAGTATGGCAAAGGAGTGCAAGGAGACAGGTGGAAAACAGATATGGTTAAAGCAAAAAGGAGGGAAGGAGGGAGTGAAGGAGGGAGAAAACAGTTATGGACAAGTTAGGGAGTTAGGGAGAGAGGGAGGGAAAACTGCTGTGAGAAGAGAGAGAGAGGGGGGAGTGGGAGAGAATGAGAAAGAGGGAGAACAGGTAGGGAGGGAAGGGAGGAAAGAAGGAGACAGAGAAAGAGAGAGAGATAGAGAGAGAGAGAGCGAGAGAGAGAGAGAGAGAGAGAGGAGAGAGAGGAGAGAGAGTGTGAGAGAGTGAAAGAGGGGGAACAGAGGTAGGGAGGGAAGGGAGGAAAGAAGGAGACAGAGAAAGAGAGAGAGGGAGAGAGGAGAAAGAGAGTGTGAGAGAGTGAAAGAGGGGGAACAGAGGTAGGGAGGGAAGGGGGGAAAGAAGGAGAGAAAGAGTCAGGGAGAGGGGTGAAAGAGGGAGAACAGAGGTAGGGAGGGAAGGGAGGAAAGAAGGAGGCAGAGAAAAAGAGAGAGACAGAGAGAGAGAGAGAGAGAGAGAGAGAGAGTGAAAAAGGGAGCACAGAGGTAGGGATAGAAGGGAGGGAAGAAGGAGAGAGAGAGCGTGAGAGAGAGAGAGAGAGAGAGAGAGAGAGAGAGAGAGAGAGAGAGAGAGAGAAAGAGAGAGAAAGATGGAGAACAGAGGTAGGGAGGGAAGGGAGGGAAGAAGGAGAGAGAGAGAGAGAGAGAGAGTAGGGTAAAAGTGGGGCTTTTAAAACAGGAAGTGACGTCATAATGACGTCAGGAGGTGTTTTGATAGCCCCATGGGGCTTTTAAAACAGTGACGTCATATTGACGTCATATGGACGTCTTATTGACGTCATATTGACGTCATATGGTTGTCATATGGTTGTGATATGGACGTCATATGAACGTCATAATGACGTCAGGAGGTGTTTTGATAGCCCCATGGGGCTTTTAAAACAATGAGGTCATTTTGACATGATATAGACGTGATATATAGACGTGATATGGGGGTGATATGGAGGTGATATGGAGGTGATATGGAGGTGATATGGAGGTGATATGAACGTCATATGAACGTCGTAATGACGTAATATGGAGAGTGGGCGGCCATTCAAATGGGCGGCCATTCAAACGGCATTCAGACGGGCGGCCATTCAAACAACAAAATGGCACCCGAACAAAATGGCATGCGGACAAAATGGCGCCCGAGCACTCGAGCACTCGAGCACTCGAGGACTCAAGCACCCGAGCACTCAAGCACCCGAGCACTCAAACACTCGAGCACCTGAGCACTCGAGCACTCGAGCACCCGAGCACTCGAACACTCGAGCACCCAAGCACTCGAGCACCCGGAGAGCAAAGGGCTCATAGAGACCCCCCCGCCCAGCGTCCTGTAAGCATACACTATCTATATGGGTGACTTGGTCGACAGGACACCCCCCGGCTCATGGCTCCACCCCCCCCCCCCCCCCCCCCCGCTGTCTCACGGCTCACCGCATGCCACTGTATGTATACAAGCAATGGCCACTCTTTTTTTTCAGCTTTCTCACTCCAAACACACACCATGACAGACTGGTAACGGGTCAGTCGGACAAACGGACACCCGGACAAACGGTCTACCCGGACAAACGGACAGTCAAACAAACGGACAGTCTTTTTTTTTTTGGTTTTTTGTGCCTCTCTCTCCACACGGTAGCTGGGGGCAAACAAGCAGTCTTTTCGGCTTTCTCGCCCCACACAACTTCACTAATGGATTGCCGTAGCAGCAATTAAAAGAAATGAGCACTCTTTTCCTTAAGAGACAGCATTTTTAACCCAGAGAGCTCTCTCCATCACGATATATACAGGCAACAACAACTCTTTTTTTAAAGCTTTCTAACTGCGTACACACACATAACACCTACGGCAACCGAACAAACGGACACCCAGACACACGGACACCCAGACACGGACACCCAGACACACGGGCACCCAGACAGTCATGTTTTTTTTAATTTTTAACCCTCTCTCTCTCCATCACACCCACGACGTCTGAGGGGCAAACGAATAGTCTTTTTCGGCTTTCTCGCCCCACAACTTCACTAATGGATTGCCGTAGCAGAAATTAGATGTGACCTAAATAAGAGACGCTTTTTTTAACCCAGAGAGCTCTCTCCATCACGATATATACAGGCAACAACAACTCTTTTTTTAAAGCTTTCTAACTGCGTACACACACATAACACCTACGGCAACCGAACAAACGGACACCCAGACACACGGACACCCAGACACGGACACCCAGACACACGGGCACCCAGACAGTCATGTTTTTTTTAATTTTTAACCCTCTCTCTCTCCATCACACCCACGACGTCTGAGGGGCAAACGAATAGTCTTTTTCGGCTTTCTCGCCCCACAACTTCACTAATGGATTGCCGTAGCAGAAATTAGATGTGACCTAAATAAGAGACGCTTTTTTTAACCCAGAGCTCTCTCACTGCATATACAGGCAACAACAACTCTTTTTTTCGGCTTTCTCACTCTCTAAACCCACATACCTTCACTAATGGATTGCCGTAGCAGCAATTAAAAATGAGCACTCTTTTCCTTAAGAGACGCCATTTCTAACCCAGAGCTCTCTCAATGCATATACAGGCAACAATAGCTCTTTTTTTAAACTTTCTCACTGCGTACACACATATAACACCTACAGCAACCGGATAAAAGGGCACCCGGATAAAAGGGCACCCGGATAAAAGGACATCCGGATAAAAGGGTAGTCTTTTTTGTTTTGTTTTTTAACCTCTCTCTCTCCATCACACCACGGCGTCTGAGGGGCAAAGAAACAGTTTTTTTTTCAGCTTTCTCGCCCCACAACTTCACTAATGGATTGCCGTTGCATCAATTAGAAGTGACCTAAATAAGAGACGCTATTTTTAACCCAGAGCTCTCTCAATGCATATACAGGCAACAACAACTCTTTTTTCGGCTTTCTCACTCTCTAAACCGACACAACTTTACTAATGGATTGCCGTAGCAGCAATTAAAAGAAATGAGCACTCTTTTCCTTAAGAGACAGCATTTTTAGCCCAGAGAGCTCTCTCCATCACGATATATACAGGCAACAATAGCTCTTTTTTTAAGCTTTCTCACTGCGTACACACACATAACACCTACGGCAACCGAACAAACGGACACCAAGACACACGGACACCCAGACAGTCATGTTTTTTTTTAATTTTTAACCCTCTCTCTCTCCATCACACCCACGACGTCTGAGGAGCAAACGAATAGTCTTTTTCGGCTTTCTCGCCCCACAACTTCACTAATGGATTGCCGTAGCAGAAATTAGATGTGACCTAAATAAGAGACGCTATTTTTAACCCAGAGCTCTCTCACTGGATATACAGGCAACAACAACTCTTTTTTTCGGCTTTCTCACTCTCTAAACCCACATACCTTCACTAATGGATTGCCGTAGCAGCAATTAAAAATGAGCACTCTTTTCCTTAAGAGACGCCATTTCTAACCCAGAGCTCTCTCAATGCATATACAGGCAACAATAGCTCTTTTTTTTAAAACTTTCTCACTGCGTACACACACATAACACCTACAGCAACCGGATAAAAGGGCACCCGGATAAAAGGGCACCCGGATAAAAGGACATCCGGATAAAAGGGTAGTCTTTTTTGTTTTTTTTTAACCTCTCTCTCTCCATCACACCACGGCGTCTGAGGGGCAAAGAAACAGTCTTTTTCAGCTTTCTCGCCCCACAACTTCACTAATGGATTGCCGTTGCATCAATTAGAAGTGACCTAAATAAGAGACGCTATTTTTAATCCAGAGCTCTCTCAATGCATATACAGGCAACAACAACTCTTTTTTCGGCTTTCTCACTCTCTAAACCCACACAAATTTACTAATGGATTGCCGTAGCAGCAATTAAAAATGAGCACTCTTTTCCTTAAGAGACACCATTTTTAACCCAGAGAGCTCTCTCCATCACGATATATACAGGCAACAATAGCTCTTTTTTTAAGCTTTCTCACTGCGTACACACACATAACACCTACGGCAACCGAACAAACGGACACCCAGACACACGGACCACCCAGACAGTCATGTTTTTTTTAAATTTTTAACCCTCTCTCTCTCCATCACACCCACGACGTCTGAGGGGCAAACGAATAGTCTTTTTCGGCTTTCTCGCCCCACAACTTCACTAATGGATTGCCGTAGCAGAAATTAGATGTGACCTAAATAAGAGACGCTATTTTTAACCCAGAGCTCTCTCACTGGATATATAGGCAACAACAACTCTTTTTTTCGGCTTTCTCACTCTCTAAACCCACATACCTTCACTAATGGATTGCCGTAGCAGCAATTAAAAATGAGCACTCTTTTCCTTAAGAGACGCCATTTTTAACCCAGAGCTCTCTCAATGCATATACAGGCAACAATAGCTCTTTTTTTTAACTTTCTCACTGCGTACACACACATAACACCTACAGCAACCGGATAAAAGGGCACCCGGATAAAAGGGCACCCGGATAAAAGGACATCCGGATAAAAGGGCAGTCTTTTTTGTTTTTTTTTAACCTCTCTCTCTCTCTCCATCACACCACGGCGTCTGAGGGGCAAAGAAACAGTCTTTTTCAGCTTTCTCGCCCCACAACTTCACTAATGGATTGCCGTTGCATCAATTAGAAGTGACCTAAATAAGACATGCTATTTTCAACCCAGAGCTCTATCTCAATGCATATACAGACAACAACAACTCTTTTTTCGGCTTTCTCAATCCACACCTTCACTAATGGATTGCCGTAGAAGCAATTAAACGTGAGCAACGCCGTCTTGAGAGACGCCATTTTTAACCCAGAGAGCTCTCTACCCATTACGGTATATACAGGCAACAACAACTCTTTTGTTTTAAACTTTCTCACTATGTACACACACATAACACCTACGGCAACCGGATAAAAGGGCACCCGGATAAAAGGGCACCCGGATAAAAGGACATCCGGATAAAAGGGCAGTCTTTTTTTTTTTTTGTATCTCTCTCTCTCCAAACACACATAACACCACATCAGACGGTCAGACGGACAGATTAAGCGTTTATTTCTCAAGCCTGGGTATTTTTAACCCAAGCAGCAATTTGTTTAGCTTTCTCACTCTTCTCACACACATTACACCACATCAGACGGTCAGACGGACAGATTTAGCGTTTCATTTCTCAAGCCTGGGTATTTTTAACCCAGGCAGCAATTTGTTTAGCTTTCTCAGACGGTCAGACGGGCAATCGTTTTTTTATTTTTTTAATCTCTCTCTCCACACACACATAACACATCAGACGGTCAGACGGACAGATTAAGCGTTTATTTCTCAAGCCTGGGTATTTTTAACCCAGGCAGCAATTTGTTTAGCTTTCTCACTCTTCACACACACATAACACCACATCAGACGGTCAGACGGACAGATTTAGCGTTTATTTCTCATGCCTGAGTATTTTTAACCCAGGCAGCAATTTGCTTAGCTTTCTCAGACGGTCAGACAGGCAATCATTTTTTTTTATTTTTTAATCTCTCCCTCCACACACACATAACACATCAGACGGTCAGACGGAGAGATTTAGCGTTTATTTCTCAAGTCTGAGTATTTTTAACCCAGACAGCAATTTGTTTAGCTTTTTCAGACGGGCAGACGGACAGATTTAGCGTTTCATTTCTCATGCCAGGGTATTTTTAACCCAGGCAGCAATTTGTTTAGCTTTTTCAGACGGTCAGACGGACAGATGGGGGGTATAAATCAATGATTTATAGACCCCTTTTTTTAGCATTTCCCACACTCTTATGCATACACATACATACTAACAACATGACACGATTCGCGCTTATTTCGTAATAATGGGAGGCCGCTAAAAAGCAGCCGTGGAGGTATTTTCTGCTTTCTCCGCAGGTTCACTTCCTGCCGCCGCTTTCCCTACTTTTGCGCCTTGGGGTGGTCGCAGTCTCCGCCTCTGCCGCTGCCGTCATCCTCCCTACAGTCAGCCCTCCTCCTATGCGCTGCTACCGCGGCCCTGTGTGTCCTGAAACCTCTACCCAGAACGTTACAATAATGGTACTCCGGCTTTAACGCATCTGGGCATGTCTGTTCGTGGACTCGTAGAGAGGCTCCTGCCGGTATTCCAAAATGGCAGAAGCTGCAAAACTTTACATTATCCGCCGTATCCAAAAACTCTACGATATCCTGGAGGGATGACTTTTTGGAAGAGCCATCCTCCTGTTTCACGTCAACCAGTTCCACGGTGCAGTCATTATCGGAGGGCGACTGCATGAGGCTGAAGTCCACCTGCGTGAGGTCCGTTATACTGGCGACAGCGGCTGCTAGCTCTTCCTCAGGAGCTGGTGTCACTGTCTCCGGCCTGGTAACTGTGGCGCTAGGAAGATTTCGCCGTTTGACTACAACTTCTTCCACCGGAACCTTCAAGACAGTGACATCAGCTGCCGTTGGAATCGCTATCGGCGGAGTCGTCAGCGTCGACGCCGTGGCTGCAGCAGGAGTCGCTTTGACAGGGGTCGCCGCCGTCGTGGTTGTCGCTGCTGTGGTCCTGGCTGGCCTTTCTTCCTGGCAGGGCGGCGGGTCGTGGCTCCTGTCGAGCAACCTCTCCCTCCGGCGCTTGTATTGTTCCTCCGCCGCCCTGCCAAACCGGTTAAACTCTTCTTCAGGTCTGTTCCTGAGAAAATTCCTCCACTTTCGAAATAGAAATGTTTGATATTCTATAAAGATATCTTCCCAGAGATCTACATCCTTCTGTGACAAGAAGTAGCGAGCCCGAAGCTCTGGCGAGAAAAATTCATCTTTGTGTTGCATTTTTAGCTCTTACTCCTTCAATGATCAAAAGCAGACTGACTGCATACAGTGCGAGGCTGCTTTTATATAGGATCCCCCCCGGCTCATGAGCCCCCCCCCCCTGGTCAGTCGACCTGAAGCAAGGACCCCCCCCCCCTGGTCAGTCGACCTGAAGCAAGGACCCCCCCCCCCCCTGGCTCACCAACTATTTAGCCGCTGGGCTCACGGCTCAGTAGTATAAAAAGGTCGATTCGACACCGCTATGGCCTTTGCATTGCCAAACCATCATGGAGACGTCTCGAAAAGCAGCAACGGCTAGCAACATGGGAATTGATAGCCTGTTCAGCAATAAAACAATGGCTTTTACAGATGCAGTTTTAACTGCAGAGGAGACTGCTGCCTTCCTAAGTACACTAGCAGAAGCTGAAAAAGCCTTGGAGGAAGCATTAGGGGCTCCGTCAGACGTGTCTACAGTACAGCAAACTAGGCCTGAAGAAGTACAGCCAGTACAGCAAGCAATGCCCGATCCTGAGGGATCTGACTATCCGTTCTGGGTTGCCAATGCGCTTGTAAATGGTAGCGCCAAGCCACTTAGTACAAAGTTACAGGCTCATCTAGAGCATCTTGAGGAGGAAGAAGTGGTCATGTCAAGCGATGACGACGGTGACGACGACAATGACGACAATGACGACAACGACGATGACGACAGCGACGACGATGACAAGCAGCTCAAATCTAAATTCGAATTGAGCAAAACTATTCCTGTTACTGAAGAAGACTTCACGCTGTTGAAACGAAACTTTCAAGCAATGATTCTTCTGATCGATTGCAACATTTTATGGTGTTTATGTGAAGAAGGCTTTTTCGATCAGCACACATACATGTACCTAACGGAAGAAGTGAACACTGTCATTCAGCTTATCTACATGCTAGAAGGAAACATAGAGCATCTTCCCGCGTCAGAGCCGCAGTTCTCCGAAGCCATGACCCGACGTTTCGTTCAACTTATTCGAAGTCTTCATGAGGAACTTTTTAAGACTTTATCTCTACCGACGCTAAAGTGTGTTGATGAGGATCGCGATTCCAAATGTGCAAAGGTCATGCTACATGGCTTCAAGTACCTTGAAGAACGTATTAAGGTGTATGATATGATGGCTTACCTCTATGAAAAAGGACATTTCACCATGCCAATGCTCTTTCAATGGATAATTGGGAGTCGCAAACGAGGAGACTTTTTAGTGATTGTTATGAGACAATCTTTGACAGACGGTTTACCAACAGCCTTTCTGGATGGTTTCAACGAGATCACTCCGCGATTTTGCAAGCATCTCATGAAAACATACATGTAATGTCCATATAAAAGGAGGGAGGTGTCAAGTACAGTCATCATTCAACGCGCAGCCATGGAGAAGACAAGCAGCTTTAAAATTAGTGCAAACTTAACCATTACTGTGGAGCATGGACAATTTGGATTATTTATTCGAATCAAACGTGGAGAGAGATGGCTTGCTTTATCACCATCCTTGTGGAAGATTGTGTGCCTGAACTTAGCAAGATTACGCGACATTGGCTTCAAACTGTACTTAACGCAAACGAAGTGGCTTGAAGTCATTTCATACTTGGATATGCGCTATGTGAGTTTTGTGCAAGCATCACTGTTTGAAGGGAAAGAATACAAGTATTACATCAACATGAATGATGGTGAATGGGAGACATTGCTTCAGGAGATGGATAGCATTAACTCGACCTTATTGCCATGTACGGAATGTCATGGCAAGAAAACTCCTATCAAGCTGCAAAAGGACAATCGGATGAAAGTGTCAAAGTTATCTAAGAAAAGACTGACTGAAGTTCAATTGGAGAATATGGATGTGCAAAATCAACTTGGACTTACCTGTGAATATTGCGGTGCTTACGGATATGCTGAGGATTATGATTGTCACTGCCACAAGTACAATTGCAAGTTGTGTGAACCAGACAACTTCTGCAACAAGTGCGGCTTACTAACTGTTTCTGCGGAGTAAGACTGAGAGTCATTTGCTTACCAGCCGCCACAGTGTGCAGACGTGTTATATGGACATGTGAAAGATGGATGTAGGAACGTGTTTCAAGGACAAGTATGTGGACTACATGATAAGTGAACTGGCACGTTTTGGATCTATTCAACAACAACTGCAACACTTTGACATTTATTGGGAACTTGCTCATTCCACGTTGAACGTACCAAACTTACGCGAGGATTTCATCAAAGAGTGTATGTTTTCAAACATTGGTGGAGCTGAGGAGTTTGATGTGGAAGCAGCATATCACTTCGCTCGATTTGATCCAAGACTGTTTGATGAAGTGAGAGAGTGGTTAATCTACATTGCAGTATAATGGTGGACATTACATTGAGACAATATATTGTGCAAAAAACATATTGTGAAGAAATGTTATTGGCTGTAAAAAAGTTTGCATGTTTAGTATGTCCTGCTTGTCAAACTGAAGAGTGTTCAGAACATATGTGTCATTCTGCATGTGTCTATACATATTGGAATGAAGCTAAATATTACATTCATTTAGATAAAGTGTTAGATAATGCCAATCAACGTTGTGAAAAATATGGTGTAGATGCGATCACATTTGATGAATTAAATAGCTGGTTAATATACATTGAAGATCAATGGACTCCAATTATTCACACCATTGTATCAATACTTGATTTGTAAGACATGTTGATAAAAATAAAATTTAAGATGTGTTGATAAAATGCAAGATATGTTGAGAAAATGTTAGATGTGTTGATAAAATAAAATGCAAGATATGTTAACAAGTGTTGATCATTTAGTGTTAACATGTCGACGTGGAAAGACTACTTAACCAATATTTACTTTAAACCTGGTCAACCCGGGGCATTTGCTGGTCCTTACAAACTTTATCATATATTAAAAAAACATGATCAACCAGTCACTCATTCACAAGTGAAGAAATGGTTACAGGATGAAGATGCCTTCAGTTTACTACAACCTGTAAAATACAGGTTTAAAAGGCAACGTGTCATTACACGTGGAATTGATGACATGTGGGATATTGATTTAGCTGACATGGGAAACATAGCTTCCTATAATGATGACACCCACTTTTTATTGGTTGTCATTGATGTGTTTTCCAAATATTTATGGGTGCAACCATTACCTAATAAATCACATACCAGCGTTATAGAAGCCTTTCAAAAGATTTTTCATGAAACACAACCAAGACCACGAACTCTAAGGTCAGATAAAGGAACTGAATTTAAAAACAGATGGGTAAAAGCATTTTTGAAGAAGGAGGGAATACATGCCTATACGACAAAGAATGAAACGAAAGCCAACTTTGCTGAGAGAGTCATTCGTACTCTAAAGGGAATGATGTATCGATATTTCCTTCATAATCAAACGTTTCGATATATGGACATCCTTCCAGACTTAGTGTATAATTGTAACCATAGACCTCATGGCTCCCTCCCTAATAAGTACGCTCCTGCAGATATTCGTAAAGACATAGAATCGAAAGTGTGGAAGTATATGTATGTAGACAAATTGAAATTAAAACCAAAGAAGAAAAAACCCTACAAATTTAAAATTGGTGATCAGGTTCGCATTTCTCACATGAAATATGTATTTCAACGGGATTATCATATAAAGTGGACGCAAGAAGTGTTCATTATCACACATCGTTGTAAGAAGCAAGGAATACACTTGTATCGTGTGAAAGACTTTTTGGATGAAGATATTGGAGGACATTTTTATGAAGAAGAACTGCAGAAAGTGACAAAAGATATTGAATCAGTCTACAGAATTGAAAAGGTCTTGAAAACACGAAAAAGACGAGGTGTTAAAGAATTATTTGTGAAGTGGTTAGGTTGGCCAAAGAAGTTTAACAGTTGGATGAAAGAAACAGATATTCGAAAATGAAGCATCCATTCACGTGTTTGGTCCTTGGACCTACAGGCAGTTGTAAAACTTCTCTAGTTAGAGAAATTCTAGAACAAAAGTTAATTAAACCCTCTCCAAAACCATTTTATGGCTCTATGCAGCAGATCAGCCTTTGTATAAGGGAATGAAAGGTGTGGAATTTTACCAAGGCATTCCAGATAACATTGAAGAACGTTTTAACCCGAAAAAACCAAACTTACTCATCATTGATGACTTAATGACCAAATGTCATAGTGATGAGCGCATGACACGTCTCTTTAGTGTTGGCAGCAGTCATCAAAATCTAAGCATTATTTTTATTGTGCATAATTTGTTTCATCATGGTAGAGAAATGCGTAATATTAGTTTGAATACACATTACATCATTCTGTTTAAAAATCCTAGAGACAGTCAACAAATAAGTACATTAGCGCGACAAATGTATCCTGGAAAATCTCAATTTCTCATAGAAGCCTATTAAGATGCTACCAGCAAACCGCATGGCTAGTTATTCATTGATTTGAAGCCGAAGACAAATGATCAACTACGTATTAGTATAGGCATTTTACCAAAAGATACACATTACGTATATGTTGATAAGGTGGCGTATGAACAAGAACCACGTCACTTGACCATTCGCAGCCAAGATGTCTAAACGTATTCAAGCGAATCAACCTTTCCTTCACTTGCTCGCACGCAGCGGGCCTAAACGACGTAAATCCTTACTACAACAAGCTACTAAGGAGGAATTAACTAGCTTGTTTGAAATTTGTTTGAATATATTGCGGGGACATTTACCCTTAAGCTCAAAAAGGAAAAAGTTATTCAAGCGTGAACTTCATACCCTACGTACACTGGCAAATAAGAAGATATCACTTCGAAGAAAAAAGAAGTTGGTTAATCAGAAAGGAAGATTTATTAGAGCTATTGATAAATTTGCATTACCCTTGTTAGCTCAGTTGCTGTTAAAATGAAACATACTTTGAAAATGGTTCTCATTCCTGAATATGAATATAAAATGTTGTTAGAAAAGAAGGGAAAAGATGTTGAAATCAAAACGAAAGTGAATAAACTTTTACGTGGGAAACAAACTCGTGAAAAAGCAATAGAAATGTCTCAAGTGCTTGGACGTCATTTACGAACAATTCAATCACAACAACAACGACAAAAGTCTGTTACAGCATCTAATGCAGAAAAAGCAGAAAAGTCCCAACAGTTTCTAAACCATTTTCAACCTATTTATCATGTAAAACTAACACAACTTCTGGCAGAACTTAAGAAATATGGTACGAGATGGACAGATAAAAATGAACTTGTTTTAAAAACAGGTACTGTCATTACAAATTCTAACATTATTGATTTGTTGAAAGAAGCATTGGTTGCTACAAAAAGAAAAGAACGACGAGAACCACCGCGTGGTTGGAAGCAGTTTATTGAGGAAATTGTAGACGCTAATATTCCAAAAACTGTTTTTGGCAAAAAGACAACTCGTGAAGATATTACAAAAGAGCAACAACAACGTCAACAAAGATTGTTTCCAGAAGGATGGGAAACTTTTTAACATGGATTAAAGAGTTATGGTGTTGTTGTTGTAAAGAAAATGGAAATAAAAATACTATTCCTGTAAAAATTAGTTGTGTTAGTGCTTGTTGTCAGGGAGAAGTAGTAGATACCAATTTAGATCATGTAGATAGCAATTTAGACAATAATGTAGACAGCAATGTAGAAAGTGAGGATGAAGAGTGTCAAACATGAAGTAATGTATATACACATCTAGTCTATCTAAATCACATAAACGATTTAGCTGCCATGGAGACAACAAGTTTTTACATTACTTTACCCAGCAATGCTAGTATGAACTATTATCCCAGCAACAAGACTTCGAATTATCAAATTCGTATGCCTCGAACCATCTATCTGAACGGAAAATATGAAGTGGCTTTAGCTGAAATTCAATATCCACATACATGGACAACCATGAGACATGGAATGGACTATTCTATTCAGTATCGACAACAACCACTGAATAATGTTGTTCTTGACACAATCAATATTCCTTATGGTTACTACAGATCCATACAAGAGATATGTCAGGCAGTCAATAAAGAAGCAACTAATTCTATGAAAGATGACCTTAAAGAAGCTATTCAGATAAAGTATGATAAAATTAGACGACGTGTTTTTCTATTTCTAAATTACGGCTTTGAAGTGTCATTCTCCACTGGATTAGCTGAGATTTTAGGATTTATCCCAGATCAATGGTATACTGAAACGTGTACAGCTGAACATAAAGCTGATGTGAAACAGGGATTTTATACACTTTATGTGTACTGTAGTATTTGTGAGCCACAAGTTGTTGGTGATTATTATGTCCCTTTGCTACGTTCTGTTGGAATACAAGGACATGATGGAGACATTATCATGAAAAGTTATGGAGAACCTCATTATGTTCCTGTAAACACATCCAAATTTGACGTGATAGAAATGAATATTAAGGACGACACAGGCTATAATGTTCCATTTCAAACTGGAAAGGTGATCTGTAAACTTCATTTTCGACCAAAAGCATTATGAAAGCATACACACACAATCCATCTATATATCGCAACCATTTTCTTCGCCAAGTGGGTGGAGAATTACCAGGATTTAAAGGAGCGCGAATACAATATGGAGATGGTATTGGTTCAATACTGGGATCATTGGCTCGAAAAGCTATTCCACTGCTTAAGACAGGGGCTAAAATCGTTGCACCACATCTTAAAAGGGCTGCAAAAGATATCGCGAAAGATGTTACAGGTCGAGTAGCACAACGTATGTTTGGTGGTGGGTTACGAGGACAAAAGAGACCGAAACGAGCAAAACGTGTCAGAAGGCGAAAGGCAGCTAAACGGATAACATCAACAAAAACATAAGAAAGATATTTTTTAATCATGTCTTTAATTCATAATCATTCTTGTGAATGTAGCCTTTCTCCATTAGAATGGTTTCACATACCACCAACGCAAACTGCTGTAGAAAAAAGTTATAATGTAGACTATCAACCAATGACTACCATTAGAGAGGGTGCTCCAATAGAATTCTACATTCCTGCGAGTACAGAAGAATATCTAGATTTAAAGAACAGTAAACTCCATATTGTATGTCGCATTGTCAAGGCTGATGGAACACTGTGTGGTGTAGATGATAACGTGTCATGTATCAATGATTTGTTTAATGGGTTATGGTCCAATATTGAATTATTTCTAAATGATCGTTTGATATCACATAGTAACAATACCCATGGTTATACCAGCATCATATGTCATCTCATTCATGACTCGGAAGAAAGTCTCCATTCTGAGCGCTCTATGCGTCTCATCTTTAAAGATACTGCCGGGTCAATGAATACTCATGAGGTGAAAAGACCTAATCATGAAAGATATGTATCAGGTTTTCATGTAAATATTGAAGGTGGTGATATAGCTGAAACAGGAAATAATGGTTTACATAATCGCTATTTGTATACACGTCTAAGCCGTGAGTTTATGCTTACAGGCGGTTTAAGGGTAGATTTGTTTGAGCAGGATCGTTATCTTCCCAATGGTGTTAGTATGAAATTACGTTTACATAGACAAAAAGATGGATATGTATTAATGGCTGCAAATAATGGTTTTAAAGTAGAAGTGAGAGAAGCGTTTTTAACCATTCGCAAAGTGAGGGATAGTCCAGGTATTCAGATGGGACATGCAGATGCATTGATGAAAAGTCCTGCTAAGTTTATTGTTAATAGAAAAGAATGTAAAGTTTTAGCTATTCCAACTGGATTTCAATCTTTTGTGAAAGATAGCATCTTTTTAGGCCAATTACCATAGCGTATTGTCATTGGAATGGTCCATAATGAATCCTTTGATGGAACAGTATTGAGAAATCCATACAATTTTGAACATTTTAAACTTAACTTTATGCAGCTTTACTCTGATGGTGAACCAGTCCTATCCAAACCTCTCAAGCTTGATATCAATCAAGGCAAATATCTTGATGCTTTTGAAACTCTTTACAAATCTTTTGATAGATTGGATGGTGAGAAAAGTTCCATTAGAAAACGGGAAGATTGGCCTAGAGGTTATTCTTTGTTTTCTTTTGACTTAACACCTGATTATAATGGTGCTGATCATTATGCCCTTATCAAACATGGGAATTTGAGCCTAGAAATGAATTTTGCTGGTGCCTTGCAAAATACAGTTAATGTTATAGTGTATGCTGAATTTGATAACATTGTCGAAATAAGTGCAAATCGTACCATTCAATTCGACTACCAGTCATGAACACGAAGCAGATAGAAGCCATCCTCTCCCATGATGCCACGACAAAAGACTTGTTTCAAGGTGTGTTTGCCATGGACCAGTTACCATCTTTACAACGCGGTGCCTATGTCATCAACACAGACGATCATGATGAGCCAGGAGAGCATTGGGTGGCAGTATATTATGACGAAGACCCTGCAGAATATTTTGACTCTTATGGACTTTTACCTATAGACAGTCGTTTGAACAAGTTTTTAAAGTTTAATTTCATTTATAATTCAGTTCCATTACAAACACCGATATCCTCTACATGTGGATTTTATTGTGTGTATTATATAATTCAAAGAGCTCGAGGACATAGTCCTTTTGAAATCATTGATGTATTAAGAAGAAGTGATGGTGATTTTGTTGTAAAGGATTTTGTATATAGACATTATAAACCATTATTTTATTGATGTTGTATTAGTTAAGTTGTATTAGTTAAGTTGTTGGTAATTGTGAATTGTATTATGAATATTGTAAATAAACAAGACAGTTTTATACAACATTCTTTTTTTATTGTGTTATACATTATTTACATTTCACAATTATTTTACATTGAATTTTTATTTTACAAATACATTCAATACATCAATAAACACATGCCATTCATACCAATCTAAATTAATATATGTATCATAGACATTACATCCACGTTTATAAATGCTATGAAAACTAGCATAACACTGTCCACTACCAAACTTTATTATTTTAACATCTTCATGTTCAGACAGTTTCAGTTAATATCCATGATCATTCATGTCAATGTTCATCACCATAACACACTTGGGATGCGTCAGTTCGATGGACTTGGTGCCTCGCATGAGTTGCACTCCTTCCTCTTTGAATTCAAGCGTTAGGTTCCTTCCAATCCAATGCTTGTAACAGAGCGTGCCATTCCACTGTGTTGAGGGTGATGTAGTCGTAGCATTCTCTAAGCTCGTCATATTGACGAAATTGTACAAACACGTCTAAGCAGTTCTCAGTCACACGCACTTCTAATTCATTTGAGACTGTCAGGAGAAAGCCAGGTATCCTGAACTTCTCTAGATGGTCTTTCAACACAGATTGTTCGTCAGTTGATAGAATGATATACTTTCCAAAATGTCTTAGCACAATGTCATCATATACGTTTCTCAGATATGAGAATCCATGCGTAAATGGTTCATATTCCGATAAAAAGTCTTCCATCTCGTTCAACAGTCAGATGAACTATGAGATGTCTCCTTGTCTGCAAAGACGTTTTTATGCTCGCAAGATGGTGAAGAGTGGATGTTGTATAGCTTCTAGGAATCGTAAGACTGCGCGCCAGTTCTTGATATCAAAGAGGATCAAATCTGTATATGGTGTATCTGGCACAACTCCCTTATAATCCTCTGGATAATCCTGTAAAAGATTTCTACAGATTTCTACACGTATGTTAGTATCATATTCAGCTACCGTCACTTCCACTTTATTTTCAAGTCTACGTTTAAACCCAGGTTCAAGTGGTATGTTTTTAAAGTCTTTCCACACTTCAGGTTTAAACCGATGATAACTTGTCTGAGAATCTAGTATCACTTCATTCCTCTCATTTCCAGTAAGGTAAACACCACCGTTCAGCATGAGTGCATTCATGTTTTTACCTTGTTATGAGCCACCTTCTTGTCTACGAAGCCTTTTATCCACTTCTTTCACTTGCTTCTTCAGCATTTTCCATTCAGGTATTGTCAGCAAAATTCCCTTTTTCGTTGGACGGTTTTTTCCAGTCCCCTCATCTCTCAGGTACTTGCGAATGTTTACCACTCCTTCATTGCTTTGTTTCATAATCTTGATATACTTTCCATTTCCTAGAGAAAGCATTCCATCCCACGACTGTGGTGTTGGCACCGTCTCCACTTTCAATTTCTTGATGGTAGTGGTAGGATTTTTCACTTTTAAGTCTTTAACTGTATCTGCAAGAGTATCCATATCAATTGTAGATCTCTTACGACTTTCACGTTCCATGTTAACGCTTCAATGTTCACACCTCAAATAACTCATCCGTTGGAGGACCTCCCTCTTTTATGCTATTGCTTTGTAATGTCCATGCGCTAAAGTGGAATAGCCATCATCCAATACATATCGCTTGTCGTCATATGGGGAGAGGGCTACTTTCCTCAACTTCTCCGAGAAAAGCTGGTGACTATGACTTCGAATAATGTGTGCTGTAGCCATCGTTTGAGTTTTCTTGAACAAACTGTCTCTATACTGCGCATGTTTAATGCGTCTTTGACAAGCTCGAGTGATGCCTTTAGCTGTATGTTTTTCTTTCCCACCGCACAATAAACTGTACATTTTCGGTCTGAGTCCAACAAACTCTTCAATGGGGATGCCTGCCGTCTCATCCTTCATTCTCCCAAGCACTTTTTCGTTCACGTTGGAATGTAGGAAGTGATCTGGCGGATAGTCACTTGTGTCGAACAGGTCAGCATCTTGCTGCATATCCTTGTAGATATCTTCCGTTTCTATGTCATAACATAGATTGTCGGTGTCGCTGAACAACAACGTGGCATTGGGATACTTGACCATGATGTAGTTGTAATGAAAGTTGAACATAAGCACTTTGCTGAGGTCGAGAATGGTGAAGCCAACTTGAATGGGTTTATCCAGAAGCAAGTCCACTTTGCGTGAATGTACCGCGGTCAAATCTTCGTTGAAAATTTTAAATTTGTGGAAAGAAGGTTTGGCTACAAGTTTCTTGAACCGCTTTTCCTTGTGAACAAGTTCAACATTGATTCGCTTTCTCACATTTTCCATGGTTTTGCCAAACACCGAGTTGTTCATCAGTTTGAAGAAGTCTTTCTCAAATGGGTTCTTGGCCAATTTTCTCTTTTCCGTGTTCAAGGTAATGTATTTCGCCAGCCATTTGCTCTGTTCAAACATGATGGCTCGATGAACTTTAGTGACTTTCAACCCCAGTGAGACGTACTGTTGTAAATTCCTGTAATGAAGTACATATTTCTTCATGTCAGACAAGTTAGGAATGAGCTTTTCACTGGGTTTCTCTTTCATGTTTAGATCTTTCCGCAGCTTCTGACTGTACTCTGACAATTCTCCGACTTTGACACATTTCCGTTCTGGAGCCACTGGGTAGTGATTATGACGATCATGGATTGAATTTGGATATTCTAAATCCACTTCCAAAATGAATCCAATGTCATCATCTTCAGCTACATCCATGAAGTCGAGGGATTCTGGCTCGCTCACCCACATAAATCCTCTTTGCGGCTTGCTTTGTGACATGGCCCAGCCATACAAGTTGTTTGCGTCGAGGTACATCAGATAGTTGCTTGGTATCTCAGAATTGTAATCTGCTACGTAGGGATTATTCGCTTTCGCATACTTGTGTGTGTTCACAGATATTCCTCCGCGTATGCCTTGCTCAACCATTTGATACATGTCAATGTCATTGATCAATTCCAACTTCACCTTTGTCGCTTTCAACATTGCATCCCACGACAGTCCTGGTGCTGTATAGTAGTGAGCAGGATCCAATTCATACGTGTTGAGGCATATTTGACGAAAATTTTCAAACACATCAGCTAGTAATAACACATCTGATTTCAGGTACAGGTCGTGGTATTCACCAAATGTGATACACTTGAATGTATCCCACACCTTCTGTGCATGCGCATAATCCTCATCGCTAATGTCCTCTTCGCTAAGCTGACTATAAAACTTGTCCTTTGATGGCAGCTGTGTTTCAGCAAACTTGGATGGTTCGTCCACATAATCATAGGGGTACACTCCCTTTCTCAACAACAAATCTTGTTGGTCACTATCGTGAATGTGAGAGGTCATGTTGTAGAAGTTATCTTTCTCTTCTGCTGCAAGGTTAAATACCAACTTCTGTAGAGAGGTACTCATGAACTGAAAGCTGTCTGTAAATTTCAGATTGCTCATGGTGAATGCAATATATTTTTCAATGGTGTTGGGAATGACTGTAATCGTTTCACCTTTGAATTTCCCAATTTCCTCCATGATCAGGTGACTGTCATAGCCTCGCAAATTGTGGAAAAACACGGGAATGATAAAAGAATCTTTATCCCCTTGCTGATCCTTTCTAAGTCGGAATTGTAAGTTGCATTCATTGTGCGCTGCTCCGCGATATTTGCCATTGATATGGTCATGATCTCTCACACGATCTGCTCCTAGAGGTTCATGACAAATGTAGCAATCAACAGCGTTTTTGAAATTCCTTTTGTCTTCACGAGTCATCATCATTTCCTTTGGCCGCTCTAAACCACGTACAATACGATCACGTTCATTCACCATATGGTCTAAAAAGACTTTCACAGCATTGTCTCCTCGATACACAACTGGTGCACGTGTGTCGTACTGGCTTACAACCACATAGGCAAAGCTGTCTGGACGATGATGTTGATACTTGTCTCCTTCTTCATGCTTTTGCGTGAAACATTCAAAGTCGGCATAAATCACAAAAGGTGCTCGCTGTTGTTTAGCCACATTCTTGAACTTGATGAAGGGTTCCTTGGGAAATGATAAACGTTGTGCTCCATTCTTGTCACACACTTCACGATGTTTATCTAAAAGATCTTGTCGTACAAACCCGTGAAGACAGTTGAAACAATAAAAATATGCAGCCTTATGCTTTGATCGATAAGACATAAGTCTGCTAAAATTCTTGATGAGGCAGTAATGCCTCGTCTTGTCATTGCTAATCAGAAGTAAGTTGATTTCTCTCACACTGACGTTTCGACTAAGTTGTATTTGGAATGTCAGTAATTGGTGTCGGAAATGTCATACCCTCTACCTTTAATTCCTTCTCAAATGGCTTGCAATGATTCACGCGATTTGGGTTGTCGTCAAGAGGGTGAAGGTAAGCCAATACTGACCATAAGAAGCACTTGTTATCATCATTCTTAATGTTTATCACACCCCTTGTTTTCTTCACTTTCTTCGGTAGTGGAATAAAACTACTCGCTTCTAGAGGCATCAACGTAGCTGTATGTACTTCAATGTACAGTATGTTATCCAATACCCAGCCAGAGCCTTGTCGCTCATGTTCGTCAAACTTGGTAAATAATTCTTTATAGGCTTCTGGTAGGTCCTGCTCAATATCTGCTGGATTGTATGCTGCATATGTTGGACTGCTGATAAATGCATTATCCACTTGTTCTACCATAACACCTTCATCATTTGCTGTCAGTTTCTTGAAACGTGCATGCACGACAATGTACCATTTCATTCCCTTGTTTAAGGTCTCCAACAAATGTGTCTTGATACAGTTCTCTTGCTGTCGCATTTCAAGCAGTAAATCTGATCCATCCTCAGATTCAAACCGTTTTTCCTGCGCGTTTTCACCAAGACTAACTCTTCTACCTCTCCCTACTTGTCCTGTCTTTTGTTTCTTTGAAACATGTTCTTCATGAGGTACATTGTCCATCTCAGCTGGTATGCATGCATGTGCCTCATAAGTATCCATAGATGGAAATTTTACATTGCATTCCATACACTGAACTTGACCGTATGGCCAAATGTCATCTTCATCCATCTTTTGTCTCTTTGCTCCTTTCATCTCAGCTTTACTGCATGTATTTGTCTCATAAGTATCCATAGATGGAAATTTCACATTGCATTCCATACACTGAACTTGACCGTATGGCCAAATGTCATCTTCTTCCATCCTTTGTCTCTTTGCTCCTTTCCCATGCTCTTCACTTTTCATCATAGCTGGTTGTTGTTCCGTCAACTGCTGAAACTGAAATGCTGAAATGTAATCTCAGACATACCCCTTTTATACACACTCATACATAGACAGAATTTGCGTTTTCATTGCACAGCAGAGGATGGCCCTTAGAAGGGCCGAAAGATGTTAGTGAGTTGGCTCTTCACCAACAAGTCGGATTTCCGCAATCACACTGATATCTGTAAAATTGCTCCATCGTGAAAGGTCTCCTGGAACACTTAAAAGGATGAAAATTATAATATCCAAAGTTTTTCAGCGTCGCACCGCACCACCAGCAGTCTGTGCATGGCTCCGGTCCAGGTAATCGTGCAGTAAACTTGTACCATAGCAAACCACCGCAGGTTTTACAACAGTACCGTCGTGGTGCATTGTGGTGTACCGGGCAGTTGTGTGGTTGTCCTGGATACTCTATCCACACCCAACACTTATAACATTCGGTCGTTAGCGTCACTGCCTTGCCGTTTCGCATCACTGTGATTTTGCGACTTGTCGACATCTTGCTGCTTGTGTTGGATAATGCAGCTGTAACCCACCTTTATATACTACTAGCGACCATCCTCGCATTATATGCTGACTGGGGGGGGGGGGGGTCCTTACTTAATGCAAGTAGTTTGTGCTGCTATCCCTAGGGGTGGGGTCCTCGCTTCAGGTCGACTGGCCAGGGAGGGGGGGGGGGTCCTGACTTTAGGTCGGCTGGCTGGGGGGGGTCCTGACTTTAGGTCGACTGGCCAGGGGGGGTCCTGACTTTAGGTCGACTGGCCGGGGGGGTCCTGACTTTAGGTCGACTGGCCAGGGGGGGGGGGGGGTCCGATCCTGACTTGAGGTGGTATATAACCCATGCTCATTTCAGTTTGGGCTCACACTCGCTTCCGTCAACATGGAGTGCTTCTTCGCGTTACATGATGCTCGCACCATTGCTGAAGTCAGAGAACTTCACCTGCCTGTCACACCGCCACCGACACCGCCAGAAAGAGTGTACTTCTTCCAGCTGCTGCCGGACCCGGCTCACGGAACAGTCCTATGCGTGCCCGTCTTTTTTAATAGAAGGGTCACACTTGGAAAGCGACTTAGGGACATCGAGGCTGGCGATTATGACGGGGCTTTCTTCAGGACAACCATGTTGGGGGAGACCATTCCATCGCGTCTTGAAGAAGAAGAGTATCCGGCTTGGGGGAGATACTTCCTCCAACAGGACCTGGAGATTTGCGCGGGATGTGGCATCATGATCTCCCCAGACCGGGTACTGGCAGAATGTGGTCACCAGCTTTGCTTGATTTGTGCAGCCTATTAGACGCAGCTGTTGGCCCTGAACAACTATTACACAGTCAGATGTTACACCTGTGGCATGAGAGGCGATCACTTTCTTTTCAATGGGCAGCAACTCACACACTGCAGCAGGCCAGTCCAAGACATCGTCGAATTTTTCTAAGTCCGGCAGCAAAAACCTGCCGGCCCTTCTAAGGGCCACCCAGCAATACGAAATAAGCGCTAATCGTGTCATGGTGTTAGTATGTATGTGTATGCATGAGAGTGTGGGAAATGCTTTAAAAAAAATGGCCGCCCGTTTGAATGCCGTTTGAATGGCCGCCCGTTTGAATGCCGTTTGAATGCCGTTTGAATGGCCGCCCGTTTGAATGGCCGCCCACTCTCCATATTACGTCATTACGACGTTCATATGACGTTCATATCACCTCCATATCACCTCCATATCACCTCCATATCACCTCCATATCACGTCTATATATCACGTCTATATCACGTCAAAATGACCTCACTGTTTTAAAAGCCCCATGGGGCTATCAAAACACCTCCTGACGTCATTATGACGTCACTTCCTGTTTTAAAAGCCCCACTTTTACCCTACTAGAGAGAGTGAGAGAGAGAGTGAAAGAGGGAGAACAGAGGTAGGGATAGAAGGGAGGGAAGAAGGAGAGAGAGAGTGATAGAGAGAGAGAGAGGGAGAGAGAGTGAAAGAGGGAGACCACGGGTAGGGAGGGAAGGGAGGGAAGAAGGAGAGAGAGAGTGAGAGAGAGTGAAAGAGGGAGAACAGAGGTAGGGATAGAAGGGAGGGAAGAAGGAGAGAGAGAGTGAGAGAGAGAGAGAGAGAGAGAGTGAGAGAGTGAAAGAGGGAGAACAGGGGTAAGGAGGGAAGGGAGGGAAGAAGGAGACAGAGAAAGAGAGAGAGGAGAGAGTGTGAGAGAGTGAAAGAGAGAGAGCAGAGTTGGGGAGGGAAGGGAGGGAAGAAGGCGAGAGAGAGAGAGAGTGTGTGTGTGAGAGAGAATGGAAGAGGGAGGACAGAGGTAGGGAGGGAAGAGAGGGAAGAGAGAGAGAGAGAGAGAGAGAGAGAGAGAGAGTGAAAGAGAAGAAACAGATCTTGGGAGGGATGGTACGTACGAAGGAAGATGGAGGGAAGGAGAAGATAGTGTTGGAGAAAGGGACGACAAGGGATGAAAGGACAGAAGGGAGGGGGGGAGGACGCGAGGGTTCTGTCGTTGTTCGAAAACCTGTTTAACTCAGTACTCCTGAGCAACGCCGCAAAATCGTTTCAAAATGAGTCGGTGCTAATTAAGGCCTCTTCAAGTAAAATTATGAATTATTGACACCAAACCTTTTTGCACCAGACAGCATCACCATGCCGGAAATTATGCTCTATGTAGTCTTTTTTAAACGAGAAAGAAACGACAACAAAAACGCTGCAGCAAAGTGACATGTACATCACTGTAGCAATCTGTAAATACGTTGATGACGAGTGATGAGACACCCGGATGTTGATTGTTTTGTTTGCGACATATTGAATTATTCAAAATAACAACCCAGGATAGAAATGAAAATCGTGTTTCCAACTACAGGAATGGATTAGAGGAGGGGAGAGTTCTGGGATTCATACGGGAAACGGTGTATTTTGATGCTTGAAATGGCTTGATAAAATGTGCTTGAAATGGAATGACATCGCATTTTTGAAAGTTGTTATGAGTTGTTTAGTTCGTTTCATAACCCCACGTCATCCCCGGGTTACTGCCATTTTAGGGCAATCGGGCGGATTTGTGCTGAAACCCTCTCCCCCCTTCCCCCTCGAGACAAATCTGGGCTATGGCCGAGAAAAAACGAGGACATAATTAATATTTTCAAGTCCAGCAAATGTGACCCCAAAGTTTACGGTAATTTAGTTGGATGAAAATTAATATAGTGATCTCTTTGATTTCAAATCGTATCACTATGCGGAAGAAGCAGTGGCAAGTTTTTACGGAAACATGCAAACCTGAGGATCATCAACTTAAAGTAACAAGGAGACAGATCACAAGTGAGAAGGGTGAGGGTGGGGGTTCGGGGCGGGGGTGACTTAAACAATCGCAACTGCGCATTACCGTTACAATCAGAGAGACCAGTCCATGTGAGATTCTCTCCACACGTGACGTCACGACTAGCCCTCCGGTCCGAGAACATGTAGCCAGCCTCGCAGACGACGCTCTCTGTGCTGGATTGTGTGGCGTTCAGTCGTCTGCCAGCCTCGGCCAGGATCACGTGACGCGGGAGCTTACCACAGCGATTTGCTGTCAATACAAAGTATATATATATATATAAATATATATATATATATATATATATATATATATATATATATATATATATATATATATATATATATATATATATATATATATATATATATATATATATATACCAATATTAAACTTAATTGACCAGGAAGGTATGCAAACCAATTTAAGCCAATTGTTAAAGCGCTTACTATCCGGATACTCTAGCCCTTCCCAGCTGCTCCCGAGAAGACACTTGATCCTCCTTGTCCTTGTGCCGTCTATGAATCTGTATCCAGAGTATGTCTGGAGTGTCAGGATTGTCCCGGACGGGAACCAGTCTATCTCCAGAGCCGTGACGTTTGTCACTGTCATATACTGTGTTATGTTGCTTGGCAAAGCACTGCACACGAGCTCTGAAAAAAATGGACTCTTCATCTTGACAAAAAAGTTAATTCACAAAATGCACAAAAAAACACACACACAACAAACAGCTTTAGTTTGTGTGCTTATTTAACATTTGACAAAGACTTGCAAAGCGTATATTAAAGTTATACAGAGCCAATGTTTCTTACCCTGTGTCTCTTTACTTCTTCGTCATTTTGTCTTATTTCTCCTCTGGCCATGCTTGCCCTAGGAACACCGAATTTCGAACACATGCAGTTTTTACTTCGCAACAGCTTCGAATTCGCTCACCTCCACTTTAGTTCTATTTCTCTTCCAGTTTATTCCTTTCATGCAATAAAAAACATTCTCTGTAACAGTTCGAACAGTTACATTTCCGCCCTGAGTTATATTTCTCAGGAGAGTAGAAGGAAAACGACAGTTTTACGCCAGACCACCCACCCCTTCCTCCCTCCCCTCCCCTCCCCCAGGCCATAGTCAGTCAGACCTCCTCCCCTCCTCCCCCCTAGGACATAGTCAGTCAGACCATCTCCCCCTACCCCAAGGACAGTCGGTCAGACCGTCCTTCCCCTCCCCCGTGTGAAAATTTTGTCATTTTTGCATATTTACCCGTTTCAGACGATTCTGAGCAATTTTGGTTTTATTACCCCCCCCCCCGTGGGAACATGTATATATATATATATATATATATATATATATATATATATATATATATATATATATATATATATATATATATATATATATATATATATCATCCATATATCACAAAGTCATGCTGAGCAGTTTGGGGAAAATTGGTTCAAATCAGTCAAGTAGTTTTATAGTTATGCGCTGTTGAAGTTGTCATGCCTCACATGCTAGCCATATGGTAAAATATCTTCCAACGGGGGTGGGGGTCAAAAAACCAAAGTTGCTCAGAATCGTCTGAAACGTCTAAATATGCAAAAATAACCAAATTTTCTCACCGGTGTGGGGTCAAAAACCAAAACTGTTCAGAATCGTCTAAAAAGGATAAATCTCCAAAAATCATAAAACATTTTCCCAAGGGAGGTGGAGAGAATCGTCTGAAACGGATAAATATGCAAAAATCACAAAATTTTCCCGCGGGGGGGAGTGGGGAGGGGGTCTAACCGACTATGTCCCAGGGGGAGGAGGAGAGGGGGTCTGACCGACTATGTCCTATGGGGAGGGGGAGGGGCGGGGTTGGGGTCTGGCATAGAACTCTCGTTTTCCCACTACTCAGGGGCCCAATCAGAAGTGTGGAAATACACTGTGTTATGTCACTGCTGTAAAAGGGCATTCTCTTTCGGTGCTAGTTAGGAAGCACACGACAGTCTGTCTCTGAGTTGGAAAGCGCAACATCTTCTATTTCTGTATTTAATGTTAAGAATAAAGAACTCAACTGTCACATTTGAAACAGAAGTCATTTCCGTCCACCGTTGCCTTTTTGACTCCATGCTCTTCTCATCTTAGTGCGTCACCAATGCCTGGACAGTTTTGCTTCAGCCTGTGCATTTCGATTGCGATTACAGAGGTTTCTAGTGACTCTGGGTCGCGTGGCACGGGTTTTGCAGCAGGACCGCTTTAGGACCATTTTGGGGCCGTTTCGGCAGAAATTATCATTGGACCCCATGGGTTTCGGGCCACGGGTTCTATGACGCTTGTTTCGGTAATGGGCCGTGTCGAATAAAGGTGACCATGACGCCTCTATGCTACCTCTAATCACCAAGAGTGCTTTAAATTGTTTCAGACAACAATTTTTGGGTACCATGGTTACCATGGTAAATGTTTTGTGCAAACACCAATCCACCGCTCTCAATCCAGTGTAAATGGGAGAGTGGCTTGCCCCTTCGAGAAAAAGGAATTGACAGCCATCAATCAGATGCGTGTCAAAAAAGAACGACTCTATCCGCGACTCCTTTTAGCTTTTCAGGGTGGACACATCAATTTTCCAGAACTCCGATTAGTCTGGATAGCCTTATATAAGATATCCAGACAACAAGAGGGCAAGAGTGTCCTAGTTCTTCCAGGAAACTCAATGGCCGTACCGTAGATGAACAAGCAGGGAGACACCCGCCCTCTAACTTTCAAATCTGACATGTCAAATCTTGCTATTTGCACGAAGCCGCACGATCCACGTTTTGCCCCGTTATTTAGTGGGGAAACTCAATGTATTGGCAGAATTGGGCTCCAGGGAATGAGGACTTTCAGGGTTGGTCTCTCTGTGTGCTGTCAGAGCTCTACGCCGCTATCTTAAAATTTCTGATCAATGCCAAAAAACTGTAATCATTTCTTTCATGCCAAATTTCAACAAAAACCTTTCGAAGCACAGTGTCTTCAGTGACATTAAAGGGGTCCTTCTTTCACTCTTTCATCCCATCTCCCTCTCTCTTCTCCTTCTCTCCCTCTCCTACCTCCTCCTCTCTCCCTCCAACTCCATCTTTTTCTCTTTCTGCCCCCTCTCTCTCACTCACTCTCCCACACTTTCTCCTCTCCGTTCCTCCGTCCCTCCGTCCATCCGTCGATCCCTCCGTCCCTCCGTCCCTTCCTTCCTCTGTCCGTCCTTCCGTCGAGCCGTCCGTCCGCCCGCCCCTCCCTCCGTCCCTTCGTCCGTCCCTCCGTCCCTCCCTCGCTCCCTCGCTCCCCCTTCTCTCTCCCACCCTCTCGAAGAAGACATTCATAAAATTAATTTCTTGTTTTCATGTGTCATAAAAGAGCATGTCGCTTCGTCCCTCTCTCGCTCCCTCCCTCCCTCCCTCTGTCCGTCCTTCCGTCGAGCGATCCGTCCGCCCGCCCCTCCCTCCCTCCGTCCCTTCGTCCGTCCGTCCCTCCCTCGCTCCCTCGCTCCCCCTTCTCTCTCCCACCCTCTCGAAGAAGACATTCATAAAATTAATTTCTTGTTTTCATGTGTCACAAAACATCATGTCGCTTCGTCCCTCTCTCGCTCCCTCCCTCACTCCCTCCCTCCCTCCCTCCCTCCCTCCCTCCCTCCCTCCCTCCCTCCCTCCCTCCCTCCCTTCCTCCCTCCCTCCCTCTCGAAGAAGACATTCATAAATTAATTTCTTGTTTTCATGTGTCACAAAAGATCATGTCGCTTCGTCTGAGCAGTTTTTTAAGTTGCGTCAACAAATGTATTAAGATGACCATTCAGCGTAGATCAATTTTGAAAGAAAATAATCTTCCTAAAAGCAAACACGGACACCCTACTAATTTAACGCACAAGACGCAGACTGGTAAAACAAGCAGTCACCAAGATGGGACTAGTACCGGCCCCATTTTGGAACCCCATTTTATGATGCGTTTGAAATACGCGAAGTACTGAACAAAATATCCCTGCTCCAATCCCCCTTTTAAAGGCCAGCGATGTCTGGCCCCTGAAGTATGCCAGTCCTACTATTTGAATTTGATCTAAATGTTATTTAAATAAACACTTTGTAGAGTGTTAGGATTTATAGCCATTGTTGATTGGTTGGTTGTCGTGGCAGCAGGGCACACAGTCACATGTTTCACAAAGATACAGGTATGGGCATGGATGTGAATATAAGACCCGTTAGGTTGATCAAATAGCAGTATGTGTCAAGGTATTTGAGGCCAGGCTGGTTTTGTGTGTGTGTGTGTGTGTGTGTGTGTGTGTGTGTGTGTGTGTGTGTGTGTGTGTGTGTGTGTGTGTGTGTGTGTGTGTGTGTGTGTGTGCGTGTGTGCGTGTGTGTGTGTTTGCGTACTGTTTACCTGTGCATTTATCAATGGTGCCCTGCCATTCGCCATTGTTGCATACAAGTTCACGCTGGAAACCCCCGCCCTGGAATCCGTAGCCATCCATACACTTGTAGACAAGACGTCGCCCGCCCTCTTGTGGCGTCATTCTGGTGTTCTTTATCAAAGAGGGCGGTTCACATCGCCCTTCTGTAGTGCATCCAAAATAGATAAAAGACACTATGCAATTTATTTGTTGATTTCAAGTGAATGTCAAATGTTATTTTGGGTCACTAAAATCCAAGTCACAAAATGACTAGCATCGCTACGAAAGAAATGTAAAGTACGAAAATGGCCAATTTTTTAAACAATCCTAATTATATATTTATGGCTACAGGCACAGCTAGAATCGCACTTCACTGCAATCATAGAGCGAAATCTAGAAAGGTGTTTACATTGAGGAGGATGTGCGTAAAATCTTTGTGTCCCAAACTTTTTCTTGTTCATTTTGTTAGGAACAACCCCGTTTTGGAGGGAAATGCAGAGTGCTTAATGAAAATTTCCCTTCGTTGCTTTTACGAAATTATCACTCGGCATGGCCCGTGTCTGACCCCCAAATCTCTCCTCCACCGTGTAAAGCAAGATCTCCAATAGTCCCCAATGTCAATCTCTAATACCCACACGCTAGGCAAGGGCCTTGTTTGTTTGGTCATACCTTGGCAGTCTATAGGCGGGTACCAGCTTGTGTCATGAAGACACTGGGCCTGGAAGAAAGCCAAGCCTGTAGAGCTGCGTGTACCCTCAGGGCAATCCACAATGAGTACCGCGCCAGCATCAAAGAGTCGCCCACCGTACGCGCATATCGGTTCTAAAAAGTACCAAAAAACAAAAATAAAGAATTAACATGGAAAAATTAAATGTTTGCATCATATAGATAAGCTGCGATTTTATAGGATATCGTTTTCACATTGATTGCACAATGTATAATGTCAATAGTTATTTTAGATATCTGAAATTTAATTTTAGATATCTAAAATTGAATGTTCGACATCAAAAATGATTAGTTATGTTTGATATGTATATACTTCGGCATAATATTTCTATTTATTCAAGTAGGGATATCTGAAATATCCAAATAAAAATTTTACATGCTATTGCCTAATTCTAGATATCACCAAGTCTTGAAATTAACACATGAACAATATCATTAAATATTACTAAATAATCAGTGATATCAATGAATGTGCAACGGCATTTCACACACTTTACAGTTTCCTTGCAATTTATTCCTTTACTTACTTGCAATATTGCAATAAGAATCAATTTTTTAATAACGAAGATCAAAGCAAACTGAAAAAAACTTAAAATGTTCACGACTAGCTCTAAGTCTACTACGATTGAGAGTGACTGTAAAATGCAATACTTAAAATTGGTCTTTGATTTATATATTAGACAATCAGTTATTTACTTATTAGCTTGGAAATAAAACAGACATTTTCCTGGAGTGCTTACAAATACATCTCAATGAACATTTCCCTTCAAGCAATTGAATTCGTTGATCTTTATGTGTTACTACTGCTAATATTATTACTACAACAACTAATGCTAGTAATATTACTACTACCACTACTGCTGCTTCTACTACTACCACTCTTCTTTTTGTTCCCGTACTACTACTTCTCGTTCTGCAGCCATTGTACTATTTTAACTGCTACTTTTCATAATGATAATAATAATAATAATCTTCCTTCAAAAGACTATAGACTACATATGAATCGTAGACATCTCAGGTTTACTCCTCCAACTTACACTTCTCTTAGAACAATAGCCGTTTATTATATAACTAGATTCCCTTTTCGATTCAGTCCGAAAGCGAAGGTGGTTTTGTTTTAAATTCATGACGTTTGGTACAAATATATTCTCGGGAGACCAAAAAATTAAGGAGACCAAAAGTAGGTCTCCATAATTCTTAGCGTGTTTAAACGTTATGAAATTACACACGAAGCAAAAATACTGTAGCATTAGTGAATATACTTTATTTTGTTTTAAAATTACATTTGTGTGTTGCCAAAAACATATATTATTTTTCCAAATGGTCTCCCTAATTGCTATATATCAGGCATGGTCCATATATATATATATATATATATATATATATATATATATATATATATATATATATATATATATATATATATATATAGTGAAACCCCACTATTAGGAACAAAAAGTTACTGAATAATTTTGTCCCTAATGGCGGGGTGTCCCTAATTTCGAGGTCCTGTTCTATCTGACAACTACAACTAAAATCTTTCGCTATTATACTTATACTTTTTCCATCACTAGCTTTGATTATTTTAACTTTATCAGATAGCGAAAGTTCGTTCCGTTTTCTTTCACACACCACCGATATTCAGACATAACACCTTATATAACATCTTAACTGAGTATAAAGACAATGAATTACTTGTTCCTTCATACGCATTTTAAAAGACGGACCACATGTCAATAGGATTTAGTAGCATAAAGCTTCTCTCTTAAGCACACATCTTTTGTAATAAGCCCTATTGTATTTACACAGATAACAATAGCGAAAAAACAAACACTACCGAGTAACAAGCTGATAGGGGTTGTTTGCATAACGTACAAAATATGGACAGCAATTTGACTGTCCACAATAGAGGGGTTGTTTTAGATGTGTAACCGTACTTAGGGACAAAAAGAATGTCCCTAATTCTGAATACAGGGATGTCCACAATAGAGGGGTCTAGATATAACAAAACTCTATGGCGTTTTAAAACAGACTGAAAAATGCTGTTCATAATTCAGGGGTGTCCATACTAGAGGGGTGTCCATCTCCGGGGTTTTACTATATATATATATATATATATATATATATATATATATATATATATATATATATATATATATATATATATATATATATATATATATATAAAGAGAGAGAGAGAGAGAGAGAGAGAGAGAGAGAGAGAGAAAGAGAAAGAGAAAGAGAGGGAGAGAGGATGAAAGGTTAGGGAAAATTTGTCAGTGGTAATGAATGAAACTAATATATCTGTCTAATATATGTGAAAACATATCTGGAATATGGATTATGAAAAGATATAAAGACTTTTGCCTATTACTTACAAAGAATGGCTTTGTAAACAAGGCACCGTTTACGCATTGCTTTTGGGTTACCTAAATGTATCGAAATGCTTACTTATGCATCCAGTGATTTGGGGTAACCAGTTGCCACTGACCCCGCACACTGACGAACGCACAGTAGAACCATCAGGGAAGGTGAATATCTCTCGACACCTAATTGTCACGGTTTCGTTATAGAATGCAACGTTGTGGTCGACTGTAATGTGCTTCACGCGCGGAACCACACACTTAACAGCTGTTAAAGAAAGAAATACCCTCGATATTTACCGGCGATATGTACCCTAGACACGTACCCTCGATATGTACTGTCCACATGTGACCTCGATATATGCCCTCGACATGTACCCTCGACAAGTGCAGGCGATATGTACCCGCGGTATGTACTCTAGAGATGTACTCTCGTTATGTACCATCGATATGTACCCTCAAAAACTTGTCACAGATATCGCGTCCTTTTACAATCCTCGAAGCTTATTTTCATTGCAATGTCTACAACAGAACTTTTGAAATTTCAGTATTTTACTGGGTTTCGGTTTTAGATCTTTTTTGGCTTTAAAATAATCAGATAACTTACGCAAACAGTCGACGAAAAGGCTGGACCAGCCTCTGTTTTTGCAAAAGTATGACCTCACACTCTCCCCGTTCTCATAATAGTGACCTGACAAGCAGCTGTAAGTCGCCGTTGCCTGTTCTGTGCTTCCATTTGTAAGCTTTATAAGCTTGCTGTTTTCAAACTCAGGAGGCAGAGGGCAGAGAATGTCTTAATTGAAATGCAAAGAATCTAAGTTAAGCGTTCATTTTAATGTTTTTCGGAAAAAGAAAAGGCTCCAATCTCAATTTTACGATAAGTCAGCTAATCAGTTGAAATTACAGTGAGGAAGAGCATTTACGTTAATCTTTGGAAGTTAGAGTGGACTCGTGCTCGTATATGCACAACAATGCAGCTAAAATAATTAATACATACATTAAGCTGTGCAAATTTAGTGATATCGATAATAAACATACCCTCCGGTTCATGAAATGGCACAACAATTTCTGATTCTGTATTGTCATGTATTGATGTAATGTCAATTACAGGTTCTTCATATAAGTTTGCTTGTGCTGCTGTTGGAGTTTTTGTTGCTAATTCGTCGGGCATCGTTGATTCGTCAGGTGTGGTAGCTTCTACCTGATGCGTGGACCTCTCGTTTGTCGAACCTTTATCCGTGCTTATTCCATCATTTCTGGTTGCTTCTGTCTGCTCTGTTGACCCAGCATTTAATGTTGATCCATCATTCGTAGTTGTTTCTGTCTTTTCTGTTGACCCACCATTTGTTGTTGATCCATCATTCATAGTTGATTCTGTCTGCTCTGTTGACCCCCAGTTTGATATTGACCCATCATTCGTGGTTGATTCCGTCTGCTCTGTTGATTCAACATTTGATATTGATTCACTATTCATGGTTGATTCTGTCCGCTCTGTTGACCCACCATTTGATGTTGATTGATCAGCTATTGTGGCTCTCTTTGTCGTGGGAGAGTATCCATTTTGTGACCCATTCTGTGATCTTTCTGTAATTAGTACTTTGTAGCGTATATAATTGCCCAACAGAATAACAACACCTTCACGACCTTTTTGTTTCAAATCAGTAAACCTTCTATTAGTAAATCCTTATATCTTTCTATTTATGGATAAGCATGTATTAAAAGTATGGATGTAAGGAGAGTTCTCGGCGACCCCCCTCGTGGGAAAATTTTCAGCACGGGAGAACTGAGCCAAGCCTGAACTATAGGAGGAGAGAACTGGGCCAAGCGTAAAGTATAGAAAGAGAGAACTGGGCCACCTGACCCCCCTTCTCTCAGGACATTTTTTTTATTTTTGCATATTTAGCCGTTTCAAGCAATTCTGATCAACTTTGTCAAATAGAAATAGAGACCTGCTGTTTTGTACAGCACATAAGTTCTAAAGAACTTGACCGAGTACAACCATTTATTCAACAATAAGTTGTCTTTGTAATGGAGGGGTAAACAGTGACAGCCCATTTTAAGATCAGTGCTACCTTAAGTGTAGCAATTGAAGATGGTCAGTTTAGTTGATTCATCAGAATTAAACGAAAAGAAAATTGGATGGGTCTTTCTGTTTCTTTGTGGAAGAGAGTGAATGGTAACTTGCGAGAAAATGTGTATGATTAACTTCAAACTCTATTTATCGAAATCAAAGCGTTTAGAAGTGATTACGTTTACATACATGCGTTATGTCAGCTTTGTACGCAGCTATGAAGTTAAAAGGAAAGATTATACTTCCTACATCAACTTCAATGACAAGGAATGGACAACGCTGCTAGACCTAATGCCAAAAATAAACAGCGTATTACATGGAGTTATCATCAACATCTAGTCTTTTGCTTGATGAAACGTTTACGGAATGTCATAGTTGGGTGACAGAGTCCAGTTAACTGAGCATAAACAGATGAAAACAACAATCAAACCAAGGAACAACTGGCTGAAGTGAACTTGAGTAATGCAAATGTAGAGAACCAGCTTAGATTAAAATGTGCATATTGCGGCGCTGAAGGATATGCAGAAGATGATAATTGTCACAGATAGGTGCCACAGATTTGACTGTAAATTATGCTAACCTGAAAATTTTTGTAGTAAATGTGAAGCTTTAAAGGTTGGTGAGATGAATATAGATGAATGGCCAATGTATTCAGAAGAGTGACACCAAAAAAGAACTCTTGGGTAAGGTGCATAATCATATATATTCTATAGAGACTAAGCAGTAAAGACGTGTTTACTGCGAACATGGATGTTACTTTCAAACGGCTATACGTAGATTTTATGACTGATGAATTAACTCGCTTTGGATTCGAGAAAAGAACAGCTTTGGGACTTGGATACCTGTTGCGACTTGGCGCACTTCAACCTTAACAGAAGTGAATTACACAACAGGTTTATTGAACAGTGTTATGAAACCTGAGTGGAAGACGCAGAGGACTTTGATTTTGATTCTGTATTTCACTTTTTTTGTAGGAGTATACTTTCCCGTGGTGGATTATTTAAGAAATTGTTTTGCAGAAGAAGAAAAGTGAATAATGTCAGCATCTCAATCCCTTCTTCACAGATGTATAGAGATATTGGATGATGTCTTCCAAGTAAACTATACTGATTTTGTGTTTTCAAAGCTTCCTAATTTTGAATCCGATTACATTCTACAATTAAAGAATATGCATAAACACTGGAAGGTGTTGGAATAACAATGCCAAGAAATCGTCTCACCCAGTCTTTCTTAAGTGAATGTGAAGAACTAAATTTACCAGCGAACGCTTATAACATTGATTCAGCATTTATCAACGCAATACAATTTGGGAAGATGACCTCATGTTTGTTGTGGCTGCAAGAATTATTTTATCGTATGGTGAAAATAATTCACTGTCAACGGATATATCAGAGCTTGTCCTATTCAATAACGGACGAGTTGAAGTGAATACAGAATCTGTCAAATGTTTGAGGAACATTAAATGTTGTCGGTAGTGATTTTCTGTGGTGGTGCATTACACAATTTTTAATAAAATTAATAAATAGTGGTTATGTGATTTATATGTACATGCTAATAAAAGTTTTACTATGTGAATGATTGTTTTTATTTGCAATGTGGAAAGGCTACTTACTTTAAACCTGGAATCCCTGGAGCATTTGCAGAATAAGTTATACAACTATTGCAGCAAAACAATCAACCTGTAACATATTCAAAAGTAAAAAATAGTTTCAAGATCAAGATGCCTTTAGTTTACTTCAACCAGTGAAATATAGATTTAAGCAACAACGTATCATTACCCCTAGTATTGGCGACATGTGGGATGTGGACTTGGCAGATGTAGCTAACATTGCACAACATAATGAAGACAATCACTTTCTACTCATTGTCATTGATGTCTTTGGGTACAACCTATTCCAAACAAAAGTCCTACGAGTGTCATTCAAGCCTTCCAAAAGATTTTTCAAGAAACAACAAGAAGACCTATATATCATATAGCAATTTTCAACCTATCTATCATGTGACAGTGACATAACTTCTGGCAGAACTTAAGAAACACGGCACGAAATGGACAGACAAAAATGAACTTGTGTTAAAAATTGGAGATATATCTGAAAATTCCAGCATTTCTGATTTACTGAAAGAAGCACTGGTTGCTACAAGACGAAAAGAACGACAAGAACCACCAAAGGGATGGAAGTAGTTTATTGAGGAAATTGTAGACGCTAATATTCCAAAAACTATATTACGATATTACGAAAGATATACAACACCGCCAACAAAGGCTGTTTCCAGAGCGATGGGAAGCTTTTAACATGACTTAAAGAGTTATGGTGTTGTTGTAAAGGAAATGAAAATGAAAATCATATTCCTGTAAAAATAAGGTTTGTAAGTGCTTGTTGTCCAGGACAGTACACGGCAATGTAGATCATGCAGAAAGTGTACATAATTTGTGTCATGCATGTAGTAATGCATATACACATCCAGTCTATCAACGCACATATACAACTTAGCCATCATGGAGTCAACAAGTTTTTGCATTACTTGACCCAGTAATGCAAGCATGAACTATTATCCTAATAAGGCCTTTAATTACCAAATTCGATTACCTCGTACATTATATTTGAAAGGAAAATATGAAGTGGCCTTAGCTGAAATTCAATACCCACACACATGGGCGACATTGAGGCAAGGAATAGATTATCATCTTGCTTATCGATCGTCATTTGATGCGTTTATCATATTACCTTTCCACATCTTTACTATAGATCCATATCTTAAATATGCAGTGCAATAAATGACGAATTACAAAATCTATTAATGCAAACCTTATTCGGTTAAGGTATGATAAATTTAGTCGAAAGGTTTCTCTTATTTTGAGAAATAATTATGATATTGTCTTTTCTACTGGATTAGCTGAGATTTTAGGATTTATACCAGATAAATGGTATAAAGAATCTGGTTCTGCTGAACATTAAGCAGATAAGAAACATGGATTTTATACACTTTATGTGTAATGCAATATTTGGGAACCACAAGTAGTTGGAGATTATTATGTACCTTTACTACGTTCTGTTCCCATTGAAGGTGATGATGGGGATATTATTATGAAAACTTATGAAGAACCTCATTACGTACCTGTTAACACATCAAAAATTGATATAATAGAAATGAATATTAAGGATGACACAGGTCATAGTGTTTCATTTCAAACTGGAAAATGATATGTAAACTTCATTTTTGACAAAAAAGCATAAAAAAATATATAGACACAATTCATCTACATGCCGCAACCATTTTCTTCGTCAAGTGGCTGGAGATTTGCCAGGATCTAAAGAGGTACTTATGTAATATGGGATGGTATTGGTTCGTTCTTCGGAGCAATGGCTCATAAAGCTATTCCACTCATTAAGGCAGGAGCTAACATTGTTGCACCACATCTTAAAACGACTGCAAAAAATGTGATTAAAGACGTGACTAGTCATGTAGTTCAATAAGGTGCTGTTGATAAACGAAGTACAGCATCAAAAATTGTTAGAAGGCGAAAGAAAATGAAACGAGCAACGTCAAAAGATATATTTCGCAAATAGAAAAAAATGTCAATCAGCCATGATCATTCTTGTGAATGTTATCTTTCTCCATTGGAATGGTTTCACATACCCCCAATGCGAACTGCTGTAGAAAAAAGTTATAATGTAGACTATCAAACACTCACGGCCATTAGAGAGGCTGATCCAATAAAATTTTATATTCCTGCGAGTACAGAAGATTATTTAGATTTAAAGATCAGTAGACTTAGCAGGAAATATTGGTTTACATAATCGTTATTTGCATACGCATCTAAGCCGTGAGTTTATGCTTACAGGTGCCTTAAGAGTAGATTTGTTTGAACTGGATTGTTATCTTCCTAATGGCATCAGTATGAAACTGCGTTCCCATAGGCAAGAAATGAATGTGTATTAATGGCTACGAATAATAATAATAATAAGGTAGAAGTAACAGATGCGTTTTTAACCATTCGCAAAGTGAGAGCTAGTCAAGGTATTCAGCTAGGACATACAAATACACTGATGAAAGCTCCTGCCAAATTTCCTATTACCAGAAAAGAATGCAAAATTTTAGCCATTCAAGCAGGATTTCAATCTTTTGTGAAAGATAATATCTTTTGGGTCAATTACCAAAACGTATTGTCATTGGAATGATTCGTAATGGAGTCTTTGCTGGAACAGCATTGAGAAATCCATACAATTTTGAACATATTAATCTTAACTACATGCAACTTTACACTGATGGTGAACCAGTCCTACCCAAACCTTCAAACTGAACATTAATCGGGACAAATATGTTGACTCTTTACAAATCTTTTGATAAATTAAATGGTGAGAAAAGTTCCATCATAAAACGGTTAGATTGGCCTAGAGGTTATGCTTTAATTTCTTTCGACTTAACACCTGATTATGATGGCGATGACTTACGCCCTTATCAAACATGACAACTTTCGGTTAGAGATGAATTTTGCCGGTGCCTTGCAAAATACAGTCAATGTCATAGTCTATGCTGAATTTGACAACATCATTGAAATAAGCTCGAATCACATTATTCAGTTTGTTTATCAATCATGAACACGAAGCAGATAGATGTCATGCTGTCGCATGATGTTATGAGAAAAGACATTCCACGGAGTGTTTCCTGTGGATCAACTGCCAGCATTACAGCAAGAAGCCTATGTCATCAACACAGACATCCATGATGAACCTGGTAAACATTGGGTTGCCGTGTACTTTGACAAAGTTTTGGAATATGTTCGTTTAGAAAAGTTTTTAAGTAATGAGTATGTGTATAATTCCATACCGGTACAACAGCCCATTCCCAATACTCGTGGTTTTTATTGTGTATATCACATAGTACATAGAGCTCGAGATCATAATATGTTTGATATTGTAGATGTATTAGAAAGAAGTGATAGAGATTTTGTAGTCAACGACTTTATTTATAGACATTATAAACCATTGTTCTATTAAACTTTTTTGATTTGTAGTTAAGTGTTATGTTTATCCAAGAATTATATGTTGTAATGATTGCTAATGCCATTCTAGTATCATATCATTCTAATGAGATCCCTGGCAAGGTGTTAATTCACCCTTAAACCATTCAAGTAGAGAGTCCCTGGCGAGGTGTTAATTCCACCGTAAACTCTTTCATTTTCCTTTTTTTCATTCTTAAGATGAGGTCCCTGGCGAGTTGTTAATTCATCCGAAAACCTTTTCATTTTCTTTTTTTTATTCTGAAGAAAGGATCCCTGGCGAGGTGTTAACTCACGCATAAATCTTATATTATATGTCATATATTGATAGAAAAGTGTTTTATTCTTTAATACATTGATATAATTTTTGTATTATTGTCAAGCATTGTTTGAGAAAAATAAAAAGTTATTTTATTGAATATTACAAATACTTACACTTATTGAGAACTACAATTATCATAAGCACCAAATTAAAATATTAACATTTATCAAGAATAAAAATACAAATATTTCAAATACATATTATGTAAATACATATAACATATTAGCCCACTCACAAGAACTTATAAGTAAGTATCATAAACGTTGTGAAAGCTGACATAGCCTTTATCCATTCCAATCACTTTGACATCAACATAGTTTGATAATGTCAATTCCTTTCATAGTCTTTATCATAGTCTATATGTTAAGGGTGAAGTCAATTTTCTTTGAGGCAAGTATCAAGTGCACCTGTCCATTTGATTCAAAGCTAACTTTCAAGTTCTTGCCAAGCATCAAAAACTTTACTCCAATCTTCTGCACTGGGGGTGTTGAAATCATAGCTTTCGGTAAGCTCATCATACTATTGAAACTGTATACAGCGTTCGCCGTCTTGTTCAATGACTTTCATACTAAGATCTTCTGAGACTTGTAGATGAAATCCTTGTATTGATAAAGATCAAAATAACCCTTCACCAAGGCTTGATCTTCAGAAGATAAGATAATGTAAGTTCCACGATAACAGATGGCCAGCTCACTCAAGTGATCTAGAAATAGTTTCCCGTTTGAATTCATGATGATAAATGAGTTCTACTGTACCATTTTCTGACTGTCACTGCATTTATACACATCTATCTGCTGAAGCACGAGATCCACTGACGTCCTTTGCTTCTTCAGCATTCAATGACAACAAAATTCCCTTCTCGGTGGGATATAACCTGCCAGATGTATGATCCGTACTACATTCATGAATGTTAACCATTACTTGTTGCTGATATTTTATCAATTTAATACAGATTTTTCCGTTAATGGGTATCATAACCGGCAAATCGTCTAAACTCGACTTCTTCATGGACGTTGTAGTGGTGGCAGCTGTACGCTCAGGTTCTCGCTTAATTTTAGGCTCTGCTTCAATTTTTCGCTTTTTACACGGAGGCTTTGTAGCTAATAACTCATCTCTTTTTATCTTTCGGTATTTTGATACAGAATGATTGTTATGTCTAAAGGCGGGCACCTTTTTAACCTCTATAAGTTGTGTAATGTCCATGAGCTACCCTGGTTTAACCATCATTCAATACATAGTGCTTATTACCAAATGGTGATAAACCAGTCTTCCGAATCTTCTCTGAAAAAAAATTGATGTTTATGACTTCGAATGATGTTTCTCACAACATATGATTTCTCTTCCCTGAATAAACTATTCTTGTACTGAGCATGTGTTATTCGCCTCTGAGTGGCGCGTGTAATACTCTTAGCAGTATGTTTCTCTTGTCCACCATACAGCAAACTATACATCTTCGGCCGAAATCCTACAAACTGCTAAATAGACACTCCAACAGTTTCATTTTCCCAAACACTTTCTTGTTCACAGTAGAATGTAGAAAATGATCCTTTGGGTAATCACTTAAAAAAGATGACTAACATGTTGCCTATCTTTGTAAATGTTTCTGGTCGATATGGCATAATACAAACTGTGTCACTAAACAGTAATTTTGCCTCAGGATACTTCTTCTTTATGTAATTGTAGTGATAATCATACATGAGGGTTTTGCTGAGATCTAGAAGAGTAAACCCAATCTGAATAGGCTTGTTCAGCAACAGATATGATTTGAGCTAATGTACTACTGTGAAGTCTTCATTGTATAGTTGGAATCTGTGAAATGTAGGCTGGTCACCAACTCTTTGAAATGTTTCTCATTGTGAACCAATTCTACATTGATTCGTTTCCTCACATTTTCCATGGTTTTGTCAAATATAGCTTTATTTATCAATATGTAACGGGTTTCAAACGGGGTTTTCGCCAGTTGTCTCTTCTCTGTGTTAATAGCTATGTATTTAGCTAACCATTTACTCTGCTGGGACATAATGGATGGATGTACCTTTGTCACTTACTTAGAAGAGATACATATTGCTGCAAATTTCGATAATGTACTACATACTTTTCCTTATCACTGAGATTGGGAATCATTTCAATCAAAACTGTGTTCTCAGGTTCTGACTATATTCAGACAATTCACTGATTCGAACAGTCTTCTTCTCAGGAGCCACTGGATAGTCAGTATGCTGATCAGGAATTTCATCCGGATATTTGAGATTCTGGATCTTCCACCCATGCAAATCCACATTCTGGCAAACTCTGTGATATACTCCATCCATAGAGATTGTTGGCATCTAAGTACATGATGTAGTTTGTTGGCTTGGTCACATCATAGTCTCGAATGTAGGGGTTGCTTTTGCATACTTGTGTTAATCACTGAAAAACTTCCTCACAGACCTTGTTCTACCATTTGATACATGTCAATATAAATCATGTCCATCAATTCCAATTGAACCTTGGTGTGCTTCGGCATAGCGTCCCATGTCAATCTTGGTGCTGTGTAGTAATGAGTAAGATCCAATTCATACGTGCCAAGGCACATATTTTCAAACACATCTGCAAACAGCAATACATTTGGTTTTAGGTAGAGGTCATGATACTCTCCAAAGTGTTCGCATTGGAATACATTCCAGACTCGTTGTGCATGAGCATATTCCTCGTCACTGATTCTTTCTTCAGCCAATTGACTGTAAAAGTCTTCTTGTGATGGAAGCTTGGTTTCTGCAAACTTGGATGGTTCATCAACATAGTCATATAGATATACTCCTTTTCTCAAAAGTAAATCTTGCTGTTGATTGTCACGCACATGAGCAGTCATATTCTGAAACTTCTCTTTGCCCTCAGCCGTTAAGTAGGCTACCAGTTTTTGCAAGCATGCTACCACGAATTGGCAAGAGTCTTTGAATTTCAGATTACCCATGGCAATTGCAATGCACTTTTCAATGTTGTTGGGAATGACTGATAACCTCAACCATTTGAACTTTCCTATACTCTCCATAAGAAGATGACTATCATATCCTCTTATGTTGTGGAATAGGACACGGATGATGAATGAATCCCAGTTTCCTTGCTGATCCTTTCTCAAGCGAAAGTGTAGGTTGCATTCACTATGAGCTGTTCCACGGTACTTTCGTACTGATGTGATCATGATCTCGCACACCATCCACTCCCATCAACTCGTGGCAAATGTAACAATGAGTAGCTTGATGAAACTGTTTGATATCCTCAGCAGTCATTTCAATGGGTTTTGGATTGTTCAACCAATTCACAATGCGATTACGTTCTTCTGACATATACTCTAGAAATTGTTGAACAGCATTGTCTCCACGGGAAAGCACAGGATCACGCTTCTCATATTCGCTGACGATCAGCCTAGTGATGCTGGTAACGATTAGCAAAACTATTAGCCTAGTGATGTTGGTAACGATCTCCCCCCTGTTACTCTGTACATCATTCAAAGACAGCATAAATGACAAAGGGTGTCTTTTGTTGTTTTGTAGTACCCTTGAATCGAATAATTGTAACCTCTGGAAAGGATATTCGCTCTGACCCATGCTTTCCACAAACGTTACGATGTTTGTCCAAAATGTCCTGTCTCATACACCCATGCAAACAATTGAAGCAGTACAACTTTACCGTTATGGTTTGTACGATAGGTCATAAGTCGACTAAAGTTCTTAATCAGACAACAATGTTTCTTCTCATTGTCACTGATAAGCAGTAGGTTGATTTCAGTGTCACACTCATGTCAACTCATATGGATGGATATTATACCTTGATTTTCCCAACCAAAAACATTAATGGCAATTTTGTTCATCTTCTCAAATTTAGGAATTTGATGAACTGGTGCTGGAAATGTTATATCTTCCACATTCATCTCATGTTCAAACGGTTGATACTTGCATTGTCTATACGCATGGTCATGCATCGGATGTATATGTGCTAATATCGACCATAGGAAACACTTATTGTCTGTATTTATGATGTTGATAACACCTTGTAAGTGGCTTGTAAGGGTTCTAAGGTAGCTGTATGAACTTAAGTCTGAAGAATCTTGTCCAACACCAATCCAAATCCTTGACGTTCATGTTCATCAATCCTTGAATGGATTTGGTAAATCGTATCAATACCTTTTATATTGAATGCTCTAAAAGTCTTAGTACCCATATAAGTGTTATCTACGAATTCTTTTAACACTCCCAGCTCATTTTTTTTATTATTTTCTTGAATTAAGCTAAAACGACAATGTACTTTTTTCATTCCATAATCTAATCTATCTTTCAACTGTCGTGTGATGCGATTTTCTTGCTGTCGCTTTTCTAGTAACAAGTCAGATCCATTTTTGGGTTAAAACTCTTTTTGATGTGCACGCCCACTAAGACTTATTCTTCCACCTTTGCCCACTTGCAGTACATCCTTCTTCTTTATAGGTGGTCGATCAGACCCATCAGCTGATCTTTCTACACATTTGTTCTGCATTGTTGTTGCAGGAGTATCATCACAGTATGATCTCCATATTGTTCAGCATTTCTGAAGGCTTGGAAGCAAACGCGGCAAGTAATAAGTTCTCTTTCTTTGCGAAAGGCAATGAGCTATTCACATAAATGTCTCTCAAATTCATCTAAATTTGACAGTACTGCATGACAATATAGACAATACACTTCATCATTTGGGATATTCATGTTATGACTTCAGTGTCTGAATGGTAAATGATAGAAAATTGTAATGATTTTGATAAATAACAAGGTTAATGGCGTTATCAGTGAAGAAAGAGTGCTTCTTCTAGAAAACAATCAATTAAAAAATTTACCACGCGATTGTAGAACCATTCATCAGTACAAATAAAGGAAAATGCAAAATCAAAATCAAAGTCTTCTACATCTTCTATTCCAGTGTCATAACACTTTTGAATAAACTTGTTGTATAAATCAATTGGATTAATGTTGTAATGCGCAATGTTCCAAAAAGTATGTAAATTACAAAGCTGTTCTCCCTCAGATTCAAAGATGGCCAATTCAGCAAACATAAAGTTGATATAGATCTTATAGAAAATATCATCCATATTTCACAAAGATAAAGTCTTACTGAGCATTTTAGTGATAGAATGGTTCAAATCGGTCCAGTAGTTATGCGCTGTAGAGGGGGTGGGGGGTTCAAAAAACCAACAATGTTCAGAATCTTTTCAAACGTGTAGATATGCAAAAAACATCAAATTTTCCCACGGTTGTGGTAAAAAAATGTTCAGACTCGTCTGAAACGGATAAATATGCAAAAATCATAAAATTTTCAAACGAGGATGGAGGGGGAACAAAAAAGTTCACAATCGTGTAAATATGCAAAAGTGTAAATATGCAAAAATCATAAAATTTTCCTACGGGAAAAACACCCAAAATGTTCAGAATCGTCTGAAACGGATAAATATGCAAAAATCACAAAATTTTGCAAGAAGGGGTTCAAAAACCAAAATTGTTCAGAATCGTTTGAAACGAATAAATATGCAAAAGTCAAAAAAATATTTCCCTCGAGGTGGGGGGGGGCCCAGAAAACCAAAAATGTTCAGAATCGTCTGAAACGTGTAAATAAGCAAAAATCATAAAATTTTCCTACAAAAAGCCAAAAATGTTTAAAATCGTCTGAACCGGATAAATATGCAAAAATCACAAAATATTCCCACGAGGGGGGTAAAAAGAATTTCCCACGAGGGGGAGTCAAATATTTTCCCACGAGGGAGAGTGGAGGTGGCGCAGAACTCTTCTTACATCCCTACTCTTAAAACACACTGAAATGCACCTGAAGAAATTTGTGTCCATTAACTTTGACAAAAAGCGCATAAGTGCAGACTAAAATGTTTATGTTCATGTATTTCAGGCGCTACTATATATCTTTGATTTAAAGAATAATTCTTAAAAGAAGCAATTAATTAATGTTATTAATAGCAATTAATAGCAATTAATTGCAATTAGAACTATAGGACGATGCATAAAATATGTATGGGGCGTGTTGCATTAGGTTTTCCATGTGAGAAACTTGAGCAATGTTGCATTCCTATTCACGAAAAAGTAAGAGAATTTCCTTAACTTACCAAACAGGCAACGGATCCACTCTAACTTCATTTCCGTCCTTTCCGCACACGTGGTTATATGGATTGCTACTTTTCTTGCCTTTAAAGTATTTAATTGCTGATTTTCGTGGATGCTGCTAGGATTGGGAGAGCAGTTCCAGGGGAAATTTTTGGAATTACCATTAGAGTCGCTCACATAATTGTCTGGTATAGCAGAGCTTGAGCTGTAGCTCAGCTCATAACCATCGTACGTTCCATTTGTTGCTATTATGTGGATGATCCAAGGAGAGCCGAGATCGGCTATTAGCCAACATGAATTATCAAAGACAACTGACAAAACTGGTTGAGGATCTATCGCACACATGTTGTCTGTTGATCCTGTTAGGCTTACATCCTTACCGTATACGAGGTACGCGTCATACACATATGTTCTCTCACCTGCAGCTGATAACATACCATCTTGTTAAAAAGAGCTCTGTAGGATTGGAAAACCGGAAGGTTTATTGTACCAAATGTTTAAGAATCCAATAAATGCTACTTTAATTATCGAGAAAATCCATTGCATTCACCGTTCGTTTTCAAACAGAACCTGTCTGGAGCTAACGGCTGTAGAAAACTTTACAGTGGTTGTACTTTGATTGCTTTTTTAGTATTATTGCAAAACTTTTGTTTAAGAATCAGCATTGAAACCGAAACCTTGTCTTACCCGATTTTGGCCTGTAAGTAGTAACATCAACACCATCCGTCAGCACATTACATTTAGTATTCATTTCACATGGCTGCACATGGTTGCTTCTAAAATGCACACCCTCGCATTGACACTTTTTCTGAAAATAATTTTTTTTCATTTCTTTATGACAGGTCAATAAAATTGACCAGTAATAGTAAATCTAAAGAGAACACAATAAATAATTAACTGATTTCCCAGGAAAAGAGCAGGATATGTAACTAAATTTCTAAAAAAACTGACTTAGCATTTGACAAATGTGCGACTAACTCTCCAATCAAATTAACACCACAGTTGACCTATATGTAACTAAATATCCAAACAAATTGACTCAACAGTTGACCCAAGGGAATATCTAGAAAGCATAATATTTCTACTTTTCTTCTGAAGGGATAGTGTCAACAGTGAGAAAGGTAATTTACTGCGGAGCTGTAAAAGAATTATTTCTTGTCAGAAAGAAGTATGTTGAAGTGATCGCGTTTCGCTACATTGCAACAGTTATTTGTTTTATAGTGTTTCTCGCAAGAGGCTCTTGGGCACAATGTTGAAATGATAGCGATTCACTAGAATGCGACAATTTTTTATAGTGTTCCTTGTTGTTATTCGTATATTTACCAGTATTTTGGTATCTTCGAACAGATCAACACTGAGATATTTTTACACATGTGTCATTTGTTTTTACATGTCATTGGTCACTTAAATTTACCCACGTACAACACTGAAGTGACTTGGTTCATCCTTTCATGTTTATAACTCGGAGGCAAAGATTTTACCAAGTAGGTAGGATTTCATGAGTATTCACAAAATGAAATAAAACAAAAGATATCACATGAGAAATATTCGAATCCCATTAAAGTCTTACGAGCCGCATCACCTTATTCTGAGCGAAATAAGCGTTACATGTGTAACCTTCTAAAATGGCTTTTCGAAATATGCATGCTCATATATACACTTACATATACAGACCCAAGTCTCTCTGATTTGTTTTGTTATCCGAGAAATCTTTTTACACTGAATGGTGCAGAAAACAAAATTTGGTTGACTTGTAGAGGGAAATAAAATCTTGAGAAATCGACGATTTCTTTGGCTTGGCCTTATGCACTAAAATCTAATTGTGTTAAAAGGTCAAGTGGCTTTCAGCAAATCAGGCGAATACTGATAAAATCTGCCAAAATCTTAAAAAGAAACGGGTAACAGAACCATTTAAATCGAAAGTAAGGGTAACAATTTTGTGGTCTGGGACGCGAAATTCGAGGCATATCTCACAGGTGTCTGTACAAAAAGGAGTAATGTGCGCCTCATTTTTCGACTGCAACTGCAAATTGTGTGGGTTAATGTGTAAGCCTTGATATGAGTAACTCTAGTTCACAGGTAACATGACCTGTATATCTGAAAAAAGAATTACATAGAGTCACATTGACCTTATTGTTTGGATGCGATCCCTATGCTTTGTAACATTGCACCCTTTATTATCTCAAGTTTCAACGTCATCGACCACCTGAGGCCTGTGTCTCTCCTTGATTTCTTGAGATTGTTTGGTTTTGACTTCTGTCCTTGTACCGATCAGGTCATATGTCACGTGACCACTGTTTGTGTAAATGTCTAGAGATAAAATGATTGGGACCTCCTTTTCAGACTACCACCTTGCTGCATTAAAAGTTCAGAGGTAATTCGTGATATTTGTGTTTGAAAATTATAGCTGACATGATCTCTGTAATGCAAAATGGTAAAAGCAATCTTGACCTGATTTTCCAAATCAAAGTGTTTTTGTAAATTGTAATTTAGTGTCTTTGTTACTGTTCTATAGTCTTTGTGACTGTTCTATAGTCACATGATCTTTGTATCTCGAAAAGCAGACACGGTGTAACGAAAAAGTTAAATTTCTATTGGGAGTTATCCGAGTGGATTCGCTACCTAGCAAGTTCAGTCTAGTTATAAATTTAGAATAAAAAGTATGTATACGACCTAAATTATAGCGGGAAAAAAGTTATTTGTGAAAGACATTTTAAAGTATTGAAATTAGATTAAACAATTTTATACTTGATACCAAGCATAACAAGCACTTCCACTAGAAAGTTGACAGTGTTCAGCTGATACTGTAGAAAACAAGAAAACTTGACTAACCTTACACTCAGCTATGCATTTGCCCACACTTTCCGCATTTGATGCAGCAGTCTCACCACCTTGGCACTTTTTATCAGCCTGGTATTCCCAATTGTCTTTAGAAGGAGAGAGAAACAATTTGCTATTGAAAGTGTTCGTAGTGAATTATTATACATGTAAACTGAAAAGTAGCATACAGTTTGTGTTTTCTGGTATATCAAAACTGAATACTTGTTTATCTTTGTCTGAAGCTCTAACCAGTTCTTTCAAAAACTTGTACAACTTGTTTGTTGTACAGGCATTATAATTTCCTTTGTCACAATAATGTGTCAAAAGCGACTTCCAGAGATGAACTGATGTGTTTTTTAGCTTTAAATTCAATGAATGTATGCCCTGAAAATGCTCTCACTTTCGTACTTATAATAATACAAATGGCAGTGAACTGTAATCATGGTACAGACGTGAAAATACTTTTTAATATGACAATAAAATCAAAGACATATCTTTCTTGTGTACATATGTCGACAGCAAAAATATCATTTAAATATAAAATATAGTTTTAATACATATTTACAAGACGAAGAACTTATTTGATCATGTTAATGAGAGGTGTGTAAATATTTGTATGTCTTGTTTGAATTATTTGAACACATATTTGAACACACTTTGTTTCCGAAGGAAACCTCTGTTGTAGAACAGATTTCAGTTTGATTAAGAATTGATTGTAATTGTTATTGAGTTTCATTTATATATCCGCATAGATTTGGCTCAATCCTGTTCACAGGATGAATACATATCTCATACACAACAGTGTTAAAAGTAAAAATTCAAAGCCCTTGAGCGGTCATAAAAGATCACGGATATCAGTCCAGTCTGAAAGAGGCACATTAACATCGAGTTCCGGCAAAATCTCCTCCCAGAATCGTTTCTCATAAGAAGCATACAATCCGGACATAAGACATAAAATTCAAACTGTTGCACTGAGTGATCTATCAAAGGCACGGAAAATTTGATCATCCCAAGAGAGTGTCTACATCAATGCTCACGTTTCAATAAAATCGGTGAAATATTTAATGTCCGGTCGTGCTTGAAAGATCATTCCAGGCTACCAGAATCTAATCGACCAGGATTGTGATCTATATAAATATTTAAATCAAGTTTCATTTTCATCCGTTCATGGCCTTGTGGCAAAATCGTGTTCTCAAGACCCTACATGAAGGAAAAGTCGAAAACAATTTCTTGACTCAAGGACACTAAACTCCAGGCAGTCAAGTTTCGTTGAAACCTGCTTTGGAGAAAAATTACGAAATTGTCAAATGCCTTTAACTTCCAGAGAATTCAGTCTGGGAATTTCTTATGTTAACATGTTTTGACTTTTTGATGATCAAACACTGATGCAAAGATTTGAAACAATTAAGCGCAGACAGAGTAAACCACGAGTCATGTTTATTGAATTGCAGCGTTAGACACTTGTAACTAAATATTACAACTTTTAAGGACAAGGCGAAAGGCCATTTTTGCATTGAAAAAATCTTGGTAATGACCGTAGTTTACATTGCAATATTTTCGAGAACACTGAAAGGAATTCTCAAAAAAGGAATTCTCAAGAAATATTGAACAAGCTAAAATATGGTTTGTGAAAGACTTTTTGGAACGTAACATATAGACCTACCGTTATCGTAACCATATATTTCCCACCTTAAACAGGTTCGGCTATTATCATTACATTCTTGCGGATACACTCTCACATACTGAGCGATAATTGGCGGATCAAAATTGTTCCTCACTGCCGTATTTCCATCTGAGTTTCCAACAAATATTTTTTCCCTTCCGTCAACAGTTAGATTGTAATAGATACTTCCTGTTAAACTATAAGCAATTTTATATTTTGTAACCCATGAGTGAGGTCCAAGGCCTTTGGTTCTTATCCACAGAAGTGTGCTCTTGCTGTGAAGATTAGCTTGGATGTACGTGCTGGTGACGTTAGCATCGGTATGGCACCACGCACTATTAGCATTTAGTTTCGACTTTTCAAAACTATTGGAGGGATGGTCGGAGCCTGACCCTTCAAAGTCGTTGCTTCTAAGGTCCCGTATGTATTCCTCCACTCTACTGCATGCTAGATAAATAAATAGAGTGCTCAAATTTTACTAAAGCATAAAAATGCTTTATTAAGAAATAAAATGCAATATTTCAATGTGCGGGGCATGCACAAAAATGCTAAGTCTATAAAGACACGAAATTAATACTTGTGATCTAAAACAAAAATTGAAAGAGTTAATACCGGACCCCTTACACTATTTCAAACATAAAACACACCAAATGGAATCAACATGCTAATGATTCTGCTAAGTGCAAATTTTTAATAAATTTAAAATGATTGTTTTCCATCAAGCCAAATATCGCAGAAGGTTCAAATTTTATAGGTGATTTAATATTTTCCTAAAAAGGATTTTACTTTATTTTATAAGCTTATAAATTGGTCAAAGAAGAGGATTTTAATATTTTAGACTTATTACTTTTTACCACAAGTACCCGCAAGCACAGGCAATTTTTAAATTCAATACCTCATATAGTGTAAAAATTACCGTTTGTTAGACACAAAACGCGGCACACGAGCAAGAACCACACAGCTATAAGTAACAGAAACTTTCCTATCATGCTGTTATCCTTTTCTAAATTTTTAATTCACAAAGTGTTATTAAAGTATTTAACTCTTGAGAATTGTTGCTAGTAATCCATCAATCAAACACGCCAACACCATATACATTAATAAAGTAACAAAATTTCTAAAGGTATAAGTAATTAAATCCTTTTGGCTTGACAAAAATTCTATCATACATTAGCCCACTGAGGATAACATCTTTTAATGTCAATAATTTATCAATACGTTATTCATTTCAAAACATTTAGTGAGATTACGGTTTGTTTCATTAGAGATTTTTATTGCTAAAGCTAAGCACAGTTACATCGTACAGTAGACATCTCACGTATACTACTAGTGTTAACTAGTCGCGTTGCATATCAAAACAACACAGCAGCCAGCTGACTAATTAGCATTGCAATCCTTTTTTATGAGACGTGTACTATTGTTCAATTTTCAACAAATATCTCTCTCTCGAATGAGCATTAAAATATAATTAAACATAGAAATTACACACTTGATTTCATTTTTATTGTGAATGACAAACAACTACATTAATTTCAATTTGTTGGCTCCTCCACACAACGCAATTTCCGTAGTGACATCACAACTGCTACTGTCTAAATTATTTCACACTTGAATGGCATGAACAGTGCGACATATGCAATGGAATAAAACCTAAAAGACGTTTAAATAAGGAACCTCGTTTTTTCTCATGTATTCCGCTACCTTAAACGCTTACGCGGCTTCCTATGTATATTTTCATTCCACTAGAATGCTTCTGAATTAATTACTGTATATATTTTTGCTTCATTTTTGAGTAGTTATGCAGTAAATAAATTAGTATGCCTCCCGTTCTGTGCGTATGCCGCGAAGCACTCGCTAATCTAGTAAATATTTATACGTCACTGTTCAATTTATGACACAAAAGACCTTTATTTCTAGATTTCAGTTATTGTTAACGGTAGCAGATTTCTTTGGGCTTTATTTTTTAACAGCTGTTATATGTGCTGCTTTTTTGGGCTAAAATCTAGTTTTAGTTGACTATTGATTTTTCACACTGTTCAGGGTGTCTCCCCAACTCGCCCCTGCTCCCAAAAGTAAAATAGAGCCACATTGGACTACGATTTTGTACCCAGTCGTATTCAGGGATAAAGGTTAGCACAAATTTAACCTATATTTTTATTAGTCAAGTCTGTGTGTGTATGTGGGTGTGGGCGTGGGCATGACCGAGGAGGTTAGTGTCTCAGGCGACTCACTCTTCTCTATTGATATTCATATTTAATGTTGACTCGATGGGCATGGCGAAGGAGATTAGTGTCTGAGGCGACTCATTAGCCTTCATTACTAGCTTTACTTCATTATAAACCTCTGTGAGGTCACTGTTATAAAACTCCAAGAGGCCACTGCTGTAAAAATATAAACAATTAACGTAGAAAAATAATACAGAATAATGTGTAATTTGGTGTAAAAGTTCTATCACTGCTAGAAATATCAGATATCTCCATAATTAGCTTAGCGATTCATAATACAACAATTGTTACGAAATTTTGCAAAAACGTTGGAAACTGCAATTACCTTTCAAAGAAGATATTTATAAATTTGTGTTATTAAAACAAACATCTGAAGCACAAGCGACAACACATGATAGCTTTTCCATACTGAGTGAATACAAAATAAAAACATCTTAATATTTTCTTTACCAACAGTAATATCAATGGCGGTTCTCTACACTGATTACTCGAACAATTACTAAGCTAGTTTTGTCGTGACACACGCCGCCAAATTATACACAGCGGAACCACTGGATAGAGCCATCTGCAAAGGGACAACTTCACAAATAACGCCACTTTTCCAAATCCCCTTCTAACTGAACCTCATTAAACTGAAAAATCATGGAAAATCTTGAGATTGTAAAACCTCTCAAATGCAACCATCTTACAAGTCGAACTTCTACAGTACGATCATTATAGTTCATTTCTACGTGTAATCAAATTTATCGGGTTCCACTTTATTTGGAAAGAAAAAATTCCTTGTTGGTGTCTGCTGTAAAATAGTAGTGCCTTGACTATAAGTTGTTAGCTGCATGTCTATTTTCGGAATTGGTTTCAGAAACCTTCGATTTTTCCTACTTGTTGCTCAGATTTATGCCTGATGTTTGATATAGTTTTCAAGTTTACGGATGGCGCGTGATCGGGAATTCGAAAAAGCCACGAAAAATTGAAAACCTGCATTTACGATACTCAAGACATAAACAACATTTACGGCACGATATTTCACGATATATTCACATTGTAACATTCTATCAAGATGTCATGCCGCGCTGGCAATTAAATATGCAATGGTCAAACAGTGTTATTTGTCGTCATCCCAGATAATACAAAGGTTTGCAATTTTTGATAAATATTCGGCAGAATTTCACGCTTCAATTTTCGCTCGATTTCGCTCAAGTCGCTGCCAAGAGTGACGTAGGTGGTGTTAATAGCGTCTCAGAAGTATCCAGTGAATCTTTAAAATCCCTTTTCTAAATGACCCGAAGAAGAATCATGAAAATCTTGGGACAGGAAAACCTCTCAAATGCAACCACCTGACAAGTAGGACCACCTCTCAATAGTCCAATCCTAGGTATTTCCCATAACAAAGAGCCCCATAAAAAGGACCATCCAGGATTTCGTACCTAACAATCAATAAGTTCACTGCACTCAGCTAACATAAATAGATTTAGTGTAATATTTTATACTTAAAACATATTTTCTTAAAATTAACTTTTAACCTAATACAATATCCAGTCGTATTCTATGTCTGTTAAGAAATTTATTGAGCTAAAACTTTCTAAAGAATTCAAGTGTTACTCGCTATGAAAATAAGTTTTCAAACAAATTATTATTCCACGTGTTACGTCACAAATTGCTTACATTAATTGATTAGATTAACGTCTTACCAACGTCTTTGACACAGTATTTAAAGTCATTTATATCTTGAGTTTTATTGCAGCCAAAATGCAACGGTTTCGACGTCTAATTAATGTCTTTGCTGCAACGGTGTATAGACGTCGGAAAATAGATGTTTAGCTGCCATCGATAAAACGTCAGTTCGAAAATAGACCAAAGCGAGGATGTAAAATAGGAGAAATTCAATAGCGCACACGTTTTCCTACCACGTTTGAAAAATTGTCATGGAAAGCGGCTTTACTCGCATCCTCCGTTACAGTTTGACGCAAGACCGGCGGAACTATGACGGAGGAGTGACAGCAATATGATTGTCGATAGCTGGACGGCGATTTTAGATTAATTTTTCCCAACGTTGTTCGGACTTCTATTTGCAGGTTTTAGGTAACATTGATTAGTTGTCAGATTGTCCACATCTATTCAGCATCAGAAGCCGGAGCTTGTTTCTGACGTTGATCTGTTTGGTTTGATTCTATCTAGCGTTGCTACAAAGTCGCAATGTTTGCTGGAATAGTTAGGCAACAGCAATACTGTTGCAGTGGCTTGATGTATTGATTCAGTCTTTTTATTCAGTGGGTAAATTGACAAGTCATTTTTCTAGTCAAAGAATCAATTAAATTCTTCATTGTTTCCGATATGTTTGATAGAATTTTGGCTAGCCTCGCCTTGCCGTGGACGAACACTTCAGCTGAGACCGCTGCTGTAACAAGGTGGGATTCAAGCTCTGACTAACAGAATAATTATTCCAGTTTGTTCATCTTTCTCCAGCCAAACGGAAACCAATTGGACAAATCCGTGCTGGAAACGCTCGATCAAAGCATAAGACATTTTATTATTTTAACTATCTTCACGGGTTTATACGACAAGATCTTTTAGATGAGCCTCGTGAAGTTGTGGCAAGCATGGAGCGATCATTAAGTTCAAGAAAGCGGCCAAACAACAGCGAACGCCTTTTATGATTTATGCTGACTTTGAATGTTTTACGCAAAAGTATGAAGGGGAGAGGTATAAGGATCATCGTCCAAAGAGCTTTGCCTATGTGGTTGTCATCCCGTGCGACACATGTGCACCAGTAGTGTATCTAGGAAACAATGCTGTTAAGGTGTTTTTAGACCATATGGTCGACGAGCGTGATCGTATTGGGCATGGTTTAGAGCAGCCAAAGGACATGGTGACGACCCGTGAGGACCAGAAGAATTTCAAGAACACTGTCGATTTCTACATTTGCCCTGAGCCTCTAGGAGCGGATCGTGTGAGAGATCATGACACACGAATGACGAATACAGCGGAGCAGCGCACAATGAGACAATTTCGACTTAGAAAGGATCGACAGGGGGATAAAGATTCTTTCATCATTCCTGTTACTTTCCACAATTGAATTTGCGAGGCTATGAAAGTCATCTGATCATGAAGGAAATTGGTAAATTCAAAGATGGAACAATTATGGTCATTCCCAACACCATTGAGAAATATATTGCTTTCACCATGAGCAATCTGAAATTTACAGACAGCTTTCAGTTTATGAGTACCTCTCTACAGAAGTTGGTATCCAACCTCGCAGCAGGAGGGAAAGATAACTTCTACAACATGACTTCTCACATCCACGATAGCTACCATCAAGATTTGCTGCTGAGAAAGGGAGTGTACCCCTATGATTACGTGGACGAACCGAGTTTGCTGAAACACAACTACCGTCAAAGGACAACTTTTACAGTCAGCTTAACGAAGAGGACATTAGCGATGAGAATTATGCTCATGCGCAGAAGGTGTGGGATACATTTAACTGTACCAAATTCTGTGAATACCACGACCTATACCTGAAATCGGATGTGTTGCTGCTGGCTGACGTGTTTGAAAATTTTCGTCAAGTATGCCTCAACACATATGAATTGGATCCTGCCCATTACTATACAGCGCCAGGGCTCTCGTGATATGTTATGTTAAAATCGACGAAGGTGAAGTTGGAATTAATCACTGGCATTGACATGTACCAAATGGTTGAACAAAGCCTACGTGGATGAATATCTGTGATCACGCACAAGTACGCGAAAGCAAATATCCCCTAAGTAGCAGATTAGAATTCTGAGATACCAAACAATTACTTGATGAACATCTACGCAAACAATATGTATGGTTGGGCCATGTCGAAAAGCATGCCACGAAGTGGATTTATGTGGGTGAGAGAGCCAGAATTCCTTGCCTTCATGGGTGTAGCTGAAGATGACGACATTGGATACATGTTGGAAGTGGATTTAGAATACCCACATTCAATCCATGATCGTCATATTCACTACCCAGTGGCTCCAGAACAGAAATGTGTCAAAGTTGGAGAATTGTCGGAGTACAGTCAGAAGCTACGGAAAGATCTGAACATGAAAGGCAAACCTAGTGAAAAGCCCATTCCTAACTTGTGCAACAAGAAATATGTGCTTCATTGTAGGAATTTGCAGCAGTATGTCTCACTGGGGTTGAAAGTCACCAAAGTGCACCGTGCCATCATGTTTGAACAGAGTAAATTGTTCTCAGAATACATTACCTTGAACACGGAAAAGAGAAAATTGGCGAAGAACCTATTTGAGAAAGACTTCTTCAAACTTATGAACAACTCTGTGTTTGGCAAAACCATTGAAAATGCGAGAAATCGAATCAATGTTAAACTTGGTCACAAGGAAAAGCGGTTCAAGAAACTCGTGGCCAAACCATCTTTCTACAAATTCAGAATTTTCAACGAAGGTTTAACCGCCGTACATTTACGAAAAGGGGTTTTCCTTTGGGATACACCCATTCAACTCGGCTTCACCATTCGCGACCTGAGCAAAGTGTTTATTACAATTAAATCATGGCCAAATATCCCAATGCCAAGTTGTTGCTCAGTGACACCGACAGTTTATGTTATGACATAGAAACGGAAGATATCTACAAGGATATGCAGCAAGATGTTAACCTGTTCGACACTAGTGACTATCCGTCCGATCATTTCCTACATTCCAACATGAACAAAAAAGTGCTTTGGAAAATGAAGGATGAGACGGCAGACATCCTCATTGGAGAGCTTGTTTGACTCAGAACGAAAATGTAGTTTAATGTATGGTGGGAAAGAAAAACATACTAAAATAAAGTTATCACTCGAGCTTGCCAAAGACACATGAAACATGCGCAGTATAAAGACAGTTTGTTCAACTAAACTGAAATGATGGCTACAGGGCGTATTATTCGAAGTCATGACCACCAGCTTTTCTCTGATAAGTTGAGGAAAGTAGTTGAATGATGGCTATTCCACCTTGGCTCATGGACAGTACAAGACGACATTATTAAAGGATGGAGGTCTTCCAACTTAAGAATTATTTGTAGAAACTGAAGCATTAACATGAAGTCGTCAGAGATCTGCAACTAATATGGATACTCTTGCTGTTACAATCAAGGACCTAAAAGTAAAAAATCCCACCACTGCCACCACAACCAAGAAATTTAAAGTGGAGACGACGTCACCACCACCACAGTCTTGGGATGGAATGCTTTCTCTAGGAAATGTAAAGTACATTAAAATTATGAAACAAAGCAATGAAGAAGTGCTGAACATTCGCAAGTACCTCAGAGATGAGGGGTCTGGAAGAAACCGTCATACGAAAAAGGGTATTTTGCTGACAGTACCTGAGTGGAAAATGTTGAAGAAGCAGGTGAAAGAAGACAAGGAGGCAGCTCATAAAGTGTATGTACTGCAATCTGAACGCATTAGTGCTTGACAATGGTATTTGCTTTACCGTGAATGACTTGAATGAAGTTATTATAAATTCTGCCTATCGTTTTAAACTTGAAGTGTGGAAAGACTTTAAAAACATACCGTTGACAGTACCTGGGTTTAAACGCAAACTTGAAAATAATGTTGAAGTGCTAGTGATTGGACATGATTCATCAAACATGTGTGTTAGATTCTAGAAAACTTTTACAGGATTATCCAGAGGATTATGGTGGAATTATGCCAGATACTCCATTTACAGCATTAATTGACTTTGATATGAAGAAATAGCGCGCAGTCTTACGATTCCTAGAGTCCAATCTTCACCATCATCCGAGCATAAAAATGCCTTCACAGACAAGGAGACAGCCCATAGTTGATCCGACTGTGGAACGAGATGGAAGACTTTTTATCGGATTATAAACTCATTACAGATCACTTCTCATATCTGAGAAACGCATGTGATGACATTTTGCTAAGACATTTTGGAAAGTACATGATACTATCGCCTGAAGCACAATCCGTGTTGAAGGATAATCTACAGAAGCTGAGGATAGCTGGCTATCTCCTTATGCTCTCAAATGATTCAGAAGTGCGTGTGACTGAGAACTGTCTAGACGTGTTTGTACGAGCTTGCAGAATGCTACGACTACACCACCTTCAACACAGTGGAATGGTGCGCTCTGTTACAAGCATGGGATTAGGAAGAAGCTGACGCTTGAATACAAAGGGGACCTGAAAGTGCAACTCATGCGGGGTACCAAGTTAATTGAGCTGACATATCCCATGTGGGTGATGGTGATGGACAATATCTTACACATGAATGAGCAGGGATAGGAACTGAAACTGTTGGAACATGAAAATGTTAAAATAATAAAGTTTGGTAATGGACAGTGTCATGTGAGTTTTCATAGCCTTTACAAACGTGGGTATAATGTCTATGATACATATAATAATTTAGATTGCAATGAATTGCATTCGCTTATCAATGTATTGAATGGTATGTGTTTGTAAAAAAAAGTTTAATGTAAAGTAATTGTTGAAATGTAAATAATTTGTTTTTAAAATAAAAAAGAAAGTTGTATAAAACTGTCTTGTTTTTATTTATAATATATGAGATTGACAATTAAACAAAAACCACTGAACTAATGCAACTCTATATACAAACAACATCAATAAAATAATGGTTTACAATATCTACATACAAAATCCTTTACCACAAAATCATCAACAATTCTTCTCAATACATCAATGATTTCAACAGGACTATGTCCTCGCGCTCTTTGAATAATACATTACACACAATAAAATCCACATGTAGATGATATCGGTGCTTGTAATGGAACTGAATTAAAAATGAAATTAAACTTTAAAAACTTATTCAAACGACTGTCTGTAGGTAAAAGTTCATAAGAATCAAAATATTCTGCAGGGTCTTTGGCAAAATATGCTGCCACCCAATGCTCTCCTGGCTCATCATGATCATCTGTATTGATGACATAGGCACCGCGTTGTAAAGATGGTAACTGGTCCATGGAAAACACGCCTTGAAACAAGTCATCCTATCATGGGATAGTATGGCTTCTATCTGCTTCGTGTTAATGACTGGTAATCTAATTGAATGCTACGATTTGCACTTATTTCAATGATGTTATCAAATTCAGCATAGACTATAACAGTGGCTGTATTTTGCAAGGCAACGGTAAAATTCATATCTCTAGCCGCCAATTCCCATGTTTGATAAGGGCGTAATGATCATCACCAACATAATCAGATGTTAGGTCAAATGCGAATAATGAATAACCTCTAGGCTAATCTTCCCGTTTTATGATGGAACTTTGCTCACCATTCAATCTATCAAAAGATTTGCAAAGAGTTTGAGAATGAGATATTTGTCCCGATTTACGTTGAGATTGAGAGGTTTGGATAGAACTGGTCACCATCAGTGTAAAGTTGCATAAAGTTAAGGCTAAAATGTTCGAAATTGTATGGATTTCGCAACACTGTTAGAGCAAAGGATTCATTATGAACCATTCCAATGACAATAAGTTTTGTTAATTGACCCAAAAAGATGTTATCTTTCAAAAAAGATTAAAATCGAGCGGGAATGGCTAAAATTTTACAATCTTTCTCGTAATAGGAAACTTAGCAGGCATTTTCATCAATAAATCTGTATGTCCTCACTGAATACCTGGACTAAACCTCACTTTGCAGCTATTAATACATATTCATCTTTTTGTCTATGTAAATGCAATTTCATACTGATGCCATTGGTAAGATAGCGACCCTGCTCAAATAAATCTACCTATAAATCGCCTGTTAGCATAAATTCACTGCTTAGACACGTATACAAATAACAATTATATAAACCGTTATTTCCTGCTTCAGCTAGTTCACCACCCTCAATATTTACATGGAAACCTCTTATATACTTTTCATGATTCGGTCTTTTCACCTCATGAGCATTCATTGATCTAGCAGTATCTTTATATATGAGACGTATAGAGCGCTCAGAATGGAGTCTTTCTTTCGAGTTATGAATAAGGTGAAAAATAATGCTGATATAACCATGGGTGTCGTTACTATGTGAAATCAATCGATCATTCAGATATAATTCAATTTTAGACCATAGCCCATTAAGCAAATCATTGATGATGATACGTTATCATCTGCACCACACACTGTTCCATCACCCTTTACAATGCAACATACAATATGAAGTCTACTTTTCTTTAAATCTAAATATTCTTCTGTACTCGCAGGAATATAAAATTCTATTGGAGCACCCTCTCTAATGGTCGTGAGTGGTTGATAGTCTGCATTAACTTTTTCTTCAGCATTCCAATGGAGAAATATGACATTCACAAGCATGATTATGAATTAATGACATTTTTTCTTCAAAAGACATATTTCTTATGTTTTATTGATGTTATCCCTCTAGCTGCCTTTTGCCTTCTGACATGTTTTGTCGGTTGCACCTTCTTTTGTCCAAACACATCGCCAACCACATTCTCTTCTACTCGGCCCGTAACAGCTTCCGCCACATCCTTTGCAGCCTTTTTAAGATGTGGTGCAATGATTTTAGCTCCTGCCTTAAGCAGTGGAACAGCTTTACGAGCCAATGATGTCAGTATTGAACCAATACCATCTCCATATTACATTCACGCTCCTTTGAATCCTGGAAAATCTCCACCTACTTGACGAAGATGGTTGCGGAATGTAGATGGATCGTGTCTGTATGCTTTCATAACGCTTTTTGTCGAAAATGAAGTTTACATATGACCTTCCCGGTTTAAAATGAAACATTATGACCTGTGTCATCCTTAATATTCATTTCTATCATGTCAAATTTTGATGCGTTTACAGGGGCGTAATGAGGTTCTTCATAAATTTTCATAATAATATCAAAATCATCACCTTCAATGGGAACAGAACGTAGTAAAGGAACATAATAATCTCCAACTACTTGTGGCTCGCAAATGCACCTAAAGTGTATAAAATCCATGTTTTACATTTGCTTGATGTTCAGCAGGACCGGATTCTTTATACCATTTATCTGGTATAAATCCTAAAATCTCAGCTAATCCAGTAGAAAAGACAATGTCATAATTATTTCTCAAAATAAGAGAAACTCTTCGATTAAATTTATCATACTTTAACCGACTAGGGTTTGCATTAATAGATTTTGTAATTCTTCATTTATTGCACTGCATATGTCAGGTATGGATCTGTAGTAATCATATGGAATGGTAACCTGATAAAATGCATCTAATGATGATCGATAATGAAGAGTATAGTCTACTCCTTGCCTTGTTGTCGTCCATGTGTGTGGGTATTGAATTTCAGCTAAGGCCACTTCATATTTTTCTTTCACATATAATGTATGAGGTAAACGAATTTGATAAATAGGAGGCTTATTAGTAGGATAATAATTCCTGCTACCATTACTGGGTAAAGTAATGTAAAAACTTGTTGACTCCATGATGGCTCAATTGTTTATGTAATGTGGATGGACTGGATGTATATATACATTACTTCATGACTGGCACACGTCACCCACAATGTCTACATGATCTACATTGCTGTCTACTACTTCTCCTTGACAGCAAGCACTTATACACCTGATTTTTACAGGAATATCATTTTATTTTTATTTCCTTTACCCCATAACTCTTTAAACCATGTTAAAAGGTTTTCCATCCTTCTGGAAACAGCCTTTTATCTCTTTTGTAATATCTTCACGAGTTGCCTTTTTGCTAAAAACAGTTTTTGGAATTTTAGCGTCTACAATTTTCTCAATAAACTGCTTCCAATCATGTTTTGGTTCTCGTCGTTCTTTTCTTCTTGTAACAATCAATGATTCTTTCAGCAAATCATTAATGTTGGAATTCGTGATGACATCACCCGTTTTTAAAACAAGTTCCTTTTCATCTGTCCATCTCGAACCATGTTCCTTAAGTTCTGCCAGAAGTTGTGTTATTTTTACATGATACATAGGTTTAAAATGGTTTAGAAACTGTTGCGACCTTTCTGACTTTTCTGCATTAGATGATGCAGCAGATGTTTGTTGTTGTTGTGACTGAACTGTTAGTAAATAACGACCAAGAAGTTGAGACATTTTCATTGCATTTTCATGAGTTTGTTTCCCACGTAAAAGTGTATTCACTTCCGCTTTGTTTCCACCATATTTTCCCTTCTTTTCTAAAAACATTTTATATTCATATTCAGGAATGAGGACCATTTGCAAAGTATGTTTCATTTTAACAGCAACTGAGCTAACAAGGGTAATGCAAATTTAGCAATATCTGCAATACATCCTCCTTTCTGATTGACCAACTTTTTTTCTTCGAAGTGATATCTCCTTCTCTGCTAGAGTGCGTGGGGTATGTCGTTCACGCTTGAATTCCTTATACCTTTTCGTGCTTAAGGGTAAATGTCCTCGCAATATCTTCAAACAAATTTCAAACAAGCTAGTTAATTCCTCCTTGGTAGCTTGTTGTAGCAAGGATTTACGTCGTTTAGGCGCACTGCGTGCAAGTAAGTGAAGAAAATGCTGGTTAGCTTGAATATTCTTAGACATCTTGGCTGCGAATGGTTAAGTGACTTGCTTCTTGCTCATACGCTACTTTATTAACATATACATGATGCGTATCTTTTGGTAAAATGCCTGTACGAATACGTAGTTGATCATTTGTCTTTGGCTTCAAATCAATGGATAAGTAGGAATGAGGTTTGTTGGTAGCATCTTAATAGGCTTATGTGAGAAATTGAGATTTTCCAGGATACAGTTGCCGCGCTAATGTACTTATTTGTTGACTGTCTCTAGGATTTTGAAACAGAATGATATAATGCGTATTCAAACTAATATTTCGCATTTCTCTACCATGATGGAATAAATTATGCACAATAAAAATGATGCTCAGATTTTGATGACTGCTGCCAACACTAAAGAGACGTGTCATACGCTCATCACTATGACATTTGGTCATTAAGTCGTCAATATTGAGTAAGTTTGTTTTTTCTTAGGGTTAAAGCGCTCTTCAGTGTCTCTGAAATGCCTCGGAAAATTTTCACACCTTTCATTCCCTTGTGCAAAGGCAGATCTCCTGTATACAGCCATAAACTGGTTTTTGGACAGGGTTTAATTAACTTTTGTTCTAGAATTTCCTTAAGCAGAGAAGTAGATCGATTCAGTATCTTTTGTCATTTTTTGCAGTACTTCCTCATAGAAATGTCCATTAATATCTTCATTCAAAAGGTCTATCACACGATACAAGTGTATTCCTCGCTTCTTACAGCATTGTGTGACAATGAAGACTTCTTGCGTCCACTTTATATCACATTCCGCTTGAAACATGAATTTCATTTGGCAAGTGCGAACATGTTGACCATTTTTAAATTTGTAGGGTTTTGAGATTTCCTTTTATGTTAATTTCAGTTTGTTGACATACATATACTTCCACACTTTAGATTTATTTTCCTTTCGAATATCTGCAGGATCATGCTTATTAATCTCGTTGAAATACATATTTCATGTGAGAAATGCGAACCTGATCACCAATTTTAAATTTGTAGGGTTTTTTCTTCCTCTTTGGTTTCAATTTCAATTTGTCTACATACATATACTTCCAGACTTTCGATTCGTTGTCTTTACGAATATCTGCAGGAGCATACGTATTAAAGAGGGAGCCATGAGGTCTATGGTTGTAATTGTACACCAATTCTGGAAGGATATCAACATAACGATAAGTTTGGTTATGTAGGAAATACCGTCACAGCAGTCCCTTTAGTGTACGAATGACTCTCTCAGCAAAGTTGGCTTCAGCTTCATTCTTTCTTTGTCGTATAGGCATGAATTCCCCCCTTCTTCCAAAATGCTTTTACCCATCTGTTTTTAAATTCAGTTCCTTTATCTGACCTTAGAGTTCGTGGTCTTTGATGTGTTTCATAAAAAATCTTCTGGAAGGATTGTATGACGCTGGTATGTGATTTGTTGGGTATTGGCTGCGCCCACAAATATTTAGAAAACACATCAATGACAACCAATAAAAAGGAGGCTATGTTATAGCATCTACACCATATTTTTCACAACGTTGATTTGCATTGTCCAACACTTTATCTAAATCAATATAATATTTAGCTTCATTCCAATATGTATAAACTCATGTGAAATGGCAGGTATGTTCTTTACACTCTTCATTGCGACAAGCAGGACAACAGTGTCTGCCATTATACTTTAATATAGATTAACCACTCTTTCACTTCATCAAACAGTCTTGGATCAGATCGAGTAAAGTGATATGCTGCTTCCACATCAAACTCCTCAGTTCCGTCAATGTCTGAAACCACACACTCGTTGATGAAATCCTCACGTAAGTTTGGCAAGTTCAACATTGAATGAGCAAGTTCCCAATAGATGTTGATGTGTTGCAGTTGTTGTTGAACAGACCCGACACTTGTCAGTGCACTTATCATGTAGTCCACGTACTTCTCCTTGAAACACGTTTCTACATCCATCCTTGCTTCACATCTCCGTAGTGGTTGAATAATATTTGTTAAAAAACATGTCTGCACAATATGACGACTGGCGAGCAAATGATTCCAAGTCTTACTATCCAGATACTGTTAGAGAGCCACACTTGTTGCAGAAGTTGTCTGGTTCACACATCGTGCAATTGTACTTGTGACAGTGACAATCATAATCACTTTCATATCCATAAGCACCACAATATTCACAGGTAAGTCCAAGTTGAATTTGCACGTTCATATTCTCCAATTGAACTTCAGCCAGTCTTTTCTTGGATAGTTTTGACATCTTTATCCGATTGCCCTTTTCCAGTTTGATGACAGTTTTCACGCCATGACATTCCGTTGGTGTTATCCATCTCCTGAAGCATTGTCTCCCATTCACCATCATTTATGTTGATGTAATACATGTATACTGTCCCTTCAAACAGTGATGTGCCTCACAAAATGTACATAGCGCATGCTTTGGTATGAAATGACTTCAAGCCACTTCGTTTGCTACTGTTTAAAGTCAATGTCGCGTAAAATTCTCAAGTTGTGACTCACAATCTTCCACAAGGACGGTGCTAAAGCAAGCCATTTCTCTCTACCTTTGATTCGAAGAAACGGCCCAAATTCTTCATTCTCCATAGTAATCTTTAAGTTCACACTAATTTTAAAGCTATTTTTCTTCTCCATGGCTACACATTGAATGTTGACTTGGCCCTCTTCACCCGCTCCTTTTATACGACATTACATTATGTTTTCACGAGATGATTGTAAAATCGTGGAGTCAGCTCGTTGAAAGCATTTAAAAAGGCTGTTGGCAGGCCGCCTGTTAGAGATTTTCTCATGACGATTACTAAAAAGTCTCCTCATTTGCTTCTGCTCATTAGCCATGCAAAGAGCATTAACATGGTGAAATGTCCTTCAGAATCGTCTGAAACAGATAAATATGCAAGAATCACAAAAAGTGTGGGCGGATCACGTCTTTGAAAGGAGGTTGGCCATTCGAGCACATTTTTGAATGGGGGATCTTATCATTCGAACACATCTTTGAATGGCGCTTGCCATTCGAACAAGTCTTTGAATGATGTTCTCTTCTCCGCCACATAACCAGCCAAAGAAAAAATATATAACAAATATAACAAAGAATTTCACGTACCTCAAATATTCACTTCCTCTCATCTCTCTCCAACAACAGCAACAATAACGTCGTTACTTCCTCTTGCACACATAATCTCCTTATAAAGGCTGATAAACCATGTCCTGGGGAGTCCTCACATAGTATGTCACAATGATTGATTGATGATACACAGATGGTAGAACTGTCGCTGCCTAGGGGGGTCCTCATATAGTATGGCCCAATGATTGACAGCGGTAGAACTCTCGCTGCCTAGGGGGTCTGACGTCACGTGATTGATGACGTCACGATGATTGATTGCAGTAGAACCCCCATTTCCCCCTACTGGCTTGCACATAATGGCGCTGAAATGATTTGTCTAACAGTTCGTGCCCTTTTCAGTGTTAAACAACAGCAATATATAATACAAGCTGGCCCTTTTCAATAACTGCAGCTATTAATAAAAGAATTATTAGAAAAGGAATTTTCCAAATCAATGTGGTCCAAATCTCACACTTTTCACTCCTGGCTGTGGACGAAATATTTCCAGCCCAAATATCACCGGTCCAGACTTAAAATCAGAATTCAATAGGCGAACGAACTTTTTTCAGTGTTATAGATAGGAATTTTAACCTTTTACTATTTTATGTAAGAATTTAAGGTGTTTCCTTTCAGCAAACCTACTTAGCATGTCAGCACGTTATCTAACATGTTAGCACTCAGTCCAACTATTGGCAATTTATACCTTAAACAAAAAATATCTACTTACGAGACTTAAGATGCTATGCCATTACTCAATTTAGAGTATACGATTAAATGGAAGAGGTTTTGGAATAATATTTTATATTACTTTAATGGCAACAGCCAAACTGTACTTATTCAGTACAGAAACGATATTAAATAACCACAAATTGACTTCCCAGAAAATATTGCAAATATTCTATTAACATTGGATAGATGTCGCACCCAACACTGGATTAACGTCGGTATTTCATATTTTTATGAATGTAGAAACAACGTTTACCTTTCGACTGTGAAGAGATAACGATATCCGACATTTAATCAATTATGCATAAAGGTTCCAAATGGAGGTTGTTATATATAAGGCGACGATGTTTAGACCTCGGTAGAACAGCAATCATGAATCGCTATTCTGGCAGAGACAAATCATGGGGTGATCACCTTCAAGCAGAGTACCCACCCTTTGGTCATCCGGTACCTCAGGATATGTAGGAAGTCGATTTGCATAAAAAATTTCAAAAGTTTTGCGAAACAACGCACGACGCTCCTAAAAGTTTCATATTTTCCTCCTTGTTCGGGTCTATTTACAATTTATGATTTATATTTTTCAAATAAATTTTGAAGTTTGTTGCCATATTAGCTGAATCTTCAAGTTCACGATAGCAATGATCCACAGAAATGGAGTTACATGAACAAAAATGGCAGCAGAGCAAAATGTTAGTCGTAAGTTTAAACCCGCTATGAACTGAATGGTTGCTTTTCGCATCCTGGCAATGAAGGCCTTGGGGTACAAGCCTTAAAGCATTTGCTAAAACTGCAGAAATCCCAGGCATCGGCAAAAAAAATCAAGTTTAGGAAACTTGTATAGGTTATCTGTGGTAAATCCAAATTATAGCTGTTTAGAATTCTTAGCTGTGGAGGAAAGATGTTAACATGACATCATTTAAACCGAAACCAAAAGTGGCGTATGATGCAGGGAGAATTTCAGTCTTACAGCAACCGTCGCGTCTTGCATTCTGTAAAATAGCAACATTTAAATGTGTTTTTTTTTTCATGACTATTGAACGCAGTATTTTAAGCGTGACAAAATAGATGTTTTGCTCAAAAATATATGGTGTTAAAATGAACTGTTTTTATCGCGACCACACACCCCTTTCGTAGACGTCTATTCACCGTCTTAGATGAATCGTTAAATTGGTAAAGTAGCGTTGCTTTTGGGTTTACTTACTAGATAATGGTCACACACGTCGCATCAACATCGGATTTTGGCTGATTATGGAATTAGAAACAACGTCAGCTTGACGAAATTGAATAGCTATTGATTATTCTACACCTAATCAACGTTGCAAAACGGTTGCAAATGGAAGTCTAATTTCATAACGTTGGGAGAACGATGTTGTATATATGTGGGGAAAATATTAGTACAGAATCGCCATCTGGGAGCTGATAATGATAAGGTGATGTGGTCTCCCTTACGCCAACCTTGGGTCATCCGGTAAAGCAGGATATGTATGAAAATAATATTTTTCAAAAGAAGGCGGGATGCGTACTTCTGAAGTTTTTATTCCAATATTTTACATCCATATAAGCGAACCGACATGTTCCCGTTTCCGTGACCGTACTGTGTGACAATGATATGTGACCACGATGTGTGACCATGATGCGTGACAATGCTGTGTGTCCACGATATGTGACCATGCTGTGTGACCATGTTGTGTGAATATGCTGTGTGACCATGATGCGTGACCATGTTGTATGAATATGCTGTGTGGCCGTGATGTGTGACCGTGATGTATACACGTCGTTTAGTCAGTTGTAATGTGTGGCCGTGATGTATACACGTCGTTTTCTCAGTCTTGACCCGTATCGAAAAATAGTTTCCGGCAAGCGTGTTTGACGTGATATCCACAAAATAGAAGCAGGTGAAACTTTTTTCCCCGCAAACCCAGGAACAAGGACCAATGAAACGAAGCGAAACTTAAGTTTTTGTCGAACAATGTCTTGCTCTCAGTTGGATTTTTCGTGTCTTAATATATGATACTACAGCCGCCAACCTCACAAAAAAAGACACGCACAACGGGCTATGGGTGGGAATGTGTATTTGACAAATATATTCATACTCTTTATTCCTACTCACCAACACAAACAAACAGACCAAATTGTGAATTGCTAGATTCACCGCTGCGGGCTTCCATATTCGCTCTTTGCAAGACCAAATGAAAGGAGACCAAAGTTTTCCTGCTGTCGATTACCTACTACAGTTTCTTTTTTTTTTTCTTTTTTTTTCTCAAAATATCCATTAATGTCTAAAAAACGGAAACTCGGGAATGTTAAAGGAAGTCGAAAAAGTACCCTCAACACCAAAAAACGCAGCGTAACAAATCGATCGTGACCTCTGATAGAATTTCTCTGGCGTAGATAACACAAGTTAGCATGCCAAACTTGATGCAGTGACATTGCACTTGCCAGAATCGGCTCTACAGGTCTAACTCATAACGCTATCAAATAACCACGGTGTATGCATCATTTGGTAGTTGTAACAATCTTTATTTAAATAAGAATGATGACAAATGAAGATAAGTTCGAATGGTGTGGGCAGTGGGTAGGAGGGAGGGGAGAGGTAGTGATGAGGGGTAAAGGACAGGGGATTACTTGGCGCATCTCTCGGGCTGTTTGTTATCTGAATTTTGCGTATCTCAGATACACCTGAACCCCTGAATGCATTACCTGTAAACGGTGAGACACCTCTCCTCATCAATGCTGCTAAAGAGAACCCCGCTTCGCCCCACCCCCTCCCCTGATCTTCACTACCCGACTTTTGCCATGACCGATGTCAACAACTCATTTCTTTTATTTGTTTTTATTTTATACACAAAAATGTTTTGACATTCATTTAGATTACTGACTCGTTCATACTCCAGCGTTTAATGCTTTCTATTCGACATTTGTTTTACCACCGGAACACAATTTGCCGTCTTTTCGTGTACTTGTGATCTTCTTGTTGTGATTTCTGATCTCCATCTTAGTTGATAGAAAACCTCCTTTTGTCTCGTTGCCACTTGGTATCATATGTGTCGCCATACGCGTCAAAAGAAAAAAAATATAAGAAATGGGAGAGTGGGGGTTGTCATTTTGAAGCTAGACAAGGGAGAAGATTAGGATCATCCTTCAGTGATTTCAAATGGCTGGATCACGTGAATTTAAAAGTAATCAAGGACGCAGGATTCAAGTTTGAAAAGTCACCCATATTTGGTGACGATAGCACAAAAGGGACTTCAGACAGCACCAGTGGAGAAATTCCAGCCAATGAAAGAGCAAGAAAAGAACAAGGTGCTAATGAGCTGCCCAGCGGGTCCGATTCTGATAGAGATACTGGCTCAAGTGACAAAGGAGTTGCTCCTTATGAGGATGGCATGTCAACTCATGTTGCTGATTTGGATCTGGCAGTGACAGGACTCGGTGGCGGATTATAATGATCCAACAATTGTTCGCTGTGCACCTCGGATAGCGGCGGAATAGACGACTTATTGGTGGATTGAATCATGTATATAACGGAATTTGGTCATAAAACCAGACATAAAATAACCCAATGAAAGTGGAAAAAACTGCATCTTATCCCCATAACCTGACCCCCCTGTCCTTCCATAAAAGTCACAAAAATTCTTTTAATCGCAGTCAAAAATCTTCATGTATGCTTGTATTTCCCAGTATGCAAGCTATTCGACGTGGCGTATAAGTACCGGTTTGTTCATCAAGGGCAACCGCGTTTCGAAATGAAATGTAGAACCTATCAAATTTAAATTTGAAAAGTAACAACGCAACGGTGTGGTGTTTTGGTTCACTTTGAAAAAAGACATCATTACGTATATATTCTGGATGAAGAGAATTATAAAAAGACACGAGCAGGCAGACTGATCCGAAAAGCCCAACTTTATATGCATGTCGTCTGTCTATGCCATTACAGTTTGTTTATATTTGTGTAGTTTGTTTCTATCTGTGTAGTTTGTTCATATCTGGCAAACAATTCACAATAGCAACAATTCACAATAGCAGCCAGACCGTTTTGCTACGAAAAAGTACAATCGGGACAACAACAATGAAGACTTAAGACTTCAAAGTTAGAATTCTGCAACGACCATTGTTAAAAAATAATGCCAAGATTGCATCAAATCTGTACAAAACACAACAACAGTGAACAGAAATATGTAAGAAATGACGTAATGAAAACGTCCTGGGCAAAACAAAAAAGCAACCCCACCTTGTACGCGGTTATTAGAAATAACAAGCCTATTCGAACATTAACCAGAATAAAGTCGTGAAATGTCGAGGCTTCGTGAGCCCGCAAGTATTTTCCCACCTACTTTGAAAACAGTATGCAAATTACCTTATCCATATTCTATTGTATAGAATGATCTAAGACTTGGATTCTAGATTATATTTTCTGACGTCTATACAACGTTGCTCTCAAGACGTCTAAGTATAGCTGGCAGGTAGACATTGTAGACTTCAATAATCAAAGATGACCCGACGTTGCTCGGTACAATTAATGCTGTGTGACTAAACTATTATAAGCATATATGAAACTATATATACATTATATGATAAGCAGTTATTTGATGGGATAACGCAGCAATCTTGTAACTAATGTGTGTTTCACTTTTTAAATCTGATTTTTTAATAAATATTTACCTCTTTAAAAGATATTTTTATCCTAATTATATCAAATTAAGAAAAGTACGTTTACTTGTAGATATTCATTTATAATAAGGCATCCATTGTAAAAAGTTTCATCTAGCAGTCAGAACATATATGTACTTTCTATTTTTATTGTTTTTGATCAACGAAAGTGTGTCGGAATTGCTATGACATTTTTAAGATCTTGTACATATTGAAGGTTCTCGTGATTTACTTGGTGCTTCCTTAGAGCTTCAAAGCTGCAAAGTGGCATTGTTGCAACCCGATTTTGGCAATGTTGCTACTCAATGGGGCATTGTTTCTACCCAGTGGCGGCATTGTTGCTATCTGATTGTGGCATTGTTGCTACCAAATAGTGGCATTATTATCGCTTGTATAACATCAGCTACATCTTTAAAAATAAAAACGAGGCTTATACATTCGCTGATATTTTAACCCCTTTCAAGTTGGAGACTAAAGAATTCCTCAGATGTGAATTTCACATACATTATGATCTGTTCATGTTTCCATTTTGGTAGCTATTACAACCACGGCCAACACTGTTGTGATAAATAAAGTTTTTTTTATTGCTTGGAAATCCAATGATAAAGAAGAAAAAGGGAAAATATACTATATGAGCATGACTTTGGTCGGCATGTGTCGGTCGGCATGTGGTCGGCATGTGTTGGTCGGCATGTGGTTGGCATGTGTTAGTCGGCATGTGTTGGTCGGCATGTGGTCGACATGCGGTCGGCACGTCTGGCACTTACTGGTATAAGCCCTCTTATTATTGCCGCTCTCAAAATGCGCTGCCGCTGTCAAGTGCATTTCTGTAACATCTTAAGCGATTCTGTTACCACTTTACCAAAAGGTCAGCCAGTTGTAGCAGCCACACAACAGTGGTGTATACGAAAGCGCACATTCGAGACACATGAATAACATGTATATAACGTATTTATAACACCTATATCAACTTTTAGAATAATTTAAAATAAAAAATAAAAAAATCATTAAGCAAACTGTTTAGAAAAAGAGAAAGCTACCCCTTCTTTCATTTGCTGTTTCTTTCTCTTGCCTTAAAGATCCGTTATGTCCTATCCTATGCTTTTGTACTCAAAATGACAACTCAAAGTTTCTGCGCAATATTTTAAACATATCTTTCTATTTTTAATAAGTATATTATGTTATTATTCAAAATTTGTTATGCAAATAGAATTTCTAATTTCAGATATCATCAACTGTGTTTCATTGATGAATCTTAGATCAAAACCTTGTAAGGAATCGCTTACATTTCGATATTGACGGGGTGTAAAAATCGCTCGCATAAATACTTTATAAACTTTCTAATTTAGAAATTGATCATATCAGTAAATGAAGATCGCTTTTTTAGAAGCTCAACACCCTTTTACTGTTTAATTAATTGTTTTGCTGTATATAAAATCATAAATTGATCGTGAAATTGACTGGTTGACTAATCTGGCCACGAACTTTTACCAGTTGCTCTAACAGTTTTCCTTGCTCATTGATGTGATGGAAGTGTGAGATGTATTTCCCTGGTTGATCAAACAGGCAATTAAAATAAAAAAGTAAAACTTGCAAAGGAAAGTTTATTAGAAATAAAAAAGGCGTGCATATACACCAATCACAAACAATACAATTATTATAGAAAACCGAACACAGTTTTTCCTTGATGGCCAGCATATTGATTTGCAACGAGCTTACCCACTCTTTCCCAAAATATGAAAGCAAACGGGGCCTTTGATATCGCTTAATGTTTTAAAGCTATATTTTTGCTACATTCCTAGAATTTCGTAAAGCAATATTTCAATTGTAAAATGTTCAATTGTTCACTCTGTCTGACATTTATCTTTCAGATTCGTGTCTGGATTATATTTTTACAATCATGTTTGTCGAATTTGGTTCGTTTTACTTATTTCATTGTGAAATACAATAGCGCAATACATTAGAAATGATATCATGCAGAAACACATTGGAATACAACACTTGAAATAATACAATAATGAAATACACCAACACGATGTAACATTTTATACCCTTTCTGCATAAATTTTCTTCAAGAAACATTTATAGACAGTACAGCTATTAAGAATATTTATATATGTGAAACATAAAAGATTTATTTTGTCTAGGTACTCCTTATGGAACTTAAAGAAAAGAATCTTGTTGTTTGAAATCAAACTGAGCCTCTTATCGAGCAATCAATTAACAAAGCACATGCTGCTATAATAACGATTTATTTTCGATAACAAAACGAATATTTTTAAAATCATTTAAAAAGACGTTATAAGGAGGTTAAATTCGCAAACTTATTTACGATATAGAAAGTTTGTATCACTATTTTTTAAAGACGTGAGGAGGTAACATTGTTTTTAAATGTTTTTAAGGAGCTATAAGGAGTTTACATTTACAAGGTTATTTTTATAGGAAATGGATAGGTTTGCAAGGCAGATAATACTGCTTTGAAGTGAAAATGAGGGTCACTCATCAACGTTAAACATTAAATGAAAGCAAATAAATTTTTTTATTTTTAGCTCATTGGCAAAACTTTGCTTCAATGATTAAATTTTTGTCTGCAAAGACGGGTACTTTTGGAACTGTAAGAGCCGAAACGTCAGGTCTTGTTATTTATGTCGTGTTATCATATCTATATTTTGTTTTCGATTACAAAAAATATAATTTAGTGTGTTTTAAGGTTATCAACGATAACAGTTGCATGGTCGTTATCTCACAGCTATTTAAGAAATAAGAGTACGGATTATCAGCATTATCGAACCCAGGCGAAAGTGATCTCCGAAACAATGTCTGGTATACATCTAAACTCTGGCCACACCCAGTGTAATCACATAGGTTAATTAACAAATTAGCTTGCAACACTTGATGATAAACAACTAATGATTACGCATACAGAGATCATTCAGAGCTTTGTTCAATTGGCAAAGAAAATAAATCGTGATTATAATGTACCAATTCAATAGTGTATTTCATAGATGTGTAGGTGTGCAATTTGGACCTGTAAATCCTTCACTTATTACCCTACATTTCAGTGTTGGCTTTATTTTTGAATTGTAAACATTAAAAACGGTTTCATTTTACGAAATCAGTAAATAGACTTAGATACGAAACAACACAGAATATATATATATATATATATATATATATATATATATATATATATATATATATATATATATATATATATATATATATATATATATATATATATATATATATATATATATATATATATATAGAGAGAGAGAGAGAGAGAGAGAGAGAGAGAGAGAGAGAGAGATCTAAAACCAGTCATAGGGAGACCATGCCTTTAATATAGCACTTAGGGAGACCATTTGTATATTTTTTACCTTTGAGTTTAGACAGACAAAAATTACCAAAAAATGTTCCTTTACGTTGTAGAAAATGGGTGTGATTTTTTCTTCTTGTCATATTAAGTTGCAAAAAATAAACAAAAAAGTTGGTCTACGTATTTTTTCTACATTTTCTTTGTCATTTTAGGCGACCTGGCTAAAACCACGGAATTTCGCGGGTCTCCGTAAGTGTGTGGTTTAATGCTCTGTATATTTGGTCTCCCAAAGTAGCATATTTTGCTACTAGTTGGGTGTTTTTGAAGATTTATTTTAAACCTATGTTTATTATTATTGTTATTTGTTATGTATATGCATTGTGTATAAGTTATACGCATGTACGACAGCCTTGAGAGATGACACTATGCACATATTACCAATGACTGTGCCATTTAGTTCTACTTAGCATGCAAATATGTGCAAGATGCTTCATGTTTCTGGTTAAAATATTCTTACGTGACATTTAAACTCTGTAACATTACTTAGGAAAGAAAAGAATTGAAGTAGTAATTAGTGATAAACAAAATGTCTCTTCAAGTTGCATATATGGTCGCCTTAAGTCGGTTTATACACCCAGAAATATACAACCAGCAATAAGGAGACCATATATTTTTTATGAATATGTGCAAGATTTTTATATTATTAAGATAAAAAAGTGCTAAATGTTATTTTAAATTTCTTAGAAATCATTTTGGTAAGGAAAAAAAGAGTAATGAATATAAAAAATGGCCTTTGAAGTGTTTTGTATAAGTGTGAAGCATAGTCCCCTTAAGTCGGTTTACACACTATATATATATATAAAGTAGGGATACGTTTCATTACGTCATAATGTTTATTACGTCATAATGCATCTTGCTCTCAAGTGTTCGTTTCTTTGAAAAAATGCCTGTTTAGAGTGCTAAATTATCCTTTTCTCCAATTTCGTGCTAAACCATGTATAAGCATGTTGAGCAGTTAAGGAAAAAAATACTGGTTGCTATAATATTTTTAAATACATAATATATAGCGGATCTTAAATAAAAATGGCAGTTTTCCCCGGTCTCCTTAAAGCTGATTTTTTGGCACTAATGTTTATACAAGGTATAAAGTTTTATACAAGGTATAAAGTTTAGGATCAAATTGAAAGCTTGTTATCAAGTTTCAACACACAAATTTAATTTTAAAGCAAAGTATGTTATATTCGCTATGCCATAAAATCATTCGTTTTTTGTTTGCTGAGTAGTTTCGCAACGTTTAAACACGCTAAGAATTAAGGAGACCTACTTTTGGTCTCCCTAAATTTTTGGTCTCCCTAATACTGGTTTTTTAGCAAAAATGGTCCCCGTATTGCTGGAAGTACACTTCTATATATATATATATATATATATATATATATATATATATATATATATATATATATATATATATATATATATACTTCAACCCCAATTCGTTTTTTACAAAAAGTTAATGTTTTTTAAAATATACTTGTAACTTATATTGTTTAAAGTGCCTTCAAGAATGTGTCAACCCCATCTCACATCGTTAAAAATCAAATCCCGATCAACTCCCGGTTTATTGATGGATCTTTGTCCTGGATCCACAAAATGCTTATATCTATAAATCTGATTTTAATTCCCACAACAATTTAGAAAGAATGAGGTTTGATGGAAGGAATGAATATTGTTTATAAGCATTACCTCATACCAGACTTAATTAGTAGACATTACATATTCATTGCTGGTTTTTGCTTTGTTTTCGTTGTGTTCATTGGGTCTAACATGGCTTTTATGATACTGTTTGGAAAGTACAGCTGAAAATGGCCGCCGTACTGAAAAGCACTACCGTATTACTGTTTTAAGTGTGCTTCAAAGCTGAATTATAGTAAGTACCACAGAAGTGCAGTGTTTCTACTGGTAGCTAGTGCCAGATTTCCGATTTACTTAGTAGCTAGTGCCAGGTGTCGGGTACACATTGTAGCCAGTACCAGGTTTTGGGTTCACGTGGCAGCTAGTGCCAGGTTTCCAGTTTACAGGGTAGCTGGTACCTGCTTTTGAGTTTACCGAGTATGTAGTTCCAAGTTCCTGGTTCCACGGGCCATTCTGACGTCGTCCGCGCCTAGCTGGCTGCTTTGGCTTTCTCTTTGGTGGCAGTCTGGAGCCGTTGATCAGCGTATCTATATCCATGGCAACGAGGATAGCGAAGATGAAAACAAGTGTTGCAGCGAATATAAAGCCGTAGATGTGAGCGTTCTCTGCTTCCACCGGACTGAATTCCCGCCTCAGCATCATTGCCCCCAGTGCTGTTGAAATTCAAGAAGGATATTGTTTTAGGTAACAATGTAACAGAATCACCATATGCTAAGTATAACAATGTAACAGAATCACCATATGCTAAGTACAACTTTACCCATCGTAACATAACTATAAACAAGAAAGGCATGTTCTGTGATGATCACGTGGCATCAGAACGCTAATGTGCATTGTTTGTTAGCTTACTAGGACCATGTCAACAAACACTTGTTATACAGTATTAATTTCCTTATTTTGACATTTGTTCTTTATTATGAGACATATAATCATAGTTTCTGTTTTCATATTGTTTAACATAATGACTTTACTATACTGGTGGAATGAAGTCCATCACTCCTTTTTATTTGGTTATCTTAGATTTAATCATGTGGGTATAACTGATTTGTGAAGGCGTCGGACTTGTGACAAGAAGGTAGTCAGAGAGCAACTGCAAAGACGTGGTATAGATCATGCCTAGATATGTAGCGACTGCTACACCGTCGAAATAAAAAATTGCTATCACAGTGGAACCATTGTACTGATGACAGCAACGGAGTGTGCCAGTAAAGTCGATCTTATTAATGTGGAAGCACCTCTGCATTCGGTCTCACCACAGCAACTTTACTACGTCTCAAATACTTTTCTTACTCATTGTGCAGTTTAACATTTGTGGCTGCCACGATCCGTGCTCGGAACATGTGGTGTATCTGGTGAGCCCGTTGTCTGGATCCGGGAATTCATAACCATCCTGACACGTATAGGACACACGTGTGTTGTACGTATTATCTGCGGTACTCACAACTATACCCGTCCATACAGGTGTGTTTTTGCAGCGTCTTACTATAAATATACAATAACACTTTCATTTAATTCATATATGAGATATAGCGATGGAATCTGAGTGAATAACAGTGATGTAGTCTGCAGGAATAGCAGTGATAGAATTTGGAGCAATAACAGTGATGGGATCTAGGGAATAACAGTGATGAAATCTGGAGACATAACAATGATGGAATCTGGAGGAATAACAATGATGGAATCTGAGGTATAACTGTCACGGAATCTAGAGGAATAACAATGGCAGGATCTGGAGGAATAACTGTGAAAGAATCTGGAGATTAACAAAGATGGAATCTGGGGATATAACTGTTATAGAATCGATAGCAGTAACAGTGACAGAATCACTTGATAAAATCAAGTTTTGTTTTGCACAGATTTCTTCTACCTCTGCCCTTAATCTTTACCTTGGGCTATTGCATGCAAAAATAATCTTTTGCATGTTTTATTACTCTTTTTGCCATTGTTTCTCCTCAAAGGCAAACAATTAATCCAAAATTTAATTTTCTGACTTTTGAACTGATATCCAGCTAAACATGAGAACGTTTGTGGTTGGTTGTGAAAAGGTTATAACGTTTTTCTAACCAAAAACGAACCTTTTTTGGTTGTAAAAACGTTATATTCAGCAACCAAATGAAAACGTCATTTTACAAACCAAAATCAAACCTAATTTGATTGTAAAAACGTTACATTTGCCAACCAAATAAAAACTTTTTTTTTTCAAAACCAAAATCAAACGTATGGTATTAGAACATTATTGAAATTCATTTTTAAAGAACCAAAAACAAACCAATACCAAACGTTTTGTATAAGAACGTTATTATATCAATTTTTAAGAATGTCATATATTGGAGCGTCAAGGAAATGTTATAGGCATTTTAATACTTCGTAAAGTAATTTTAGATATGAATAATATATTCACAATAACAAGAATTACATTTTAGATGCGAAACGTCAAATTCAATTCACATATATTTAACTGATTACTGTAAGCCATACCTAAACATTAAGTGTGGAGATATAAAAAGGCCCATAAAAAGGGAGGGGGTAGACCTTGGGGGAATTTCCGTACAGGGGAATAGTTCGGGGGAGGGGGATTTGAAGGGCGAAGAGTAGTGGTGGTGGGAGTTGGTTCTGGGGAATTGTCTTAGACGCACATTTCAAAGGATGCGCAGTGGCGTAGAGGTAAGTTCGTCGCTTTGGAAGCCAGAGGCTCCCGGTTCAAACCCAGCCAGGTATAAATGTTTCGTGAAATGTTCGTTGCAAAAAGATTAATAGTAGTTCTTAAGAATGAAATATGATGTGATGATGGAGCAAGATGCAGCCTCCCAAAGTGAATACTATTTTGAAGAATGTTGGAGGATATTTTTTAGATAATTTGCTTTACGCACGTTTCACGATTAAAGGTTTTCTTAAGGTTGTGTATGAAAGGTTCTAAAAAAGTTTTTTATACAACGTTTTTAGAACGTTGCGAAAAAAACGTTTTTTGGCATTTTATATACAACCTTTAGGAAACGTTGTATATAAAACTTCAAAAGGTTCGGAAAAAAACGTTTTTAAAACGTTATTTCAACCAAATTTGTTTTACGCGTTTTGCTCGCTAAAAGTGCTGTTTACTTCAAATCAAACGTGTTCAACTTTTTATCAATTAAATTAGTTTGATGTTACACTGTTGCGCTGACTGATGTTATTCTCTTACGTAACTACATTAGCCTGTGACGTTAATTCTGATCACTTTCATTTTAACTTCTGGTACATTTGTAAAACCACAGCAATTATGCTAAAAGTGTTAACAGTAAATACTCTTATCATATCTTAAAGGGGTGCAGAGTAGAAACACTTTCTTGATCAATAAAAATAATATTCCACATAAAACAAATCTCCATAAGTTCAGATTGAAAACGATAGTCTTCTTCACTTATCTATAGCTTTACTTTTTAACGAGTTGATGTTTTTAATAATACCTACACAAACATGCCTTCGGGTAACTACCCCAGCTCTTGTTTCCACGGCAAGAGATGACAACTGACGTCAGTGTTGTGCCGTCTATGACGAAACCACGAGGGCATGTGTAAGACACGCTTGCCCCAAATGCACGGCCATTGCCGATCCTCGTGGCATTTCCGATGACAGGCGGAGGCGGGCATTGGATTGCTAATGGCACAAACATGAAAACACAATAATATTCATATAAATAATAAAAACAAACCCACTGAAATTGCGTGATGCTATAGGCATACCTGTCTATCAGCTTTCTGAAAACGCAAGAGAACTGGCACAACACAAAATGAATCGCAGTTGAAATCAAGAGTTAAAGTTGATCCAATTCCAAGCAAACAACCGACGTCTTTTTTTGGTTGAATAAAGGTTTGAGTTTGGTCGCAACGACTTCAGAATCATATTCTGAATAAAATAAGGTTGTAAAATAAAATGGGTAAAATTACGTCACGACGTAATGAAAAAAAACGTAATTTTCACATGAAAATTTTAGAATGTTGATGGCTGGTCGGTATTTTTCTTCCTATGTTGTAAAAATTTACATGGAAAATACTTTCGTATGCATTTCACAACAACAGTTGAATGACTTCCGATTAAGGTCGGAACCCGACGTCATTCTGACGTTCAAAATCCGACGTCGGTTCCATTTCATATAGAACAAAAACCGGCACGTCATTCCGACGTCGCAAACGTCGGACCACGACGTCGATCCGACGTCATTCTGACGTTTTAACGTTTGCTGGGTTTTAGAAGAGATGCTTCCGCTGTTTTCGAACAATAATTATAAGACTTTGGAACATCTGACACTCGTCTGCTAGACTGTGGTCTTATGCTTCAATAAAAGTTATGTTTAAACTTCTCCTTTGTCAGATTAGTGACCAATAAATACCCGAGCTTCTGTTTAAGTTGCATACCTGGTTTTTCGTATTATAGCACCTGTGGAAAGCAAATTGACTTAACATTATAAAATGAACACAAATATTGTAAAAATACAACTAATCAGAAGACAAATATATCAAAAACATTCAATTCACACTCCCGTACTTGAACATGTCAAATTGAGCACATCATGCGACCAGTTCCCATCTATGGTACAGGTCGCTGTTATGCTTGTGACGTCATTAGGCAGCTCGTAACCATGGCGACAGGTGACGCTCACAATGGCTCCTCTTTCTGTCATTGTCTCGTTTGGTGATTCTATAGATGCGTGTTCGATTTCCGGTATTGCTGGGCAACTCACAACTGAAAGCAAAATGTATCATTGAAATAAAATATTACGTGTTGGGAAACAGTTCAAAGCACTGTAATTACTTGCATTCAGCTGCAATGCAAACTTTATTTTCTGAGGCTTTTATCGCTATTTTTACATCAGTCATTTAATAATAATAATAATAATAATAATAATAATAATAATAATAATAACAATAATAATAATAATAATGTGTTTTTTTATCTGCACATCACTGGTTATCTAAAGTTATTTCAAAGACGTTAATCTATGGTCGTTACCAATGAAAACCAATGAAAACAAAACCAAAAATATAATATTGCGATTTGGTCATTGCACTGACGTAACATCACATCGACGCATTATGAATGTTAACTGGGCTATAGCGGGTTAAAAGCTGTGTTACGTGGAGTTATGATGCAACTGGCAATTTGGCATGACTTTTTAGCAAAGATTTGAAAATAACTCTGAAATTTTATATATTCAGAATCGTATTTTTTGTGGCCGCAAGTGTAATTTTAGCTTCGTAGCGAACACGGTCTAGTTACACTGCGTTCGTGGCGATTTAGTGACACAAGTGCACTTTGAGATTCCATGACTTTCACAAAACGGTCGCGATCAAGCCGTGGGTATATTACAGGCTTAGAGGCATGACAATGCACTGCCTCAAGTTCGCCACGATTATCTGAGAGCAAACAATTTGGTTGTGATGAACTGGCCTGCATACAGCCCGTATATGAATTCGATAGAAAACCTGTGAGATTGTCTGGATTGAAAATTACCCGCCATGTGCCATCATACGCGTAATATGCACCAGACAGCTAGAACCAGACAGCTGGAGCGAGACAGCTAGAGTCAGACGGCTAGCGCCGTAATTTCATAACTGTAGCCTCGCCTACATCCGTCCCTCCCTTCCGCCGTCCCTCCGTGGGTCCGGCCATTACAATAATAATAATTATAATAATAATAGTAATGACAGTTGCTAGCATTTTACGGATCCAATTAGTATTCAGTCATCCGTGAAATTATTGTATAATTATTAACGCCATTCATCTGGCATATTTAACAAATGCTCATGAATATTTTAATATTGTAAGGAAAACATGCAGAACAAATGCTTGTGTTGTTTACAAAGGACGAATTCTGAATGTGAAGCAGTTGACAGTGACTGGAGAACAAACACTATTTTGGAGTGTTTTATTCAGTGTTGATGCCCCAAACAGGATGCCCTGATAAATGTAAAAGAAAAACAAAACCTACTGCTGTAATCGTCAATGAGAACAGCGAATTCTCAGTTGGTGCAAGGTTTCCGTGATACCTGCGTCATCCTGAGGAGAATAGCACGGCGGATGCCTAGTGGCGTTCATCCGTACTGTATATCTTACCAGAAAGAGTGTATTTTGTGCAGATTTCTGGCTTGAAGGTTAGGGGTGGAGGTGGAAGAGAGGGTACACGCACTTCTAAATTGATTACTATTATGCACCTTCATGACTTTTTAAAAATTGCCACTGAATGCAATGTGCCAAGCTAGACAACAACCCGTTTTCTCACCAAACGCGGACATCCCGTAAATATCATCCCCTGTATGAAAACACCTATTTTCACGAAACGATATTCACATATACAGGCACGTGTGACACTAATCACAGAACCAAAACTGGACAGACACTTACTTTTCAGAAATGTTTCACACAGTTTTGGAGTCCCCATGCAATTCTCAAGCGCCTCCATTTTTGTGGGAAACAGTCATTACTGAATGAAAATTACCTCTTGTTTACACGAAATTAACACGGATCGAGTTCCACAAGGGGTTCTATTTTCTAACCAGACGACTGTAACAAGGACTGGTGAAAATTTTGCAGTTTTCAGCGCGTGGCCGAGGTTAGAGATAGCACGAAAGGAACCAATTAGGAGCCAAATCGTATACGTTTACTTGTGCTAAGTTTCATATTTTTGTGAGAATCACAGAGATCGGAGATGATCATTTCTTAGCACAAAGTCACAATTCCTGTTTCACCATTTTAATGTCTTCCAAATATCATAATTTCTAATTTGTCTCACCAGGTGAACTTTTGAACTCGAAATTTAAAGGGAAATGCGGGTATCTCTGCGCTATCTAGTGACCGAAATGCGCATTACATTGAATATCGCTGAGTTTGAATCCATGTTTACACAGTATAAATAACTATTAAATCCGTCTACATTGAAAACTTCTTTTCAAAGACAAATAGGGTCGTGTCCAGAAATGTTCTGTGTTGATATTTTGTTCCTAGAAGGGCCTGTGTTGATCTCTTGCCCATTAAACTAACGTTTTATTTCGTAAAACGAGTTTTTACACTTTTAATTGGTTCCCTTCCAGTAATATTTACCACGCAAACTAAAAAAGAACTTTTTGAGGTACCGTTCAAGATCACATAACCCTTCAATCCATCCTTCGACCAATCAGGATGCCCGAGACGTCGTCTGCTAGTCTCGTAGAAACGACTTTCCCTTTTTAGCCCTAAACGGCGGTAAAACACGCCCAGACTAGTTGGTAAGGATGGGACGGGTTAAAATCAAACTTAAAAGTGGAGAACGCGAATTGCGCTTTTACTCGTAAAAGCTCGTTTTACGAAATAAAACGTTAGTTTTACTTCGCAAAAGCTTAGAATTCGCCTATCTCCACTTTTAATGGGACTTGAGTCCGGAGCAGGGGAGCCTGCCATTTTTGAACTGCCTAAAAAGCTCGCAAATTACACTATGGCTTGTCAAAGCTCGTTGTATAACCAGGAGTGCTGGGCACTCGAGGCAGAAGAGGAAGAAATAAAACTTGTCATATAAGTTTCAATTCTTTGTAATGATTTCCTAAATAAAGTCCGGAGGCGTACCATTCCGGTCTTTTAACAAAAGGTAAAATCATAAACAAAGTAAAAGATCACAGCAACTGTCAGATGAGATGAGAAAGGCGTCCAACCATGCCATCATCTTTTGGGAACTATTACCATCCCCCTCCAACCGCCCACCGGATGGATCCCTACCTCAAGTTCTCACTATTCACTTGCTCTGTATTGATGAACAATTAAGTTTATTTTAGCAACACTACAATGCGATCGCAAACCCGAGGGGTTTACGCAAATAAACTCTTTGACACTTCGAGTAACGCGACTGAAGTGTCTTACAAGACATGCTATTCAAACTTGGAAAAAGAAAGACACCGTTGTCTAATTTCCTTTCTCCCAAATTATTCTAATTTACCACGTTTATTCGAAATAAACTTGTAAAGATTGACTAGATAGTTCTAAAACTACTGTAAATCGCCATAAAATGAAATACAGACAAATTTTAGCTAATTTGTGACTGTTTCCTATATGGGGTCGTTATGGTCCCATAAACCCATAATGACATTATGGTGTCTTATACCCAGGACAACCGACCGGTCTTTTGGTCTTCCGGACACAACGGGTATGCGGTCACTACAGTACGTTTGGGACAGAAACGGTCCCCTATGTCTTTCTGAAAGACTTGAAGAAAGGAATAGCTTAATATAAGCACGAAACCTTAGCGAAACGAAATGTCCAGAGTAAGAAGGGGAGTCCTTCTTGCAGGTTGTTACTTTCGTGGCTTGTGGTTGTTGTTACTGTTCCCGTTACGGTTCTTGGAGAAGTTGCCCTTCTGCTTGCCCTTGCTCTTGAACTTGGGGGATGCGGGCCTACAACAGAAACCATCAGCCTGAAATGGTTTCTGAAGCCACGAAAGGTCCCAGTGAATATAAACCAGACAACTCATCTTGTGAAAAGTCTTTCAGATAGTATTTAACAAACGATTTGGGGGAAACCCAGCAACCTGTTTTTAATTTATCTGAAAGAGACACATTACGCACGGCCCTGAGGGAGTTAGCTACCTGCCTAACATGATGGGCTGTGAGGTTTAGTTCCCCTGACGGGTTCGGGTCACTTTGTGCCTTGTCATAGGCTGCTAGAATGATCTTTTTAATGTAATTTGATTTCGACTGTTCCTTCTGATTTTTAGTTCGGTAGGCCCCTGACATTTCTAAATACTGACGCAAAGCCTTGACGGGACACAAAGGGACCAAGCCGTCGATTTTGGGGTCGTCTGGTAGTGATGGGAGGGAAATGTGATCGAACGTTCCCATCCCTTGGGTCATAATATGGGTCTTTCCCATTAATTCTGCTCTGGGGACAAGGATGACCTTTTCCCACGTGCCCTTATCTTTATTTACCTTTCTGTCCAAGGCATGAATTTCACCTCTTCTTCTGCCCGACGCTAAAGCCAATAAAAACGTGAACCTTAAAGTTCCGTTTTTCGCTGAAATCACGTCTTTACTAAAGATGTCTGGGCGTTGGAGGTACCGCAAGACTAAAGATAAATCCCACTGCGCTATGTTGGATGGGCAGGGTGGGGAATTTACTTTAAAATGTCTTACTAGTTGTGAGAGAGATGCATCTTCGCCCGGGTCGTAACTTGTGGATGCTTTGAGTCTTGACCTTATAGCGGCCCTATAGCCCTCGATGGAACCTACCTTTAATTTATCCTTAGTGAGTAGATGGTCGAGGAAGTCCGCTACCACTGCTGGGCTAGCCTGAAACGGATCCAGCCTAGAAGTGCTACACCAGGCGGCAAACTTATTCCACTGAGACCTGTAAACCTTGGCCGTAAAGCCCTTGTGACTGTTTACTATCTTCTCCCTCACCTGTTTAGAGAAGCCATTGTTTTTCAAAAAGGACTGGTCAGACACCAAAGGTGGAGATTCAGTAACTGAGGAGAGGGGTGGAAGTGTTGCCAGTGGGGTTGTGACAGCAACTCGTTGTGACACGGAATCTGTATCGACCTCACTATCTTGCAATGGAGAAGGAGGGCAAACCATTGGGCTTCCGGGTGCCCACGGGGCAATGAGCAATAGCAACGGTGGTTTCAACTCGATTACTCTCTGTAGGACTTGCCCTAAGATTGCTTGTGAGGGAAAGGCATACAGCACTTCGTCCCGTGGCCATTGACAGTTGAGGGCGTCCACTGCCAAAGCTGCTGGGTCCGGGCAAGGGGACACGTACCGGGGAAGTTGGGCGGTCATAGAGTTTGCAAACAGATCAAGAGTCGGAGTACCCCATGGGGACTGACGTGTCACCCATTGAAACGACCGAGGGGATAGGCACCATTCGGTGTTGATAACTTGACCCTGTCTGGAAGCTAAGTCTGCTAAGACGTTTAGTTTCCCGGCTAGGTGACGGGCTGAAACGGTCACCTGTTCCTCCCGGGCCCTTGTGAGAATCTGAAACGCTAGCTTGGAAAGGGACCGTGATTCGGTACCCCCCTGCTTGTTGAGGTACGCTATGGCTGTGGAATTGTCTAACCGAAATAGGACTGCCCTGTTTCCGAGTTGCTTGGCCAGTTTGGCCAACGCAATCCAGACTACCAGGAGTTCCAGCCAATTTATGTGATAGATCTGGAGCGAGGGTGGCAATTTGCCCTTCCATACCTGCCCGTGCCAATAAATTCCCCATCCCGAGTGGGACGTATCGGTCTGAATCTCTATCTCTGGGGTGGGGGGCTGAAATGGCATTCCTTCGGACATGATTCGTGCATCGCACCACCACTGTAGGGCTTGTAGGATTACCTGTGAAACTTGCATCCTCGCTGTGGTTGAACGACCCTGATGCAGTGCCCATCTCACCTGGCTTTAGAATGGTCTGTAATGGAGACGGCCCAGCGGGACTGTCTTCTCTGTAGCCACTAACACACCTAAATGGGATTCCATGGCTTGTAGCCTTACCTTTTTCTCGGGGGGAATATTTCTTATGGCTTTCGCGATTTTCTGGTAGCGCTCCGCCGTAGAAAACGCCCTTGCTATTGCCAGGTCCCACAATTCCCCAAGAAAAGTAATTGACTGTTTGGGGCTTAGTTCGGATTTGGCTAGGTTCACTACTAGACCTACCTTTAATGCCTTGAGAACTAACGTCATAGTTTGATTCTCGACTACCTGTCTGTCCTGATGTGCCAGGAACCAGTCGTCTAGGTACTGAAAGACTAACATGCCTTCTAGACGTGCCCATGTTTTCAACACCTTCATTACCTTGGAGAAAACGTACGGGGCCGTAGCTAAACCGAAGGGAAGTGCCAGAAATCAAAATCGCTTTTTCCCTACTTGAAAGGCAAAAAAATTTCTTGTCGAGTGGTGTAGGGGGATATGGAGGTAAGCGTCGGAGAGATCGATGGAGGTACCCCACATCCCTTCCCGTAACGACCCTTTTATCACCTGGGCCGTTTCCATCTGAAAGGTGATGGGGGAGGGGTCGATTACTAACCTCCATCCCCCGGATTTCTTGGGGACCACAAAAACCCTGCTGAAAAAACCCGTTTGTTTTCTGGCATTTCCTCGATTGCTTGCTTTTGTGTTAGGCTCACCAACATTTCCTGGAGAGCTAACTCATTTTCCGACCCCTTGGGGTAGGAGGTGACCAGTCGCTTTGTCGCATTGGAGGTTAGGGGAATCGAGCATCTGAGCCCGTTCTGGTCTCGTTTGAAAGGTAGAGAGTAACCCCTCTTTAGCCAACGCACTACCTTTCGAGACGCCCCCATTTCCTCCCATTGTTGCCAAACCTTCCTAGTTCTTTCTAATTCTTTTAAGTTTGTTAAAGTATCGCCAGGAGACCAGGGAATCTCGTCACGGTACTTTGATTGGTTGCTACCTGAACGACTGTGGAGACGAACCCTCTGTCTTGCTGCCGGGGTTGGGTTTCGGTTTCTTGACAGGGGGCTGTTGTTGCTGCGCACTCGGTTTGGCCTGTGCCGGCGAGGACTGCTGCGGTCGCTTCCTCTTCAGTGGGCGTTTGAAGGAGGAGCGGGACATCCTAGACATAAGAGCATAATCCTGAGAAAGTGATCTACTTTCCTGGTTCACCCTCTCTATCTCGGCGTTGGGAATAGTTCCCGTTCCCCTAGGACAGGGGCATGGCGCAGATCCCGTAAACCTTTGACACTGGACCAGCAGTGCTGGAAAAAGGCGTCTCGACGTTGGTAGACCATTGACGTCATCAAGAAGGTGGAGAGTTTGAACACGTCTCGGGTAGCTAATGTCAGGCATTCCATCAGTTTAGAAGACACAGGATCACTGAGGCGAAGTTCTTCCCAACGAGACTTCAGTGCCTTGAGTGTGTGATCTTGAAATGACATAATGTTCAGGATGTGACGGGAAGACGCCTCGATAGTCTTGGCGTCTTTCTCTACTAATGGAATGTCCGAGTCACTACGCACTGTAGGCATCCAGACTGTACGCTTCACGGGTTGTTCCCGAGCCTCCAGGGGAATTTGTTCATCCGCTGATCGATATGGGCCTGGTCGTACTAAGCAGTGTTTAGATAGATGGAATCGTGACAATGTGCACCCCTCGCCAGCATCCATCTTTTTGAATTCCCTCGTGCGGACCGTAACAGCATGAGCAATGCCCTCGCTAGTGGCTAGTGCGATGAAGGAATCTTGTTGCGGTGGAGCGGCCTGAGACGTCATACGAATGGGTGGATCCTCTTTATCTAAATGTGGGGAGCCACAGGAGGCCTCTGCTAAGCGGGCTATCTCTTGAATGGTATCCCTGAACGGTACGACTTCCGGTGCGATCGTTGAAGCGGAATTCGAGGGGGTTGCATCTTCGACCGACGGGGTAAGGTCTGGTGGAGAGGGCGTTCGGATGGGGCGTCTGCCCGCTGCCGCTGAGTCCCCCCAAAGTCTTTGCCCCCGGCCTCGGGATCGAACCTGATCCGTTGTCCGTAATGGTAAATGAAAACGGGATTGCCTAGGCGCGTCCTCGGATTCACCTTCGACCTCTGACTCCTGTTCATCAGATGTTGCTTCTGGGAGTTGAGATTGTGATAATTGTGGCGAGAGGGACATTGCTTGGAACTGTGGCGAGAGGGGAGATTTCCATTGGCCCGATTTCTTCGTCCTCATCCAGCAATGCAGAAACTTGGCCCGAAAGAGGCACGCCCACGGACTCCTCCTCACTGATTGTGACCGTCTCGGGAATATCCAAGTTAGAGTCCAGTGGGAGGTGAAGTACAGGCAAGCCCGACATCGCTGCCACTGACTGATTCTCCGAGGGAGGGCGAGAAGCCGTAGCCGACGGTTTAGACTTCTGTTTTTGACTAAGCAGATTCTCCTGCTTTTGTACTTGATGTTGTAAATCCAACAGTTGCTTTTGCAGTTGCGACTGCATCGACAAGAATGCCGAAAAATCACTCGGGAGACGCTGTAGCTGGGGAGGGGGGATAAAACCTATCGCGGGGGAATGCCTAACTTGCCTGCAACCGCCGAAAGAACTGTTCCCGTATCCCTATGTGTCACAGTCACTTGTTCCACAGACGGAGACTTGAACGCCCTCTCCGGACTGCCCATGGGTTTCGCTCTGGGAGATGATGCCCATGCTTCACGGAGAAGATCCCGTTCTTTCCCTTCCGGGATATCTAATTCTGCTACAGTTTCAGAAAACGCGCGTGACTTACTTTTTGATTTTTTATGTCTCTTAGATGAAGTGGTGGTATCCGATTCTGCACCAGTGTCAACGTGCACGGGAGTGGAGACCTGGCCCAGAATAACAGAGCTAGCCTTTTTCATGGTATCCTGAATGAATTCACGAGTAACAAACGAGGCTGAAGAGAGGAGTTTGCGCTTATCCCTCCTGCGTTCGTTCTTGACCCTATTCCGTAACAGGGCTTTTCAATCCTCTGGGGTGAGATGTAGACACTCGCCGCACGGGTTGTCTTGCTCGCACAGAGGTATCCCGCTATTCCGTCTGCAGCGATCGCAGATGGAGTGAGGGTTACACGAAGTTGGAGGATGAATACACTGAGGCAGCAACGGTGGAGAGTGTAGACTGGCCTCTGTCATATCTGAAACGCAAGCAGAGGAAAAACAACCATAAGAACATGTGGTATAAAAGTACCACAAATACTACATTTCTTAGTGCTTTGCTTCAACTGCAAGCTTTACCCCTCCAGGCCGTGTTTACAATCGCCCAAAGACCGCAATGACTCGATGGGCTAGATTATGACGAAAAGACGTGCTTCCTGGAACGGTTCCGGGGCCGTAACGGGCTGGACCGTAATGAGACTTCCCGTGTCGGGTATGGGTCTCTCTTGCCTCAGATGGGAGCCTTAGACTATAGAACCGTAACGGGCAGTAAATCCCGTTGGACTAGAATGGTCTTCTCGCACCCGTGACCGTATGACCACAACTGGAAAACGGTCCTGGCAAGGAAAAAGACCCTCAGACGTCACAGAAAACGTCTCTTTTCGTCGGAAAACGCTGTCAGACCTGCAGAACCTGCTCTACGAAGACCCAAAGAGTAAAGCTTAAGCAAAACTGGCCATTTCCGCGATGACACAGCTGGCTGGTAAAGCTTGGAATCTGATCAGGTACAGCAGCCTGAAAAGATCCTACTCCTAGACGAAATGAGGTGGAACTGGTAAGTTCCTCCATCTGAAAAAAAGTGGAGAAAGAGGCGCACTTCTCGGGACTAAGAAAGTGTCTCCGTGACCGTGCAAACTCAACCTAACCAGACCGAAGAACTAAATGTCGAAAAATTACACTTCGACTCCATAAAATTATCCCAACGCACAATAATAGATACAGTAATACATTAGGTAGGGAATTAAGTAAACAATGAAGCAATTCGCACCTTAAACCAGTTCCCTTGCTGCAAAAAAACCGGCAGCACACAGAATGGCGTGTTGTACAGACACCACGCAAAAAGGGAAAGTCGTTTCTACGAGACAAGCAGACGACGTCTCGGGCATCCTGATTGGTCGAAGGATGGATGGAAGGATAAGTGATCTTGAACGGTACCTCAAAAAGTTCTTTTTTATTTTGCGTGGTAAATATTACTGGAAGGGAACCCATTAAAAGTGGAGAACGCGAATTGCGCTTTTACTCGTAAAAGCTCGTTTTACGAAATAAAACGTTTGTTTAACATGGACCCGAAACCGGAATATGTGCTTTTCGGCCTGTTTTGCATCACTACCCGCTTCATGAAAAACTCGGGTTTGCCACAGTTGTCATTAAAATTGGAGATAAGCGAATTCTAAGCTTTTGCGAAGTAAAAAGCATATTACACTGTTTTCACCATTTAACCATTGCGTCAATGGGATTTTGTCAAAAAGATTGTATAATTTTCTTATTGACACGGTGACATATATTTTTTATTTCCTTAAAACATTTCGTATGACGTGTTCTTCAAATAGGGAAAAAATGAGGCAATAGTCAATATTATGTGTGAATTTTGCATTTTGAATGAAATTTCTTGGTTTTCCCAATGGTTTCCATAGTAGAAGTACGCGACCCCCCATTTTCTTTTCAATTTTTAAATGTGTACCCTCAAAGCATTAAACTGTGAACGTATGAAGGAGAGAGAGGTTCAAAATGATTCAATACTTGTTAAAGCTGCTTCAGGGGTTTTGCGCTGATACGATTATGAAAGAAATGAGTTATTTATGAACACTGACTGTAAAAATTGTTATTCACAGCACTGTGGGATTGAGGAAATGCAGTGATGACGAGTGAAGTTGATGTTGAATGTTTTGTTCGCGACATTAAATTATTCAAAATGACAACACTTGATGGAAGTTGTAGTCGTGTTTCCATTTCCTTGAATGGATTAGTGAAGGGGGGGTGGAGGGGGTAAGGAGAATTCTAGGATTCGCGTGGGAATTAATGTAAGCATTTTGGTGCTTGAAATGAATCGATAAAATGAGTTGAAATGGAATAACATCGCATTCTTAAAAGCTGTTGAGTTGTTTGGCTAGTATCACACCACCCCCACTTCCACCCCAAACCCCCACTCCAATGCGCCAATTTTTGATTCTCGGACTGATTTATGGTGAAGTTTCTCCCACCTCGAGACAGGAACTTCCAAAATCAGAGTAACAGTTACCATTACACCGAGACAGACCACAAGTGAGAAGGGTGGGGTGGGGGTGACTTTAACAAGAGCAACAATGCATTACCGTGACACTCAGGCAGACCAGTCCATGTGAGATTCTCGCCACACGTGACGTCACGACTAGCCCTCCGGTCCGAGAACATGTAGCCAGCCTCGCAGACGACGCTCTGCGTGCTGGATTGGGTGGCATTCAGTCGTCTCCCAGCTTCGGCCAGGGTCACGTGACGCGGGAGCTTACCACAGCGATTTGCTGTCAATTCAAAATATTTCAAAGTATATAATACCCTTTGCTTTAATTGTGTTTTAATCAGTGGGTGGGGATTTTCCATATAGCAATGTGAACCGAATTATTTTTGGCCAGGCGCGGTCGGTGCGCAATGCCATTTTCGTCAAAAGAGAGTAGGGGATAATTTTCATCAGCGCTCAGCGTTGCATCCAAACATGGCGGTTCTTTCGGAGCTCTCCTTCCGGCACCCTTTATTTTGCTTCGTATAGAAGTTCTGTCTATAACTGAGGTCAGACCTTGTGTATCAGCTTCCGAAATAAGGTCACATGACCGCTGAACGTTAGACCAAGGTCTACATTGCGAAGTAAAATCGGCAACGATTGCACTTGAAATTCAGGATTACATGAAACATCATGCGAGGGTGGGTGTTCGTGGGTGCCAGTTAAGATCAATTGGCAACTTTTCACAAAGTATGTGTCTATAGGGAGGAGGAGGGAAGTGGGAGAGGAGGGAGGGGAGGAAGGGTCGCGGATTGGCGCTTGCTTAAAATGGTCTCAACAGCATGGTCAAGTCAACAAGACCTTTCTTCCACCAAAGCAAATATGGCAACAAGAAGGACCAACCACCGCTAAAAGCGCTTACTGTCTGGATATTCCAGCCCTTCCCAGCTGCTCTCGAGAAGACACTTGATCCTCCTTGTTCTTGTGCCGTCTATGAATCTGTATCCAGAGTGTGTCTGGAGTGTCAGGATTGTCCCGGACGGGAACCAGTCTATCTCCAGAGCCGTGACGTTTGTTATCGTCATATTCTGTGTTATGTTGCTTGGCAACGCGCTGCATACGAGCTCTGGAAAAAATGGATTCGTTTATGCTGAGCAAAATACCTAAAGTAAACTCTCTCTCCCTCTCTCTCTCTCTCTCTTTCTTTCTTTCTGTCTGTCTCTCTGCTCTCACTCTGGCTGTCTGTCCGTCTATCTGTCTCTTTCTCTATTTTTTGCTGACACCCTGTATCTTTTCTCCCAATTATTACAGAGACGGCAATACACAACATCAACAGAACGTCATTTGATTTGTGTTGTTGTTTTAATTGCATTTGAGAAGGTCCAGTGTAACATTTGCCAAATTTAACATTTAACATTTACGAAATGTCCCTCGAAAGAGGAAATTGAGTATAACCTATAGTGAGGCCCGTTTCATGAGTTCAGGAGGTACCAACAATAATCTCAACTCCATCTCTCTCTCTCTCTCTCTCTCTCTCTCTCTCTTTTTTTTTTTTCTCTCTCTTTTTCTTTCTTTCTTTCTTTCTTTCTTTAATTCTTTCTCTCTCTCTGTTCTCATTCGGTCTGTCTGTCGGCCTGCTCTCCCTCTGAGTGTCTGTCTGTCCCTCTCTCAGTACCTCCCTCGGTTCCTCCCTCTCTCGGTCCCTCCCTCCCTCGAAAAATACTTTCACAAAGTTAATTAATCCCTTGTTTTAGGGGTCACCTGTTTCTTCGCCATGTATCAGTTTTGAAAAAAAACTGTCTAAAATCAAACACGCACACCCTGTTAATTTCAGAGCTTTCGCAAAGATGTTTTTATCTGTATGGCTAAAGATGTAACTTAATAGGATCACTACAGTAGGTTAAATATGCTATTCCAATAGAAAAGTACTTTGTATTGGTCTTCATTAAAAGAAAAAAAAACAAATATGAGCTGCTGGCCATGGGTTAGAATATAACACCAATGACATCGATCGATCAGCAGCTTGTGTCGTGGTATTTGAGGCTAGGTGAGCATTCCCTGGTTGTGTCTGTGTGTCTGTGTGTTCGTGTACGTTTTACCTGAGCATTTATCGATGGTGCCGTGCCATTCACCATTGTTGCACACAATTTCATGCTGGAAAACCCCGCCCTGGAATCCGTAGCCCTCCACACACTTGTAGACAAGACGTCGCCCGCCCTCTTGTGGCGTCATTCTGATGTTCTTCATCAGAGGCGGCGGTTCACATCTCCCTTCTGCAATGCATTTAAACTAGATAAAAGACATTTAAAAACATATTTGAACCATTATGATGGATAACGTGGGATACCTGGAAGGACTATTGAATTGTTTTGTTCGTCAAATACAGCAATGTCTAACCCTAACATAAACATAATTATGTATAGATTCTATAAAGTCATTGTGTTGCTGTGAAGGTACTGTGTAGCTTGAAACAAATGCGCTCTGACTTCCTTGTTTATAAGTTACAGTTGTGTTACTGCAATCATAGAATGAAAACTAAACACACTTGTATTGAAAAATGTGTGTACTTATTTTTTGTATTCTCTTTTCATCAATTCCTTTATGGGAAATGTGGATTACTGAAAGAAAAGTACCCCTCTTCCTGTTCTCCAGACTGGTAGACCGCTCAGACCGCTAAAACTTAGTTGCTGCTAGATCAATGATTTTTAAAGGTAGTTTGAATCCACTTTTTGCGTACCCTTCCGGTTGTAGATTACCAAGAAACTTAGAAACCAGTGAGAGCCATAGAAATCTCGTCTGCTACGTCATTGTGTAGTAAGGTCATTCTCTGTTGCAAACAACGCGCCATTCTGTGTGCACCGCAAATTTTGTATCAAGGGAACCAGTAAAAGGTGCCATTTGATTTGACGATTAGTGCTTTAGCTAATTATAGGACTAATTTATCAATTTCTTTGATTTGTATAAATTTGGTGCTGTTAAAGTGTATTCAGGACTTGTAACTTCGGTCTGGTAGAAGTTGAGTTTACGTGACACGGTGTCATCTTATCTAGTCCCGAAACGTGTGCCTCTTTCTCCACAAGAAGTAGCAAGATCGGTGAATCTACTGGTTCCAGCACATTTCGTCTAGGAGTAGGATTTTTACAGGCTGCTGTGCCTGTTTAGACTGCAAGATTTATCCAGCCGTCTGTGTCATCGTAGAAATGGCCAGCCTTTGCTTAAGCTTTACTCTAAGTTCCAGGACTCAGAATTGCCAGAGCAGGTTCTGCTGACAGTGGTTGAGGTGAAAAGAGGCATCTTTTGAAGCATTCTATATCCATGTTGTGAATACGATCACACCGTCCTAGGACCCCTTACGGCCCAGTCAGGACCATTTACCCATTATGATTAGATGGTCCAATGGTTCTACGAAGGACGGTACAAACCCATAACGGAAACACGGACAGACCCATTACCGTCCGCCCCGGACGGTCCGAGGAAAACGGTACCACGCAGAATGGTGTGTTATTTGTAACATCACACTAAAGAAAATGACCTAACTACACAATGACGCAGCAGACGAGATTTCCCTCGCTCTCATTAATCGATAGATGGAAGGCGGGATAGGTGCTTTCGAACTGCAACCAAAAGCTCTTTTTCTAAGTTGCGTGGTAATCTAGGCCGGAAGAGAACCCATTAAAAGTGGAGAACCCGAATTGCGCTTTTACTCGTAAATGCTCGTTTTATGAAATAAAACGTTAGACTCGCGCCGGGTCTGACTATTTTTCGTATAAAGTTAGAAGCCACCGAATGGCCACTTCTTCTTTCTCAGCAGCGATTAGAAGCACGGCTGTTTTTCTGTCTGGTCTGATGGTTATTAATTATGCAACTCCAAACGCATGAAATCCCCGTCTATTATAATTTTATATTAAATATGGGGGATGTGTTATTGAGTCGAATTTTTTCGTTGTTATCATACAGCCAACCTCTACCGTGGTGTAGTCTGTTGTGTGTTACACTTCATTGTGGTCTTACATGAAATGAGGTATCTCGAGAGGCTAGCCGCTAGTGACGCAATCTTTTTTCGTGTATATCTCCGCCAAGCAGCATCCACATAACATTCCAATGCAGGCTACACGTACCTTGGCAGTCTATAAGCGGGTACCAGTTCCCGTTACGGAGACACTGGGCCTGAAAGAACGTCAAGCCCGTGGCGGCGCGAGTACCCTCAGGGCATTCTTCTGCTATCACGGCTCCAACGTCCAAAAGTCGTCCACCGTACGCGCATTTTCCTTCTGCAAAGTATAAAATATTAATAATAAATAAGGTGTAAAACCAAAAGCCTTTTTTGCAACAAAGTAAGCAAAAATTTCAGACTTGTTGAGCAAAAAAAGCGTTCATGTGGTGTACGTCCATCCAAATCACCCAGAAATGTGTATCTAAAACACATATTACTCGTTCTCGGGAGACAGATTATGCTGCGCACCAATATACCGTGACTAAACGGAAACAAGGCAATATAAACAGTAAACATTTATATGGAAAGAATTTCTGAAACTAAAAGAATTACTGAAACCCATTAAATTAGACTTATTTAAAACGCATTTCAAATGATTCAACTAATGTATAAAAGTACTTACCTATACAGCCAGCAAATGGAGTTGACCACTGGCCGTTATCACCGCACACTGACGAACGCATCGTCGAACCATCAGGGAGATAGCCTCCTTCTCCACAAGTCATTGTCACAATTTCGTTATACGATGCAAATGTGCGATCGACTGTGGCGTGCTTTACATGCGGTACGATACACTTAACAGCTACAACAGAACAATTGGATTAAAGGGCACATATGTGTAATAACTGCGATATCACATGCAGAATCAGTGTCCTTCATTTGTGTTGCGAATTAGTTACAGCGGTTACGTAATTTTTGAAAAGGCAAAATTTTAGTGGATCATGCTCGTTAACTCAAGCCGTTTATTTTTTATTTCAATGTAATTAATTGACGTACGTAAACAGTCGACGAATGGCCTGGACCAGAGGCTGTTCTTGCAATGGTACGATCTCCCGGTCGCTCCATCCTCATAACGATGCCCTCGTGAGCAGCGATAAGTCGCTAGTGCCTCGTCTGTGCTTCCATTTATGAAGACAATAAGCGCGCTGTTTTCAAACTCCGGTGGTAAAGGACAAAGGATATCTAAATGGACATGCGTGGTGTTTTTAGATTTGGAGTTTAACCCAATTATTCATTCAAATATTATTTTTCTCAAAAGTATTCCCGACTGTTCCCATTTTGACCTTGCAAAAACACAACGACTGGTTTGATATGACTGCAAGCAAAACTCAGAAGCATAACACAGCCAAATTGTTGAATGATTGTGGATTTGCATTACACAGAACAGACAAGTTACATTACAAGAAAACACCAAACTGTCATTAGAATATCAATTAAGTCACTAAAGCTTGTTAGCATAGAGAGCAATCATACCTTCCGGTTCCAGTTCAACAAATGGTACAACATTTTCTGTTTCGGTGGCGGCGAGAGTCAAAAGGCTGTTCGTGAGATGTTGCCTATCTTCCATTATAGTCACATCAGTTATGTTCTGATTATTTATTGTTCCTTCAATAGATATTGATCTTTTAGTTGTGACCGACTCGTTCATAGAATTCAGCGATTTAGCAGATAATAAAAATGTAGAAAGTTCTTCAGTAGCTGAGCTTTCAGTTCCAGTGCTTGAATCTGCCCGTTGTGTTGACAAATCACTTGTTTGTACCGTATTTATTGTTGATTTGTCTACTGTGGTGGAATCACTCCATGTAGACCTGTAACTAACCACTGTAACTAATTCGTCTGCTGGGTTGGAATCATTCCGTGTTGACCTGAGTGATGACACAGCTGCTGATCTGTCATCTACTGTTTGGGAATCAATCTGTGTTGAACTGAGTGTAGACACATCTGTTGATCTGTCGTCTATTGTAGCGGAATCACTCCGTATTGACCTGAGCGACGACACATCTGTTGATCTGTCTTTTACTGAGCTGGAATCATTCCGTGTTGACCTAAGTGTAGGCACATCCGTTGATCTGTCGTCCAATGTCGTGGAATCACTCCGTGTTGGCCTGAATGGTGACACATCTATTGGTCTGTCGTCTACTGCGGTGGAATCACTCCGTGTTGACCTAAGTGATGACACATCTGTGAGCCTGTCGTCTACTGCGGTGGAATCACTCAGTGTTGACCTGACTGATGACACATCTGTTGACTTGTCGTCTACTGTGGCGGAATCACTCCGCCCTGAGGTGAGTGATGACGCAGCTGTTGATCTGTCGTCTACTGTAGTGGAATCACTCCGTGTTGACCTGGGTGATGACACATCTGTTGATCTCTCGTCTACTGTGGTTGAATCACTCCGTATTGACCCGAGTGATGACACATCTGTTGATCTGTCGTCTACTGTGGTGAAATCACTCCGTGTTGACCTGAGTGATGACACATCTGCTGATCTGTCGTCTACTGCGGTGGAATCACTCCGTGTTGACCTGAGTGATGACACATCTGTTGATCTGTCGTCTACTCTGGTGGAATCACTCTGTGTGGACCTGAGTGTAGACACATCTGTTGACTCGTCAGTGTTTGTCGATACATCACGTGATGTTGTCACGGGTGTTAAAATATGTACTGATGTGGCGTGTGTTGTGATGATGGAACCACTCTGTGACGTTGATTCATCATTTATTGCCGATACTTCAGCTAACGTTGACCAGAGTGATCTGTCGTTCACTGTGGTGGAGTATTGTGGAATGTTGCACTGTGTACTTGCTGCAACATTTTTACGTGTACGTTTTTCCTGTTTCTACGTTATTTGATTTCTACTAATTTATATACCTGACAAGATGTATGGCAAAAATAAAAGCATTTGCTTCCAAACAGATTTTTGAGGCCGTTAGAGTAACTTTCAGTCAAACAGAATTTTTATCTGAGTGCAATCACATTGTTTTAGAATGCCAAGTAATCGGTATCTTCAACTTAGAATATATTCCGGATGTATTTTGCAATGTTTATATCATGCTTCAAATTATAGACCATACGGAGCATTTCTGCCCTTACCATGTCAACTATAGAATTAACGTAATTGTGTATATAATGACCATTCTTGTCAGAAATTTGTGTTCAGAAGTCCATAGTCGATATTTTGTATTTTGAATATCTCATTGTGACCTGGCTGCATACAAATTGCTTACAATGTAATTGAATATTTAAGGGGATGGATCATTCACGTTCATCAATAATTCCAATTTTATATATATCAGGTCACTGACATTTTCTACATTATTTATGGGGCACAATAGTGTTTCCTAACACTTACCAAAGAAACAGCCGATCCACAACAAGTTTATTGTTATTTCGCCAGGATTACAGCCATCTGGGTAGATTCTCAGTTTTCTTGTGCGGATAGAAGAGGTCAATTTTATTTCTTCACTCCTTTGGGAACACGATTGAATGTCATCAGAGTCGTTCAGGGTATAACTGAAAAATGTATCGCCATCAGAACTGTACTTCAGCTCATAGCTTTTGTATTTCCCATCCGTCGCGACTGTGTGTATGATGCAGGAAGCTCCAAGATCAGCTTGTAAATACGTTGCACTATCTGCTAAGTTGCAAGGCATGACTTCATTTTGGGTGAAAAGGTTGGCTGGTGACTTGCACTGCGCGATATCCATACCATTAATTTTGTAGGAGTTGTACTCATCTGACATCGACCCTTAAATAAGAATATGCTACATCTTGTACCAGAAACAAACATCAAACAGAATATTAAGCGTTTAAAAATATCTTTCTTTCTTGGCCAAACAGAATACGTATTAAAATAACAGGTTAGAAGTTTAGCATATATAATTCGCCATAAATCTACGAGAAATATTCTTTATTCTTTATGTGACGCTGTTAAGAAATTAGAATAAGAAAATAACGCCATTGATTCTGCAATAATCATATATGTATTTTCATGTTATTTCATACAGTAATGACGAAAATTACATATAAGTTAAATAATGGATGTTATAAAAGTACATTGTAGAAGGTGTAGCAACGCAGTCTTTTATGGATTAAAATGACGCAGTGTGTACATTAAAAAAAATTCACTACGAAATCTCTTTAAAATTATATTTTCCAGTGAAAAAAGTATGTACTGGTGTGCTTCCTTTAAGCTCTTGTAGTTACTGCTGAACAGGAATGCTGGGCGCAAAAACAATTTTGCTTATCCCAGGAATCATTATTGATGATGTATAAATGTACGTAATGAAAATGTTACTCTGAATGAATATATTTATTTTCTAGTCACAAAGCAGAGAAACATAGTATCTATGATATCTTTCTGTAATCCATGAAGTATGTTATATCCGTTGCTAAAAATGTTGGTGTTATAAAGTTTATCTCAATCATGTGTGCTTGCCGTTTGCATACTGAATCATGCCTTCAATTGTCGAAAACGAAAAGAAGAAAAATATTGTGCTGTTACGCAATTAATACAAGTACAATCTATGCAGGTGCAATGACCAATTCATCATGGGTGGACATGGGTGGAAGCGTAAGAAAAAAGTAATTCTATAGATTATGGTGAAACCTCAACACACATGCTCTTGGAAAGAAAAACTAAAGAGAGGAAATCCACAACTAAGCTTGTTCCTATCTGGCACAAGAATGAGAAATGCATTTCTTATTTTCATTTTTAAACGATGGCTAGAAGATATAAGTGGCTATAGTTTTCGTTCAGATCTCGTGGATCGGGAATAAAATCACATAGTCAGGGTATATATAGCTGTCAATTTTAATTCATTTGTTGTTTCCAATTTTTAACATGTGATGACGAAGACAAAAGCAACTGTTTTTGTTCCTTCCATGTGATGTTTACTCTTCGATGTCTCATAAAAACCCGGCACATTTACTTTTATTCAATACACTTCTCCCTCGGGCGTTAGAAAATCCTTTGAAAAACTAATAAAGGCATATGTAAGAGATTTTTGTTTCTCATCTCTTCTTTCTAATCTTTTATGCTAACACGTCTCGCAACCCCAATATACTGTAGCGATGAAAAGGAAGCTATTGCAAGTATTTTAACTCGTTAGACATGAGAAGAGAGTGCTTAAGCCCTAATGAGCACTGGAGGCAATTAGTGTGCTCCTTTTTTTGGTATACATATTTGGAAAAGAGGACTTTCGTATATTTGGACTTTGGTATATTTGTTTGAATGAAATAACATGGTATTCACCTGTGTTTTCCCATTATTTACTTCATCACCACTTTCACATAACATGGAACTTGTTTTGAGATCCTTATTAATTAATTTACAATTAATTATTAACAATTAAGATAACCCTTAATCCTTCTTACCTGTTGCTGATTTGTACAATGTACCTTCAGCTGATTGTGGATTATCTTTTAATCTGCAATATTTTGTGCTATCTTGTTGCGATATACAATAGTTCACAAACCTGCATGTACAATTTCTCTGAAATTAAAAAAATATGCTTAAGGGATACTCAAATTGTCAGTCTAAAGAAAGCATATATATATATATATATATATATATATATATATATATATATATATATATATATATATATATATATATACTGATATATATATACTGATATATATATATACATATACTGTTGAAAAATTAGTGAAATATACGATTAATTATTAATTGGTAGCAGCAAATGGTCTTGGTATCAGTAAGGGGTCCACGCACACATGAGAATAATTCATTTTTTGTTTTTCATTATTAGAGTAAGTACATTTAACTAGGTGTAATGCTACAGTTATTTTTCCGGAGAGCAAAATATGGCTACAAAAAACACGAGTCCCTTAAACGACCATTCCTGTTCTTTATTTACTTCCGACGCCACCCAAGTTCCATGCATCAATATACAACCTGAGACGCGGATGAGAGGAAGGGCACCACCATGATATCACAAAAGACACGTTCCCATACAACTGATAAATGCTCACTTGCCAAAGCAATGTCTCGCAGAAGTTTAAAATGTTATGTAGCGTAAACAGTAAATGAATCAAAAGAACCTTAACTCATAAAGTAAAATCTACTTTAGTAATCTTATGTGCGATTTGAATGTGTGGTAGTGGTCTAAAACCAGAGATGTAAAATTTGATTGAAGAAGTTACTCTTCATGTAGTTGAAGTGAACAAAAGTAATTCTAAACCAAAAGCCTCCTGTCTGATCTTACAAGGTTTTAACATATCTGCCCACAATTTGCACTGTGATATGTGTGAAATCTGGTGTGCAAGCTCACCGACTGCCTGAATAGCTATATTTAAACTATAAGCAAAATCACATGATTAACACTTTGGCATCACGTTGGGCGTTGTGCTCATCCCGTTAAAGCATAAGCAATTCTCAAAATTAAATATCTTAAGACATTAATAAAGTAGACAGTCGGCTGCTGAGATTACGGGAGTAAAATGTAATTATTCGTTATAAATACCAGTCACAAATTTATGATTGTTTTAATTTTCTTAAACTAAACTGCAGGATGACCGATAATGCATGACTGTAACAGAACCGTTAAATTACAGATAGAAGTTTTAGGCTGAAACAACATACACAATTTCCACCAGGCTCTATGATAAAAATAGCCTGTGTAAAACTACATCGTAACCGTGAAAATACAGAGGAAACATCTCTTTTACCCGTTGTTATAATAATGTGCTAAAAGCAGAGTTTTGTCCCTAGTTAAACGCAAACGCAGAAGTCATTTTATTTAGGCATTATCGAGACCAAATGTCCTTTAAAATAGGCATTATCGGGACCGCGAAATAATTGGGTCCAAAAGCCGGTCTCGATAATTTTTACTTCGGTGCTACATGTAATATACATTTATAAATTTTCTGTTGTTGTACAGAATTAATATTGGAATATCATTTGCACTCCATTATTATGCTTGCGTTTTGTTATTTTGATGGATTTTTAGCTTTATTGTTTTTATCCTGTATATATCATATATTGCAAAAACTAGTCATTATCGAGACTTTACAACTGAAATTATATATCCAAAGATTATTTTTATTTTGAGCGTGATTTTATATGTTGACTTTAAATATTGACTTTCAACCAAAAATTCAAAAATATTCTTAAGAAAATTTAAAAAAGGCAAATATATGTGGTCCCACTAATGCCATATATATATATATATATATATATATATATATATATATATATATATATATATATATATATATATATATATATATATATATATATAATTCCAGTAATACGGTTACAATTTTTGCTAAAAACCACAGTATTAGGGAGACCAAAAATTTAAGGAGACCAAAAGTAGGTCTCCTTAATTCTTAGCGTGTTTAAATCTATATATATATATAGATATACAATCAAGGCAATTATGTTGCGGTTAGAAACAAAATAATTGCCTTATCTTGGTTTTGCAAAAAAGCTGATACTTCACTCACCTTGCACCTTACTATGCATTCTTCAACACTTGTAACTTCAAAACCATCAAAAATTAAACAGCTTGTACCAGACTCATAGTTCCAGTCCTTTGAATCTGGCGGAAAACTACTATTTTGTCAGATACGACACAGCAATATAAACAATATAAATTGTAAAAGAATAACATATAAACTGAGGTTGTCATACACTTGTTGTCATGAAATATATCTAATGAGCATGCTAAACAATGAAGAATTTGCAAAACCGGAATAATTCACATAGCAATTCAAACTGCATTGGGTGATTGCTCAAAAAAACTCCATCAGCTGCAAAAAACTCCATCAGCTGCAAAAAATACACTACTTTACTTTTTTCGGGCATGACACCCTTCTCAGAATGTGTTTTTATTAAGATAGTTCTCAGGCCAGAAAAGTCTGATTTGCTTGTTTGGAAGTTGTTTTTCTGGGTGTAGAGAGTATGCATGTGTTTTTAACGTTTGAAGCGTTTTCTATATATGCGAAAGGAAGGCTTTTAACGTTTTAGCAAGCACACCGACGTTTTTATTGTAGTACTTTAGGCATGGCGTGGGGGGCGCAATTTTCATTCAGTACTCCTCGTGTCCTAAAAAGTGAGGTTCTTTCGGACCTGTGCTCTTCTTCCCACAAAAATGGTTACACTAAATGTGGCACGATGACGGTAAAACTAATACATAAATGTAACAAATAGACCTACCTTCGTCATAGCCGTAAACACCCCACCTTAAACAGGTTTCCACATCATGATTCGCTTCTTGAAGATACACTCTTATATACTGAGCGACGATTGGCGAGTCAAAATCGTTTCTAACTGAAGTATCTTCATCTGTGTTCCCATTAAATATCTTGTCTGTTCCATTAGCAGTTAGATTACAATAGGTTTCTCCTGTTAAACTGTACGAAAATTTAAATTTTGTGACCCATCTCTTATCCGAGCATTCTTCACAACCTTTTGTTTCTATCCACAGAAGCGTTTGTTTTCTGCCAAGATTAGCTTGTATGTACTTGGTTTTGGCATAATTTCTGTTGTGGCACCATCCCTTCCCATCTAATGTTGATTGATGATATGGGTACCGCGAATTTCGGCCTGATCCCCAAAATGCGTCATTTGGAAGCGTGTCTAGGTGGTCCTTAACCCCCTCACATGCTAAAATATAATAAAAATCCAGTATTTCATACTGCCACACGATCATTCAATATTTCAATCGGAAAATATCAAAACAGACCTTCTTAGTCGACGAAAAAAGAGCACCGAAATTGTTGGTTGTTGTTAAAGGACACAAACCCAAAATCATCACAGACGAAAGACATGTCATCCAAATTTCTTACCGCAAGTGGAATTTCAATTTTTTAAAAGAAATATTGAGTTGAAAGTAACCCTTTTCTACATTACTACCTCCGTATTTTTACATTCTTTTCTACACATCTATCGAAACACTAAAGTTCAGAAAATTCACTTAAATAATTTTTTAAAAAGACGAACACATGCAAATTTTTTCAAACCAGTGCCTCACAGGTGTATGGCTTACCTTGCACACGAGACCAAACGCGGAACACAACTGCAAGAAATAAACACTTTTCTATCATTCTCTAATGCTGTATTAAAATTTTCCATTCAGAAAATATGATTAAAATATGCATGAATTGTTGGAAAATACAACACGCTGGTAATCCAGTCTATTCTTGTTTTGATCAATTCAAGACGAAACACAACTTAAAATCACAAAGTAATTAAATTGTCTTTCTTGAAAAAAGTTTTGTGATACATTGTTCTTATCTTGCAATAGCTACTGTAAACAATACGTGAATTGGTTTTACAATTAAAAGATTAAAATGATATTATGGTTTCTTTTATCTGAGTGAACAGTTTTGATTGTCAAAGGGAGACAGCTACATTCACCTAACTCCTATTAGCTGCTCATGCTGCATATCAAAACAACGCAGCAGTCAGCTGACTGATTTGCATAATAACCAGGCTTTGTGAGACGTTCACTACCGAAAAGTTTTCAACACATATTCGTTTGAAATAAGCGTTAAAATGAGTAAAAATTAGAATAATTCAACAGATACCTACTTCACGTAGTTTTATTACGAACGCCATGATCAATTTGACATCCATACAAATGTCATGTAAAAAAGCAAACAACATTTAACTAAGGCACCTCATATTTTCTCATGTATTCCTCCAGTCTAGAAACGAATTCTGTCGCTTACATGATGTCATAAGTGATGCATTCGCTATACTGGTAAAATTTTATACTTTACTATAAAATTTAAGATACCAAAAGTCTGTATATCGAGACTTTTGTTATTTAGAACCGGCAGCAGTTTTCTTTGCTCTGTATTTTTTTGAATAGTTGTTATTGTATGTACTGCTTTTCGGCCAAAGACTAGGTGTAATTGGACTATTGTTTTATTCACAGTGTTCAGGTTCTCACCGCCATTCACAGCCTCCTCGTCCCCGCTCCTTAAAACTAAAATAGATCTACACAACGCATGTAAGAAAGTAGTCGTCGTTATTTGTCCGTCTGCAAAAGACGATGGACTTCAGTACCCGTTTTCTGAGTTCGGGGGTGAATTCGGCACAAGTTTTGAGTTGACCTAAGTTTTGACCAGACAAGTGTATGAATGTGTAGGTGTAGGTTTTGCAGAGTAAGCTGGTGTCTCAGGCGACTCACTATCCTTTATTGATATTCATATTATGAGGTCTACTCCTTGGGTGTGGCGGAGGAGGTCAGTGCTCAGGCGACTCGCTATTCTCTATTGATATTCATATTATACTGTGTACTAGATGGGTGTAGTAGATCAGGTTAGAGTTTTGACGACTCGCTATCCCTTATTGATATCCATATTATACTTAAAGACAAAAGTTGAAGGACACAGTTATAATGAGTTTCCGGTAACGGAGAAAAGTTTTAGTTGAAAGAAAAACGTTACAAATCGATTACGCAATAATGTCGAAGCTAAATGAAAATAAACGTTGGATTACCATTGGTATGATTAATACCGGAATGTCTATTAGACACACCGCGAGACGTTTAAACGTGTCTAGGAATACAATAAACGAACTGCGCAGGCGAAATCGTGAAACAGGAACAGTTCGAGATCGATCCGGGTTCGGAAGGCCACGAGTGACGACTCCAGCTCAGGATCGATGGATCCGGATCACGCATCTCCGCGATCGGTTTCTGGCTGCGGAAGCTACAACAGCAATCACACCTGGCATTCACAATCATCGAATTTCCGCAAAAACTGTTTTGCGACGTCTAAGGGAGCGCAATATATACTTAAACTATATACTTAAAGTATATAATGTCTACTCGATAGATGTCTACACTGAATAGTGACATACTGTATGATTATCACTTGGCGGTTATAAAAACGCCACTGCTATAAAACAACTAACGTGCGAAAATAATCTAAAGTAATGCGAAACTTAGTCTAAGGCTTTTATCACTGTTAGAAATATCAGATATCTCCATGAATAGCTCGGGGATTCATGATGCAACAATAGATACTAAATTATGCAAAAGTATCGGAAACTTCAATTAGCTTTACCAAAGCGAGGGTAGCCGAAAGCTGCGTTTGTATGGTTAATTTCACCTCTATCATATCTGAAACAACGCAGAATTTAAATGACTCTTTTTATATAAAATGGCCTGTCAATTTATCTACTGAATAACAAGCCTGAATCAATTTGTCAAGCCACAGAAAGAGTATTGCTGTTCCTTACCTATCCCAGCAAACATCGCAAATTTACATCAATGTTAGATAGACTCACGCCTGTCAGATCAACGTCGGAAAAAACCTCTGTTTCTGATGTTGAATAGACATCGATTATCTGACAACATATCAACACTGCCTAAATGTTGCAAATGGATGTCGATACAGCGTCGGGAAAAATTTACCTAAAATCGACAATCATATCGCTGTCACCCCTCAGTCATAGTACCTCCACCCTTGGGTCATAGTGTCACGGTTTCCATGAATACGTTTTACAATGTGTGGGAAAAACTTGTGCGAAATTCTACTATTTTACATCCTCGTGTATGAAGTGACATGTCATGGCCAGCAGTTCTGGTGATCAATAACACAAATCGGTTTATCTTATTTTGGGGTGTGATTCCCATGTCTCTACAACGTCGATTTTTCGACGCCAACCAAACATCTATTTTCGACCTCTATACAACGTTTCAGCAAAAAAATTGATTAGACGTCGAAAAAGTTGCATTTTGATTACAACCACACGCAGCATCTAGTCTACCTTTCAATACTCTGTTAAAGATATTGGTAAGACGCCAATCTATTGTCGCGACCAATCACAACCAAATTGCAAATATGGATAATGTTGTGTTTTTTTGTGTGCGAATCTGAACGTTGGATCAACATTAAAATGCTTGGGAAAAGAAATTTAATAAAGCTCACAATACTCTACTTTGGACGCCTGGACAAATATGAAAAGAAAATCACAAGCAAGACAAAGATAAAATATGACTGATATACCTGAACCGTATTTAAAAGCATTTTACAAGGGTTTTTATCAGGTTCAAGCGACACACTACGTTTATTCTCTGCAGTAACATAATAGAAATAGTTTTCAATATTCAACAGTTTGACAGCATATTTACTAATTATAAAGGGCACTTTTTCCAAAACAAACTGAGTATTTCCAAGTACGCGTCATGAGACAACCCCCAATGAATAGAACCTGTCGAGGACGAACCTTATTGTTACTTGTTGATGTTGTCTTTGCTCAAAATTAAACATCGTATCCAGAAAGCTAACATTCACATCGACCTGGTGAATGAAAAAGTTTCGTAAAAATTTATGTGCTTAAACAAGTGGTCGATCGACCGATGAAGTTGCAGTGATAAAATTTTTCTTTTATTCCTTACGTTCATACGCGTAACAATAGAGCTATTCTGCACCCATGTAAGTACTGGGGCTTTCACTGAAAGCTGAAGCGTAAGTTCCCGTTGTATTTCCGGTGTATTATCACAATTCCACATGCAAAATAGAAGCATCAAAATTTAGCAATGTATGTGGTTTAGGGTTAGATAAAGTTACTCGGGATCCTGGGGTACCTACAAGGACAGACTTAACCACGGGATCTGGACGTATAAACGTGTATGAAGTTAAATAAATTTACCAAAATCCCACACAAGCATTGTACTGATGCAGTCGAGTATTGTATAAAAACAAGAGTACTGGTATTGTTGTAGTGTTGGTATTGTTTCGAGGCTCAATAATAACCGCACAGAAAATAAAAAAATTCTTAACTGATTCTACAAATGTCGAGAACATCTGCATTTTTGAGATCTGATTTGTAATATTGGATTCTAAGATGTACAGAAGACATTTAAACAATGGGGGAGGGGGTGGGGAGTCAAAGTTCAGTTCAGAGAGTAGAATCGGAAACCCCAACTTGGGAGCTATTAATTATCAACCCAATACTTTTGTTAATTGCAGTCGGGCTTATGTTACTGCCGCTCCTTTTCAACTACCTTCAAGATTTTGGCCATCAGCTTCTAATGGTAACATGGTAACTATGCCCAAGGGGTGTTCAGGCACTTACTTCGCTTCAGCATACGGTTATCTGAACAGTGTGCGGGGATTTCAGATAAATTTTCAACTTTGCTGCCAATCTTAAATGAATCGTCAAGTCCAGCATAAGCAAAGATCTATTTGGCGTCAATTTCAATACAATTTGATCCACGATCATAAAAAATGACATGAGAAGATCTGGTGACAGAAGGTGTCAGCTTCATTGGTTTACATCCAATGTAATTTGTGACCATGATGTGTGACCACGATGTGTAATCCTGATGTGTAACCCTGATGTGTGACCATAATGTGTGATCATGCCGTGTGACCATGATGTGTGACCACGATGTGTGACCATGATGTGTGATCGTGCCGTGTGACCATGATGTGTGACCATGATGTGTGATCATGCCGTGTGACCATGATGTGTGACCACGATGTGTGACAATGATGTGTGATCGTGCCGTGTGACCATGATGTGTGACCATGATGTGTGATCATGCCGTGTGACCATGATGTGTGACCACGATGTGTGACCATGATGTGTGATCGTGCCGTGTGACCATGATGTGTGACCATGATGTGTGATCATGCCGTGTGACCATGATGTGTGACCACGATGTGTGACCATGATGTGTGATCATGCCGTGTGACCATGAACTTTGACCATGATTTGCACACGTCGATTTCTCTACGTCTATCCAACGTTGAACCATTTGTAAGGAAAAAAATCCATCAAGCGTGTTTGGAGAGTATGCAATATCAACAGAATAGAACCTTTTGTCTTGTAAGAGTCTAGGAACGAGGAACACAGAAAAGAACCATAAAATGTGTTTTTGTTGAACTGTGTCTTGCTATTAACTGGATTTTTCGTGTCTTAATATATGGTGGCTGTGTGTTGGGCTACCTGTTTTACTTATACAGCCCCATTCCCTCACCCCATCCTTCGAAAAAATTCAAGCACTACGGTCTATGGGTGTGACTGCGAATTTGACAAATATTTTCCACCGCACTGCGGGGTTTTGGATTCACCAGTTTGGGTTTTCACATTCGTTCTTCACAAGACCAAATCAAAAGGAGACCAAAGTTCTTCTGCCGTTTGTTGCATGCTGCAGTTTTCTTTTTGTCAAAATGTCCAATAATGTCTAAAAAAAGGAAACTCGGAGATGTTGTAGGAAGTCGGAAAAGTACCCTCAACACCGAGAACTACCGTAATAAATCGATTGTGGTCTCCAATAGAATTTCCTGTGGCGCAGATAACATAAGTCGACATGCAAAACTTGACGCAGTAGCATTGTTCTGAATCAGCTCTACAGCGCTGGCACATAACGCTATGAAATAACCACGATGTATGCCACACAATTTTGCTGTTTCTAAAAATAGACTTACACTATCTTACTGGCAGCTGTAAAAAAAAAACTAATTTGAAAAAGAAAAATCGCAAATGATGATAATTTTACAAAGGCGTAGCCACGTCTTTACAACTAGGGAGGGGGGGGGCAAACTTTCGTAACGAGGAGGGTCAAGAGATACTATGCTCCCCCCACTCTGAAAAGTGAGGGGGCTGAGCTCCCTCCTTCCCCGCCCCTCGGTGGTTATGCTTGTGTTTTAAATGGTCTGGAGGGGTTAGAGGTTCTAGGGGGGGGAGTGGGGAAGGGGTAAAGGGAGGATGCTTGGTTATTATAGTGTCACCCCTTAATGTCAATCACATAAAGGGGAATTCAAGATCGCGCAAGGCTCCCCCCAACCCCTCGGTGTTTTGTTTCTGGTTATTGCACATCATAGAGACACCTGAACTCCTGAATGCATTACCTGTGAACGGTGAAACTCTCCTCATTTGTGCAGCTGAGGAGAAGTCCCCCCTCCCCTGCTCCACCCCATTACTGGAGATTTGTCATGAGCGGAGAAAATCCCAAGTATATATATGCAACAACACGATGCCAAAAACTCATTTCTTTTATTTATTTTCATTTTATCCATACCAACGTTTTGACACTTATTCAGATTACTGCTTCGTTCAGATTACTGCTTTTAATGCCTTCGTCTTGACATTTGTATAACCACAGGAACACACCTTGCAGGCTTTTTGTGTAGATGTGATCAACATCCTAGCTACTTTTACCCCGTAGCCAATTGGTATCTTATGTGTCACCATACGTGTAAAAAAACATAAAAAAAAAGAAAAGAAAGAAAGAAAAAAAGGGGGAGAGTGTGTCTGGATGGAGGTTGTGATTTTGAGGCAAGATGCGATCCGCGCGGAACGCCAACTTCGACAGTTTTTTATTCAGTATTCAACATTTTCTTCAGAACGGGCGGCGGGGGGGGGGGGGGGCGGCGCCGTGAGGGGTGGGGCGGCGCGGGTTGCGGCGGACGGGAGGGTAATTAACAGCTGCACTGTGCCGTTTGGTTAAAACTGGTGTCGTATTGAACGCTGAGAATACAACGGTATGAGAGGGACTTTTTTGGTACGAGTGCAGTCTTATCGAACAGCTGCACCTCTCAGGAGATCTAACTACTATGTATAAGCACAGAGCGGATGGATATTTTAAAAAATGGTGCCTCTCTTTTTTTAGTACTATTTTTATGGAATCCCACGTGGATCTGCAGAGTAAAAGGTGTTACGCACAACAGACTGAACCGCCGCAGAGGTTGGCTGTTGGACAGCAACCCATCGGACCGCAGTAGGTAATAAACGGCGGTTCTGGACCACTTGATGACGTCATACTGTCTGGAAGTGACGTCAGTCGGGACAGACGGTTTTTTTTTCCACACTCTCATGCATACACACATACATACAAAACACCATGATGAAATGTTTTTGCTTATTTTGTAATAAGTGGCGGCCGCTCTCAAAAGAGCGGCCAGGAGCCGAAACTCCTCACTGTTGGTGCCGCTGCCGTTCAGTAAAAGGTCATGACATTTTGATATCGCCTGCCGCACTGGGACATCTGCTGACCATTAAATATGAAGTGATTCGCCTTGGTCCCGCAGCTTAAACACTTGAGGAGATACTCATGCCGTAAGGCTGCCTGATAGGCACGCATGACAGAACAAGGTATACATGCTTGATGGCCGCAAGCGGCAGCTATGACCTTGTCTGCACCTATCAGACAGCCACACCAGCGACATAGATTAATGTGTTGACGCATGAAGTATCCAGCCCAGGCCGGGTATTCTTCTTCTTCTAGATGGGATGGTGTTGCTTCCCCCAGGACGACTGATCTGATGTATGCCTCGTGGTATCTACCCTGTTCAATATCACTAAGCCGCTTCCCAATCATAACATGTCGCTTGAGTAGAACTGGCATAGCGATGGCGGCAGCACGAGCCGGATCTGGTAACAGCTGTAAGAAGAACTCTCTCACCGGTTCATGCGTTGGAGGGTGGTAAAGTAAATCCACCTTTGCAATGTCGCGAATAGCTAAGGAATTCTCTAAAGCAAAACAGCACTCCATGATGGTATTCTGTGGAAGTTGTGAAGAGAGCACACTTATATATATTACAAAGTGACGCCATTGCAAAATGACGTCCAAATGGAAAAGATAACGTCATCCCCCCCCGGACACACTATGTACCGACCCCCCTCCCAGGACATACTATGTACTGACCCCCCCCCCCCCCCTAGGCGGCAGTCGGGAAAGACCCTACGGTAAAAAGTGTGGACCCCTCCTAGGACATGCTATGTACCGACCCCCCCCCCCCCCCCAGGATCGTGATATGGCTAACTTCAAGAGTGTATAACTTTAAAACTACTTGGTTGATTTGCATGAAAATTTCACTGTTTGATTCAGTTTTATGCATAGTTTTGTTATAAATTAATCACAGGCTATTTGCGCAGCTGGCTGTATGCATAATGTGACATGCAGCCATTTTGATTTTGCAAAAAGTGACAAAGTAGGATAACTTCCGTTATAGTTGGTCGATTTAAATGAAAATTTCATTGTTTAATTCAGTTTTATGTAAAGTTTTAACATTAAGTGGTCACGGACTATTTGCACCGGTGGCTGTATGCATAATGTGACATGCCGCCATTTTAACTTTGTAAAAGTGGAAAAAATGAAATAACTTTCGCTATAGTTGGTCGATTTGAATGAAAATTTCACTATTTGATTCAGTTTTATGTAAAGTTTTAACATTAAGTAATCACGGGCTATTTGCACTGGCGGCTGTATGCATAATGTGACATGCCGCCATTTTAAGTTTGTAAAAAGTTAAAAAATAGGATAACTTTCGCTATAGTTGACCGATTTGCATGAAAATTTCACCGTTTGATTCAGTTTTGAATGAAAATTTCACTATTTGATTCAGTTTTATGTAAAGTTTTAACATTAAGTAATCACGGGCTATTTGCACTGGCGGCTGTATGCATAATGTGACATGCCGCCATTTTAAGTTTGTAAAAAGTTAAAAAATAGGATAACTTTCGCTATAGTTGACCGATTTGCATGAAAATTTCACCGTTTGATTCAGTTTTGTATGAAGTTTTGCTATAAAGTAATTATAGGCTATTTTCGCAGCTGGCTGTATGCATTTTTGTAACATGCCGCCATTTAAACTTTGTAAAAAGTGAAAAAATGAGATAACTTCCGCTATAGTTGACCGATTTGAATGCAAATTTCACGGTTTGGTTCAGTTTTATATCTAGTTTTGTTATAATGTAGCTCATAAATGCCAAACTTGTTAAAATTGCTGAGTCAGCAATTTTAGCAATTTTAACAAGTTTGGCATTTTTGAGCAAGTTACACACCATATTTTACTTACATCGAAGTAATATAAAAGGAAGAGTGAGACATGCATTTCATACATATCAAACAGAAACAAATTCTGCTGAGTCAGTTTTTTTTTGGTAAAGCGCGCGCCTGTTCGAATGACGTTATTATGACGTTATAATGATGACGTGGTGACGTCATAATGATATCATGATGACGTCATAAAGACATCATGACGTTAGACTCCCCTAAGCGGCATAACCCTAACCCTAAGCGTAGACAACATGTTCAACAACATGTTTGAATATGTTGAACTTGTTGAACATGTTGTTCTTCAACATGTTGTTCAACAAGTTGAACATGTTCAACATGTTGTTCAACAAGTTGTATATAAGGCTAGGTTTAAAGGCTTTCTCATCATTTGAAAAGCGCATGTTGAACCGAAAGGATGTATAAATGCAACATTTGTTTGAAATCTTACAATTGGCCACAAAGTCTTAAAAGGCACTTAAAGAATGCTCACACTTCAGAAGAAGAAGAATTGGAGATAGATATGGAAAACCCTGTAAAACCACCTATCGCTGAAACTTTAGATGAGTCTTCTATGGAAAGTTAAAGCGTCAACATGACTGAAAAGAATGCACATGCTTGTACAGAATGTGGTGCGTTATACAACAGTCAAGAAGCTTTGTTCAAACATATGGAACATTGTGTTGAGGGTGATGATGATGGCAGCTCTGAAAGTGAGTCAGAAACAGACTCTGAAAGTGAGTCAGAAACAGACTCTGTTCGGTATGATATGGTTCAAGAAGTCTACGATGAATATGATACCAAATTTCAAGAAAAGGTTTCAGAATATGACGAACAAGGGCTTGAATATGCGCGTGAAATAGCAAGTGATGACTTTCGACCCATTTATAAGCGTCGACTTAAACAACTGTTTATGAGACTATTCAAATATGCCCAACGTTTACAACAAAACGAACATTATGAACCCATTTTAGAAGACTTTAATTACTTTGTTGATGAAAAACATTACGAGTATTCAAAGGCACTAAAGGCGGCTATAAGAAGAAACGATGCATTCTTTGAAGAGCTTCTAGATAAGGAGGAGGAAGATGAAAGCAGTGACGAAGAAAGTGATATGGATGCAAGTGAAGCAGATGAAGAAAAATAGACTTATTTGACTAAACATTATAATAAAGACTTTGTAAATCAATAAATGTTATAATATTGTTATAGATTTAAGCTGTGTGTGTATTTAAGTGTATTTAAGTGTCTTTAAATGCATTAATAAAGCTATTCAACATATGTCTTGTTTTTTTCTGAACTGACTGTTATTGTTCCATAGATTGCTTGAACTACAACATGTTGAACAGCAACTTGTTAAACAACATGTTGAGCAACATGCTAAACAACATGTTGAATATGTTGAACATGTTAAACTTGTTCAACAACATGTTGAACATGTTGAACATGTTCAACTTGTTCAACAACATGTTGAACATGTTCAACTTGTTGAACATGTTGAACATGTTGAACATGTTCAATTTGTGCAACAACATGTTGAACATGTTGAACAACAGCTTGTTGAACAATTGTTGTACAATTGTTAAACAACTTGTAGAACAATAGTTTGACGTAATATGTTCCTAAAATTTAATTCAAACACATGTTTGAATGGTAGGCGCGCGCCATTCCAACAACCACCTATGCAAACTACTGTAAAACTAAGACATCAAACTGAATCCAACGGTGAAATTTTCATTCAAATCGGTCAACCATAACGAAAGTTATCACACTTTTCCACTTTTTACGAAGTTAAAATGGTGGCATGTTATAAAAATGCATACAGCCAGCTGCGCAAATAGCCCATGACTACATTATAACAAAACTAGATATAAAACTGAACCAAACAGTGAAATTTGCATTCAAATCGGTCAACTATAGCGGAAGTTATCTCATTTTTTCACTTTTTACAAAGTTTAAATGGCGGCATGTTACAAAAATGCATACAGCCAGCTGCGAAAATAGCCTATAATTACTTTATAGCAAAACTTCATACAAAACTGAATCAAACGGTGAAATTTTCATGCAAATCGGTCAACTATAGCGAAAGTTATCCTATTTTTTAACTTTTTACAAACTTAAAATGGCGGCATGTCACATTATGCATACAGCCGCCAGTGCAAATAGCCCGTGATTACTTAATGTTAAAACTTTACATAAAACTGAATCAAATAGTGAAATTTTTATTCAAAACTGAATCAAACGGTGAAATTTTCATGCAAATCGGTCAACTATAGCGAAAGTTATCCTATTTTTTAACTTTTTACAAACCTAAAATGGCGGCATGTCACATTATGCATACAGCCGCCAGTGCAAATAGCCCGTGATTACTTAATGTTAAAACTTTACATAAAACTGAATCAAATAGTGAAATTTTCATTCAAATCGACCAACTATAGCGAAAGTTATTTCATTTTTTCCACTTTTACAAAGTTAAAATGGCGGCATGTCACATTATGCATACAGCCACCGGTGCAAATAGTCCGTGACCACTTAATGTTAAAACTTTACATAAAACTGAATTAAACAATGAAATTTTCATTTAAATCGACCAACTATAACGGAAGTTATCCTACTTTGTCACTTTTTGCAAAATCAAAATGGCTGCATGTCACATTATGCATACAGCCAGCTGCGCAAATAGCCTGTGATTAATTTATAACAAAACTATGCATAAAACTGAATCAAACAGTGAAATTTTCATGCAAATCAACCAAGTAGTTTTAAAGTTATACACTCTTGAAGTTAGCCATATCACGATCCTGGGGGGGGGGGGGGTCGGTACATAGTATGTCCTAGGAGGGGTCCACACTTTTTACCGTAGGGTCTTTCCCGACTGCCGCCTAGGGGGGGGGGGGTCAGTACATAGTATGTCCTGGGAGGGGGGTCGGTACATAGTGTGTCCGTGGGGGGGGGGGGATGACGTTATCTTTTCCATTTGGACGTCATTTTGCAATGGCGTCACTTTGTAATATATATAAGTGTGCTCTCTTCACAACTTCCACAGAATACCATCATGGAGTGCTGTTTTGCTTTAGAGAATTCCTTAGCTATTCGCGACATTGCAAAGGTGGATTTACTTTACCACCCTCCAACGCATGAACCGGTGAGAGAGTTCTTCTTACAGCTGTTACCAGATCCGGCTCGTGCTGCCGCCATCGCTATGCCAGTTCTACTCAAGCGACATGTTATGATTGGGAAGCGGCTTAGTGATATTGAACAGGGTAGATACCACGAGGCATACATCAGATCAGTCGTCCTGGGGGAAGCAACACCATCCCATCTAGAAGAGGAAGAATACCCGGCCTGGGCTGGATACTTCATGCGTCAACACATTAATCTATGTCGCTGGTGTGGCTGTCTGATAGGTGCAGACAAGGTCATAGCTGCCGCTTGTGGCTATCAAGCATGTATACCTTGTTCTGTCACGCGTGCCTATCAGGCAGCCTTACGGCATGAGTATCTCCTCAAGTGTTTAAGCTGCGGGACCAAGACGAATCACTTCATATTTAATGGTCAGCAGATGTCCCAGTGCGGCAGGCGATATCAAAATGTCATGACCTTTTACTGAACGGCAGCGGCACCAACAGTGAGGAGTTTCGGCTCCTGGCCACTCTTTTCAGAGCGGCCGCCACTTATTACAAAATAAGCAAAAACATTTCATCATGGTGTTGGTATGTATGTGTGTATGCATGAGAGTGTGGAAAAAAAACCGTCTGTCCCGACTGCCGGCTAGGGGGGGGGGGTCCAGACAGTATGACGTCACTTCCAGACAGTATGACGTCATCAAGTGGTCCAGAACCGCCGTTTATTACCTATTGACCGCCTCATGGGTTGGCTGTCGGACAACAGGAGACTGAAAAACCGTCGCAGAGGTTGGCTGTTGGACAACAACTAGAGACCTGACAACCACGGAGGTTGGCTGTCGGACAACAACACACCGGACCGCCGCAGAGGTTGGCTATTGGACAAAAACAACAGACCGGACAGCCGCAGAGTTTGGCAACAACGAGCTTGGTGCACCTTAACCTTTTAACTTCATCATATAACCACAGTTGTACATAAAATATTCCTATTTCTAAAAACAGGCATTCAATCTATTTGGAACAGATGGCTGTATTATTGGTGGCATAAAACAACTGGCAAGCATTCTGCACGAGCGTTTTAGGCCATGATTATGTGGATTCACTTGCGCACATAAAATAACACAGTACAAAATATAGTCAACAACGGGATTCCACTATTATACTAAACAGATAAAAATAAACGTGGTTAAATCTACAATGCCAATAACAAGCACTGGATTTATGCAGCCTTGAATCTGAATAGTTATGAAGTAATTGGTTGAAATTATGTGGACAAACACCTGTGGAATTTTAACTGTTTTTTTTTTATTTTGATATAAACTGTGATTCGTGGAATATCCTGGGACCCTCCATGGCTTATGAAGTAGCGATGTGATTTAGCAGTCAGCGATCTCTGACCGAATTTTACTCTGTCGTTAATAAAATGTGTCTGCATCGCTTCTAAGACGTGTCTACGTCGCTGATAAGACGTGTCTACGTCGCTTCTAAGACGTGTCTACGTCGCTGATAAGACGTGTCTACGTCGCTTATAAGACGTGTCTACGTCGCTGATAAGATGTGTCTACATCGCTGATAGGACATTAATTGTTACTCGGATTTTATTACTTCGTGGAACTCCACAAAGGTAGAATTCATTGACTACACCAAAAGGTTGAAGAGAAAACAGCGATTAGCGTGATACCGTCCATGTGTGTATGTGGAAAGGAGACGCTTATTCAATCGGACGATGTATCAAAGACGACGTGATAATACTGTACAGACCGGAAGTAAAAATCACAAAACAACCGGAAATGAAATTAAGCAAATAATTCACATTCCAAGATCGGTCCCAAAGATAAATCCTGGTGAATTATGGGGAAGCTATCACCTTAACAACATAATCGACCGCTTTGCGCATAGAGTGTTGCGTAGCAACGACTTAGAGGAAAGTGCAGATGTACTCTGTGACTTTGCGTATCCAGCAGATGTACACCATGGATCACAGGAAAACTTACCGGAGTCTGTAAAATTATACGGATTAGCGGAATGCGCTTTGAGGTTGTTTGAAATAACTTTGCCTGATGACAGTAATCAGAGAATGTTAATTGACATAAATTTGTTCAACTATTTGAGGACATTTCGAACGCTTTACCTGGACTTATCGGCGCGAAACGCTTTACCTGAAAATGACCCATTCTTTTTTGGTAAAGCTCATCTTGCGTTTGCCGTTCTGCAATGTATTGGCTGGAATCCAAAGGGTGTCGAAGCTGCGCTCTACAGGGTGTCGCAGAATCTCGAGCACACGGTTGTGTCAGTTGATTTCTTAAGATTAATATTTTTCAAATCGAGGCTATATTTTTTGGCTCTGGGAAGTTTTCACTCGATTATTAGAATGTCATTTAGAAATGGCTCGATTTTAAACCCTGTCACGGTAGAACAATTTCTGAAGTTTGAGGAGTCGAAAATTGGGGCAAAAATACCAGACTTAATTGAAGGCACAAAGTTATGTGACAGAATTGTTCTGTGCTTGCTGTTTGAGAACTTCAGGATCCCTGGCACCATAATCCATCGTGTGAACATTTATCACGAAGCTTGCCATCTAATAAAATTACTGGATGTCATTCGAAGCAGTATCCCGTTCAATCCGGACGAACCCCCCACGCTGAAATACGAAGGCGTTCCCGGACACGATGCATTTGAGACAGAATTTCTAACCAGTCTTTTTAACATGCAAATTGATGGGTACAGAGGCCTGGTATACACAAGCAACGAGCAAATGTGTGACGCAATTTGCTCTGCTTTTCAAGATAAGGGTAAGTGTTCTAAAAGGAACAAAATACCAAGCAAATGTTGTTTTTTTTTTTGTTTTCGACGTAAATTTATGCAGTGCATACCTGACATGTTTCTTAAACATGTTTCTAAAACGTTTTATCATTAAAAGCTTAATAATATTTAGATATATTTGAAAAAACTGGGAGTGGGAATAACGTAGGTTTGAGAGTTGGAATAACGTGGGTTTGAGGGTGGGAATAACGTGGGTTTGAGAGTGGGAATAATGTGGGTTTGAGAGTGAGAATAACGGATGGAGACGTGAATTCTTTATTTTATCGCAATCATAAATATAACGTTTCTCTAACGTTTTATTTCGTAAAACGTGCTTTTACGAGTAAAACCGCAATTCGTGTTCTCCACTTTTAGATGGATTCCCTTTCGGTTTTAACCTTTCACACAAATAAAAACACACTTTTTTGTGCCTGCAGAATAGCCTACCCCGCCATCCATCCATTAACCAATCAAAATGAGGGAATCCTCTGGTATTTCGTCATGATTGACAACGGGCATTCCCTTTAAGCCCCACTCGGTGGTTGAATAACGCATCCAGGCTAGTTGAGGGTGGATGGGTGGGAGAGTAGGCTAAAAGTGGAGAACGCGAATTGCGCTTTTACTCGTAAAAGCACGTTTTACGAAATAAAACGTTAGTTTTACTTCGCAAAAGCTTTGAATTCGCTTATCTCCACTTTTAGATGGGACTTGAGTCCGGAGCAGGGGAGCCTGCCATTCTGTACTGCTTCACAAAAAAGGTTGTGAATTGTGCTAGATACGTAAAAGCTCATCGGAAGATGTTAAGTTGAACTATAGTTGAAGACTGAATAAAATGCTAACTACGTTCCACTTCTTTTAATGTTTTCCAAAAAGCCTGGGATAGGGGAACACTCCCAGTCCCATAACAAACACTGTGGGATACGACCACATGGGAACAGAATGTCAAGGTTTGACACATGTAAATCAAGTTCGCCAATTACAGAGTGGTTATTGCCATCACCCTCCTTCCGCCCACTGGATGGGTCCCAACCTCACACTCTCAACATCGAGGTTACCAAAAATAATTTCAAACCGTCGATATTTTGACAATACGATCGTAAATCTCGGAGATCTACGCAAAATAAACCTAATACTGCTAGGGATTGCGCCTGCAGCCCGTGTCTTGGGCCAATTACGGGCCCATGGGCATAGTGGGCATGGTCATCATGGACCGATCCCCTAGTTGCCGGAGGTGGTACGGGACTACGGGAACAGTAGGTACCGTGTACGCCCCCCGCTTTTCTGACCCTAGGGTTCGAAAAGAGGACGATGGCAGGTAGCTGGGTATTAGGACCATGGTGACCCTGCATGCACAAGATAAAATACATTTAAACTAAAAACATTCTTGAGCTTAAAACTAACGTCCATGCAAGTGAAAATATCCGTTCCGTGGTGATTTAGAACACTTGCTTAACGGTACTCAAGGTACGACACGAAATCTGGAAATGTCACTGTTTCTTGCCCTTGAACCCGTTGGCAAATCCCCCTTTCTGCTTGCCTTTGCCTTTCAGTTTTGGAGCGGGTTGCCTGAAATCAGAGTAGAGGGCTTCGTAATGATGGTTTCCTAACGGGGAAGGGGCCTAACGAGTAAAGACCGGACAACTCGTTCTGCGAAAAATCTTTAAGGTAATACTTAACGAATGAGTTGGGAGAGGACCAACAACCCGTTTTAAGTATATCTACCAAAGACACATTACGGAGATCTCTGAGGGAATTTGCTATCTGGCGGACACGATGGGCTTTAATTTTACATTCGTTTGTAGGCCCGTATCGGTCTGTTCCCGTTCATAAGCTGCCAAAATGACCTTTTTAATATAGTTTGAGATGATCTGTTTAGAAAGGTCTTTGTTAAATTTCGGCATGAAAGAAATAATAAGGGCTTTTTGATTTTCTGAGCGATAAGTTTCTGAAATGAAAAGATATTGACGTAGTGCTTTGGCCGGGAACAAAGAAACGCAATCCTCAGTCAATTGTTCCCCTTGAAGGGCCGGGAGCGCAATGTGGTCGAAGGTGCCCCGCCTTGAGAAACAATATGTGTCTTACCCATGAAACCGACTCTGGGAGTAAGGAACACTCTATTCCACTCCCCATTTTCCTTTATTATCTCCCTGTCCAACGCATGGATTTCGCCTCTCCTCTTACCGGACGCTAAGGCTAACAGGAAAGTGAATCTTACCGTGGCGTCTTTTGCAGAAATGTTTTGTTCCGCGAAACTCTCTGGGCACTGCAAATAACGTAATACCAGTGACAAATCCCATTGGGCCACTTGGACTGTAGGGGAGGGGAATGTACCTTGAAATGTCTGATTAACTGTGACAAGGCCGTATCCTCACCCGGGTCATAGCCAGTAGATGCCTTAAGTCTAGAACCAATGGCGGCTCGATAACCTTCTATCGACCCTACCTTCAGTTGACCTTCCGTGAAAAGATGGTCCAAAAAATCTGCTACCACTGCTGGTGTCGCTTGAAAGGGGTCCAGCTTAGAGGTAGCGCACCAAGAGGGAAACTTGTTCCACTGCGACCTATAAACTTTCGCTGTGGATTGCTTATGGTTGTTTACCATCTTTTCCACTACCTGCTTGGAAAAACCTTTTTTCTCTACGAAGGATTGGTTAGGCACCACAGGTGTAGGTTCATTAGCTGTGGGTACGGGTGGAAGTGTCGCCAATGGGGTTGGGATAATAGTTCCCTGTGACAAGGTATCGGGATGGACTTGACCACCTTGCACCGCAGAAGCAAGGTAAACCACGGAGCCTCTGGGGACAACGGGGCTATTAGTAACAGAGCTGGGGGTCGTAGTTCTAATATTCTTTGCAACACCTGTAGCAGAATGGCTTGAGGAGGGAAGGCACAGAGTACTTCCTGTAGATGCCAAGGGCAATTTAACGCATCCACTGCCCAGGCTGCTTGATCACGGCATGGGGATACGAACCTGGGTAGCTGAGTTGTCAACGTATTGGCGAATAGATCTAACGTCGGGGGACCCCATGGGGATTCCCGTGTCACCCAACGGAAGGATGACTGGGCTAGGCACCACTTTGTGTGGATGGCTTGACCCGCCCTGGACGCTTAATCGGCCAGCACGTTTAGCTTCTCTGACAGGTGACGTGCTACGATGGAGATTTTGCATTCCCGTGCCAGAAGAAGGCTGTGAGAAGTCAGGGCCGACATTTGAGGGGATTTGGTTCCACCTTGTTTGTTCAGATACGCTACTGCTGTAGAGTTGTCCAGAAGAACTCTGACACTCTTGCCCCCGAGATGATTCGAGAGCTTGTTCAGAGCTATCCATACCACTCGGAGTTCCAGCCAGTTGATATGGTATCTGCAAAACGTTGTTGGCCATTTTCTCCTCAACATCTGACCCTGACAGTGAATTCCCCACCCTTCCCTGGAAGCGTCTGTTTGGAGCTCTATATCAGGGGGAGGGGCATGAAAGGGGACCCCTTCGTTCATGGTAACCGGGTCGCACCACCATTTGAGAAGGGAGAGTGCGGAAGTGGACACTGTCATCGTGGCTTTGGGGGACCGTCCCTTCGTTATGGCTTGTCTTACCTGTGCTTGGAATTGTCTGTAATGTAAGCGGCCTAACGGGACCATCTTCTCGGTTGCTACTAATAGACTTAGTAGTGATTCCATAGCCTGTACCCTTACCTTTCGGTTGGCAGAAATGTTCTGGATAGACCGAGAAATTCTCTGCTGCCTGTCTGTTGTGGGGAATGCCCGGGCTGCTGACAGGTCCCATCGTTCTCCCAAGAAAATAATGTCTTGTTTTGGGGTCAATTCTGATTTGACTAGATTTACCACAAGACCTACCTGTATCGCCTTTTTGACCAGCTGGGTTGTTTGGTGATAGGCTATGTCCCGTTGGGTATGTGCTAGGAACCAATCGTCTAAGTATTGGAACACTAGCATTCTCTGGAGACGTGCCCATGCTTTCAGGACCGCATGATCTTTGAAAACACGTACGGGGCTGATGAGAGGCCGAAAGAGAGTGCCAGAAACCAAAAGCGCTTTCGATTTATTTGGAAACATAGGTACTTCCTGGCCGAGTGGTGTAGGGGGACATGTAGGTAGGCGTCGGATAGATCTATCGATGCGCCCCACATCCCTTCCCGTAACATTGCTTTTATAACCTGTGCCGTGTACATCTGGAAGGAGGTTATTTGCACGGATTGATTGAGGGACGATAGATCTTTCACAAGCCGCCATCCCCCTGATTTTTTGGGTACCAGAAAGACTCGGCTGAAGAAGCCTACTTGGTTTTCTGGCATTTCCTCTATAGCCTGTTTTGCTTGTAAGTCTTTTAGCATTTCTTTCAGGGCTAAGTCTTTTTCTGATCCCTGCTGATAAGCGGTGGCCTGGTTGCCTGGAGCTTGGAGTGTTAGGGGAATGCTTGGCTTGAGTCCCCTCGGGCCCTTCTTGAAGGAGAGGGGGTAGCCGTTCCTGAGCCACCGTACTACTCTCCGAGAAGCCCCTAACTCTGCCCAAGCTTGCCAGAACTTGCCTAGCCTTCCGCCTACGGGCAAGGATGTGTTGCAGGACAGTAGTTCTTTTAGATCGTTTAAGCCAGAAAAAGTATCGCCAAGAGACGAGTCCCTCGTCTCTGAGCGGTACTTTGGTTGGCTGCTACCGGTGCTGCTTGGTATGCTGTCCCTCCGGTTTGTTGTCTCCCGAATGCTTGGGCCTCTTCGGCGGCGGGGACTGCACCTGTGACCTGGGCCGAGAGTGATCCGCAGAGGACTGTCGTTGCTTCTTGCGCTTTCCTGGTTGGCGGAACGAGGCCCGCGACATCCTTGACATTAAAGCGAAGTCTTGCGACAACTATCGACTTTCCTGGTTTACTCTCTCCACTTCTGCTGGGGGAACAGTTCTTTCTCACCAAGGATGGGAGTGTGTCTGAAGTCGCGAAGTCCCTTGACGCTTGACCAGGAGTGTTGGAGGAAGGCGTCCCGTCTTAAGAATACCATTGATGTCATCAAGAAGGTAGAGATTTTCACGACGTCACGGGTGGCCAGAGACAGGCATTCCAAAAGCTTAGAGGACACTGGATCGCTGAGTCGCAGGTTGTCCCATCTCGCCCATAGTGCTTTTAGAGTGTGGTCCTGAAAGGACATAATGTTAAAACTTGACGGGCCGTCGACTCAATGGCATCTTTTTCTACTGATGGAATGTCTGAATCCGCACGAACTGATGACATCCACACTGTTCTCTTGGTTGGCTGATCCAGTGCCTCCATCGGAATCTGGTCGTCCGAGGTACGGTATGGGCCTGGACGCACGGAGCAGTGCTTTGAGGCATGAAATCGCGATAACGTGCGGCCCTCACTGGCATCCATCTTTTTAAACTCGTTTGACCGTACTATTACTGCGTTCGCGATGCCCTCACTCGTGGATAATGCAATGAATGAGTCGTGATGGGGCAGTGACGTCTGGGATGTCATCCGAATGGGAGGGCCATCCCTTTCCAGACATGGGGTGCCACAGGTAACGTTAGCGAGGCGGGCTATTTCCTGTATGATCTCTATACGGGACGTCTTCTGGAGCTAGGGACGATGAGGGTGTTCCCTCTTCCCCCGGCGATGAGAGATCGGGCGGAGACGGGGTCCTGATCGGGCGACGGCCTGCTGCTGCTGGGTCGTGCCATCGACGCTGACCACGACCTGGGGAACGTACGGAGTCCATCTTCCGTAGGGTAAGCGGAAGTGAGCCGGTGCTGAGGGCTCTTGGGGCACATCTCCGGTCTCTTCCTCCTCGGACTCTTCCTTTTCCCGCTCTTCTTCACCCTGCTGCAGAGTGTTCGTGGGGTGTTGGGTGAGTAACTCCCCCGAGGGCGTGTAGATCTCTCTCTCCCTATTAGAGGGAATAGATGTTATGGGGGAGGTGTGAGCTTGAAGTAGGTCGTCATCCTCTTCTCCCACCAAATTGGAAACCTGCCCCGACGGCGGAATACCTGAAGAATCCTCCTCACTGGGGTCTTCCGTCTCACGGTCCAGGACGGACCCATGGCGGGGGTTGGGGGGGGGGGGGGGTCGTGGGAAGTTGACGCTAGGGAAAGTGGTTCCGGTGGCGGCCGAGAAACTGTGTTCGACTGTGCAAGCTTTCTGCTGGGGGGTCAATTTTGCCTCTTGCTCTTTAATTGAGCTTTGCAAGTCTTGGATCTGGCGTTGAAGTTGTGTCTGTAAAGCCAGTATCGCCGACAAGCTCACTGAGTCACCCGTGGAGGGGGGCAAAATTGGCGGGTCTAGCTGGGAGAACCAATCCTCTGGTACTGGTATGCCCAGTTGACCCGGGGATAGACGTGAAGGCAGATCCCGTAGCGGTATGTACAACAGTTACTTGCCCTTCCGCGGGGTAAAGCTTTTTCTCCGAACCTGACCCTTCCTTCCCAGAGTCCTGTCGGTCAGCGGACCAGGCGTTACGTAAAGCCGTGCGTTCCTCGCCCCCCTCCCCCCATTATGTCCAGTTCAGCCACTGTTTCCGAAAAGGCTCTGGATGTCTTTGGCTTTTTGCGTTTGCATTTGGTGCCCGCTGTATCTGACTCTGCCCCGGTATCCAAACGGATGGGCGTCGACACCTGCTGAAGAATTAGTGAACTCGCCTTTTCCATTGTGCTGGATGTGTAATCCGGTGCAAAGAAAAGGGAGGGGGCTTTGCGTCTGCTCCTTCTACGGTCGTTCTTTGCCCTGTTCCTGTAAATTGCACACCACTCTCTGTGGGTTAACTGTTCACACACAGGCCAGGTATTCGCCTCCACACACAACGCCAGGCCCCGATCTCTTCTGCAACGATCACACACTGAATGAGGATTGAGCAAGGTAGGCGGGTGTAAACACGGCAATTCCTTCTTGTTTGACCGTAGGGTGGCCTCTGTCATGTCTGAAAAGTAAGCAGAACGAAGAGACCATAAGAAACTGCATTAGAAAACACAACACAACAGCTAAAAATAACGATTAGGCTATCGCTTTCAGTGATATGCAGTGCTTTAAACTGAATGACATCATCTAAAATAATCGCAATGTTGATGATTAAGATGAATAAAGGCGAAAAACTCGTTTTCTGGAACATGTACCCCTATGGGCCCATGTTCCCATAGGTCCGACAGTCCCATGCTCCCATATGAGACCATGTTCCCATAAGGACTCTGTGCCCCTATGGGACCGTGAACTCATATCCCATGGTACCCTACGGACCCATGTTCCCATGAGACCCATAGTCCCATGTTCCCATGCGTCCCATGGGGACATGATCCCAGGCGGAGGCATGGGACGTCCCGTAAGCCCGTAATCACCAGTCTGGGAATACGTGGGATTACGGTCCCTGTGGTCACGTGGGCCGTTGCTATGGTCCCCAAAAGGGGCCTACGGAGGGACCATACCTGTTTTGAGACCCCTAACGGGCGCGCGGTCCCAAGGGTGCGACAAGCCCGAAAAAACGTCTCAAAACAGCTTTTTTCGCCCAGACAAAATTCTATCATACAGAGCTTGCAGATACAAGAAGGAACAAGTCCTGTTTGGAGTGCAAGCTTTAGCAAAAACCGGCCATTTCTGCGATGGCACGGTAAACCGTTAAGATTGGAGTCTGAGCAGGCAATGCGGACTGCCAAGACTCGAAACAATTCCTGAGGGTGTGTGCTCGAACCAGTGGGTGTAGCTACTCGATCTTGCAGCTTCTGGTGGAGAAAAAGGGGCACACTTCTCGGGACTATCGGCATGTCACCGCTTCGTGCAAACTCAAATTCTGCCGGACCGAAGTTACAAGTGCTGTATTTGCCTCGAAACTGAACCAAATTTATCCAACTTCCAGAGAATGATAAAGTAGTCCTTAATTAGTTAAATAAACTAAATAAAAAGCAAATCCGTACCTTTCCACTAGTTCCCCAACAAAATATTGGTGGCGCACTAGAATGGCGTGTGTTTTCAAACACACGCTTAAAGGGAATGCCCGTTGTCAATCATGACGAAATACCAGAGGATTCCCTCATTTTGATTGGTTGGTGGATGGATGGCGGGGTAGGCTATTCTGCAGGCACAAAAAGGTTTGTTTTTATTTGCGTGAAAGGTTAAAACCGAAAGGGAACCCATCTAAAAGTGGAGATAAGCGAATTCAAAGCTTTTGCGAAGTAAAAGTATCTTTTGTCAAATTACCTCGATTTATTTGCCGTTTATAGTGAATGCTTAAACATTTTAAATCAATAAGAATTCAATAAACTCTTTGACAGGAGAGGGACTGAAGGGGGGGGGGGGTGCTTGTAATTTTTTAAAGGAATCCTTAATGTGTAAGCTTTTTTATGATGGCCTTCTGGTATTCATCCCCCCCACCCCGACCCACCCTACCCCAAGGCGTTGCTGTCAGAGTCACAGAAAGTACGCACCACTGCATATACACAGCTGCCATTGTAAAAAGTGACGTCACGGAACGAAAATCAATTAAACGGACACCGATATTTGAAAGTTATGCCAATAATGTTTTTGATCATCTCATTCTGGAAACGAGGAACAGTCAGTCAAAGCCAGTCCCCCCCCCCCTATAACCTCGAACCCCCCTTCCCCCTCCCCTTTGCCCGAGAAAAAAAAACACGATGATATGACTTGCGATTAGATAGCTGTTTAATTGAAAAAGCCGTAAACAAAACAAGTACTTGTCTTTTTAAACAAGGGAGAAGCTTAGGATCATCCTTCAGTGATTTCAAATGTCTGGATCACATGCTCCTGCAAGCCATCAAAGGCTTAGGATTCGAGCCTGTAGATGGGTCACCCATATGTGATGACGAAAGCACAAAAGGCACTTCAGACGGCGTCAGTGACGGAATTCCAGCCAATGAAAGAGCAAGAAAAAAACTACGTAGTAAAACAAAACAACGAGATGCTGATGAGCTGCCCAGCGGCTCAGATCCTGATGCAGATGCTAGCTCAAATACAGACACTGGCTCAAATACAGATACTGGTTCTAATGGTAATGAACTTGATCCTGATGAGGATGACACGTCACTCCATGATGCGGATCTGGATCTGAGAGATATGGATTCAGTGGCGGATTATAAGGATCCAACTACTGCGGATGATTTTTCGCTGTGTACGGCGGATAGCGGCGACGTGGACGACTTACTGGGGGACTGAATTATGTTTATAACGGAATCTCGCGACAGAACCAGACATAAAATAACTCAAATGAAAGTAAAAAAATGCATCTTGTCCCCCCTCTCCCCCCCCCCCCACACCTTGCAAACAGAAAAAAAAAAGAATTCACAAAAACTGTATCAGTGGCAGAGCCGACCATTTTTATGAGTAAGTTGTATTTCCAGTGTGTACTCTTTTCAAATCGCGAAGGTGCCGATTTGTCCATCAAAGGGGAACCGCGTTCCGATGCCAAATGTAGAACCGTTCAAATTCAATTGTTTTAGGTATCTTCTCATTTGAAAAGTAAGGAAGTTATGCCATAGTTTTTTTTTTTTTTTTTTTTTTTTTTTTTTTTTTTGTCTGAATGCAGCTTTTTTATCCGTTGACCAGAGTTTTGCGGCTTCCGTGAAGCACGTCACATGTCCTTTGACCAGAGTTTGACTTTTTAAAGTAAACCCTACACCCGAACGCTGATTTTAAAATAATAGCCCTCCTTTTTGACCAAATGCGGAGTGAAATTCTGAAAGTATCACCCCCACGCGTATAGCAGTGAATAAACGCCACACCCCGCCCTCTTTTTTACGAGATAGGCACTCCGCGGGACTACGTTTGACATCAGAATTGCAACTCTTTCTGAGGGTTTTTTTTAGGGGGGGAACACTCATGCTAAAACATATGATACCAAGTGGCCCTCCTGGACATTTATAGAATGCACCATAAGTTACATTCTAGACTTTTCTTCAAAATACTAAACTTTTCTGCCTCTTTATAGAAATTCACATAATTGATAAATGATGGTTCTGGAATATTCTGGTTCACATAAACTTTTACACCAATTACAAAAACCCACAGTACACAGGTTCGCTCAGGTCAAGTATTTCAAGGTCAAACTGAGTAACAAGCAATATGTATAAATAGACGCCCTTCGAGAAACATCCTTAAATTTCTTTTATGTTAATTTTTCAAATAATCCCTATATTTTTTTGACTGTGATATTATCGTGATGTTCCAATGTAAACAAATAAATGATGCATGAAACTGACGTTTTATTTTCGTAAAACGCTCTTTTACGAGTAAAAGCGTAATTCGCGTTCTCCACTTTTATACGGGTTTTCTCGCAAAACTCTAAGAATCACGCACTCAGAAACTAAAATTTTCTACTAATGACTCGAATAGTCCCGTCGTTGGTCTCAGCCAATCAGCATCCTTGGTCATTGTTACCAAGCCTCATTCGAGTATTGCCCTACTGTGCCAACCACACCTAGGTCCGCGGGGTGGCTGGGCGGGATGTTATGATAAAAGTGGAGAACGCGAATTGCGCTTTTCCTCGTAAAAGAGCGTTTTACGAAAATAAAACGTCAGTTTTACTTCGTAAAAGCTCCGAATTCGCTTATCTCCACTTTTATACGGGACTAACACAGGAGACGGGGTGACCTGCGTTGCGAGTCAAATTCAGAAAATTTTTCTCAAGTTTCGCTTTTACTCCAAAGAGACGTGTTGTCCTCCGTGTGAGGGGAGAAAGACGTAAATAAAACGCTGCAGAGAAGTTTAGAAGCGTTTAATGTGCCTAAGAATAGAATATAATCGAGTTGGTGAACAACTCTAGCACACGGAAGGACGAACGAACCAAGAACCAAGACGTGGGGGAGACGTACCAACGCGTACGCTACCCTCTAACATCAACCTTGTTGACACCATCTCCCTCCATCCTCCCACAAGATGGTAGCCCAACCTAACCACAAGGTCGGTTCATGTCAACATTTAACAATCTCTTTATTGAATTGTCACAAACACGATCGCGGAACCAAGGCCGCGTACCTAGTAAGGAGACCAAGTAACTGATGACTGGGCTTGGTCACTTACCAACTAACTCAAATTTCATAATTATGAACAATACTATAACAACGTGTATTAACCCAACTAAAACCTTAAGTTACCAGCTTAACTGAGGGCCGGATCACGTACCAATGCAGTGATCTTCAAGACTAGCATGTGAGAAGAGGTCCCCACATGCCAAGGGCTGAGCGTACTGACTGTGTGATAACGTACAATATCGACTGACTGATACCGGACACACTACAGAGCGCCCATTCAGAACACTGATTGGAACAGACGCACCGTTCAAGACGGGTGACGCACTATCACGCGCTCATTCAAAATCTATATACAATGAGTTAGATGCAAAGAATGCACTACAACGTGCTGATGTACGAACTAGGTCACTGGATACGTGACGTTACCGGTCTAGGTACCCGATCCCTGCCAGGATCGAGGGGGGAAGCGTAGTGTGCACTAGTGCTCACCTTCCCCCCCACCCTTTTTCCAAGGGAAGATGGAGCACCGGACTCGCAGGGGTGAGGTACCGAGATCGGTGCTAACTCACGAGGGAGAGCGAGATCCTGGAGTACCGTACTAAGAGTACTGAACTGTAATTACAACGCAGAGAGTTCTTGATCTAACGCGCTGATGCGCGTCGTGGTGTCACTAACGGCGAGCTTGATTCTGGGCCTTCTTGAACTTGCCTGCGCCGTTACCAGGGCGTTGGAAGGCGGAGTCCTTGCGTTTGAACTTGCCCTTGTTCTTGGTCGACCGTTCGCTACAAGCATACAAGGGTTACATAGAAATTACTGACTCGGCAGCCACAAAGGGGCCCAGCGAGCACAAACCCGACAGTTCGCATTGAGAGTAGTCTTTCAGGTAATATTTAATGAATGAATTCGGCGAGGACCAACAACCGGTTTTCAGAATGTCTGTTAGAGATACACTACGTAGTGCCCTTATTGAGTTGGCTACTTGCCTTACATGATGGGCTTTAACTTTACACAGATCTCTGAACTCGGGCTCCGTCTGGGCTTTTTCATAAGCTTCTAAAACCACCATTCTAATGTACTTAGAGACAGTTTGTTTAGAAATATCTTTATGAAAACTGGGCATAAAGGAAATGATCAAAGCTTTTTGCCCCTCGCTCCTGTAGTCCTCGGATACCTGGAGATACTTGCGCAAAGCCTGGACTGGGCAGAGGGAGACCCGGTCTGAGTCCTCGTCCTCTACCTCCAGGGCAGGCAGCGTTATCTGCTCCAAGGTACCGAGGCCTGCGGTAGCGATGTGAGTCTTACCCATGAAACCTGCCCTCGGTCGCAGGAAGACTTTTTCCAATCACCGTTCTCCTTCAGTATTTGGCGGTCTAGGGCATGTATCTCCCCTCTTCTCTTGCCCGAAGCTAACGCCAATAGGAAGGTAAATCTTACCGTTGCACCTTTGGGTGTGATCACATCGTCCCCGAATACGTCTGCCCTCTGAAGGTAACGCAGGACCAAGGATAAGTCCCACTGGGCTATATTGGTGTTTGACGGAGGAGAGTTTACCTTGAAATGTCTGAACAGCATAGATAGGGCTGGGTCCTCCCCTGGATCGTAGCCCGTTGCGGTTTTCAGTCTAGAGCCTATGGCGGCCCGATAACCCTCGATCGAACCCACTTTCAGGCGTTCGGTCGTGAACAGGTGATCCAGGAAGTCTGCCACTACTGCTGGCGTGGCTTGGAACGGATCTAGCTGGGCTTTGGAGCACCAGCCAGCGAACCTGTTCCACTGTGCCCGATAAACCCTCGCCGTGGACTCTCTGTGGCTATTCAACATTTTTTCTCTCACTTCTCTGGAAAAACCTTGTTTCTCTAACAGAGAAGGGACAGGCACCACAGGTGTAGGTCCAGGAGGTGAGGGCTCGGATGGAAGTACAACCAGTGGGGTTGCGCTAGGATCTCCGGGTGGCAGGGTAGCCTCACCGGAGGGCTGGCCGTGTACTTGACTAGGAGGGGGAACCAAGGAGCCTCGGGTGCCCATGGGGCTATCAGAAGGAGGCGAAACGGTCCGCGCGCCGCTAAGCCCTGTGCCAACCGAAGCAGAACGGGTTGTGGGGGAAAGGCATACAGGACTTCGTTCCTCGGCCACTGGCACGTTAAGGCGTTGATTGCCTAGGCCTTGGGGTCGGGGCATGGGGAGACATACCTTGGCAACTTTGTCGTGAGGGAGTTCGCAAACAAATCCAAGGTCGGTCTCCCCCATGGAGAGTGCTTGGTCACCCACTCGAAGGAGCGGGGGGCCAGGCACCACTCCGTGTGGATAACCTGACCGACCCTGGAAGCTAGGTCCGCCAACACATTCAGCGACCCTGCCAAGTGTCGGGCTGAAAGACCTATCTTCTTCTCCCGGGCGAACTTCAGAATGTCTCCGGCGAGCATCGTGAGCTGGTGTGACCTGGTACCGCCCTGTTTGTTCAAGTATGCCACTGCGGTGGAGTTGTCCAGATGAAACTCCACACGTCTTCCCTCCAGGACGGGGGTAAGGTCGTTTAAGGCTATCCACACCACCTGTAACTCTAACCAATTTATGTGGTGATCTTTTACCTGTTTTGACCACTGGCCTTGCCACATTCTGCCCTGGAAATGAATCCCCCAGCCGGATAGGGAAGCGTCGGTTTGCACTTCTATTTCCGGAGGCGGGGCTGTGAAGGGTACCCCTTCGCTCATGACCCGGTCGTCGCACCACCAAGTTAGTTCTTGGTAGGCCTCTGCCGACAGAGACATCACAGCTCTGGGGTGTCTGCCGTGGCGTAAAGCCCGCCTGACCCCCGCCTGGAAAGGCCTGTAATGTAGCTTCCCTAGGGGAACCGTCTTCTCTGTGGCCACTAGACAACCCAGCAGGGACTCCATCTTTACCAAACTCACCTTGGCACCTGGCTGAATGGATCCGACGCCCGTACGGATTCTTTCTCTTCGTTCGGCAGTGGGAAAGGCTCTTGCCACTCTCAGATCCCACCTTTCCCCTAAAAACACCATTACCTGTTTTGGACTCAGTTCCGACTTGTCTCGGTTGACCATGAGACCCACCTTCGTTGCTTGGTCGACCAAGACCTGCGTTTGACGACTTACCATGGCTCGGTCGCGATGGGCTACGAACCAATCGTCTAGGTACTGGAAGACCAACATACCTTGAACTCGGGCCCACGCCTTTAATACTCTCATGATTTTGGTGAAGACAAAGGGAGCCGTAGAGAGACCGAATGGGAGGGCTCGGAACCAAAACCTTTTCTCCCCTACCTGGAAGCATAGATACTTCCTGGCGGCGGGATGTAAAGGCACGTGTAGGTATGCGTCTGACAAATCTACGGACGTGCCCCACATGTCCCTCCCCAGGGAACTCTTTATAACCTGAGCCGTATCCATTTGAAACGGGGTCACATGGAGAAATTGATTCAGAGAGGATAGATCTATGACTAGACGCCAACCCCCCGATTTCTTGGGCACCAGGAAGACCCGGCTGAAAAACCCTTTCTGATTTCCTGGCATCTCCCTTACGGCCCCTTTGCTCACTAAGTCTTCCACCATCGAGCGTAGGGCTCGGTGCTTTGGCGAGTTTGTATCGTAAGAGGCGATCAGGCAGTTTGGGGCCAGGTCGCGGAGGGGTATGGGTGGAACGTGCCCGTGTCGGTCCCGTTTGAACGGGAGTGCGTAACCCTCTCTCAACCAGCGCACTACCTTCCTTGGAGCACCCATGTCCCGCCAAGCCTGCCAGAACCTGCCTAGCCTGCCTCCTACGAGCCAACAGTCGCTGAAGGGCTGGAAGCCCTCCTCGTCTTTTGACCTGGTAAAAGTATCTCTTAGAGACGAGGCTCTCCCCTCTGAGAGATACTTTGATTGATTGCTACCTGCACTGTGGCGAGGCCCTCGGAGGGGTCTTGCCGTTGACCTGCTGCCTCGGCTTCTTCGGGGGAGAAGACCTGGCATTGCTGTTTGACCTCGACCTGTCTCGGCGCGGGGGCTGCGAGTACTGGCGCTTCTGCGGCCGCGCGAACTGCCTCGGTGCTCTGGCCATGAGAGCTAGGTCCTGTGAGAGTGATCGGCTCTCCTGATGAACTCTCTCGATCTCCTCGGGGGGGAACAGTTCCTTCTGGCCAAGAATAGGAGCGTGGCGTAGATCACGGAGGCCCTTGACACTCGACCAACAGTGTTGTAGGAACGCATCACGTCGTAGGAACACTAGCGAGGAGGTCAGGTACGTAGCCAGCTTCACCACATCCCTGGTAGCTAGGGCTAGGCACTCCAGGAGCTTAAGTGCCACCGGGTCTGACAGACTCAGCTCATCCAAACGTCTCTTCAAGGCACTCAGGGTGTGGTCCTGGAAAGACATCACGTTCAAAATGTGCCTGGCTGCACCCTCGACGGCTTTCGCGTCTTTCTCTACCAGAGGGATATCTGAGTCTTGTCGCACCGAAGGCATCCATACCGTACGCTTGGTGGGCTGCTCTAAAGCTTCCAGGGGTATGAGATCGTCTGAGGAACGGTAAGGGCCCTGTTTCACCGTACAGTGCTTGGAGGGGTGGAGACGTGAAAGTACACGCCCCTCGGTTGCGTCCAGTCGCTTGAACTCCCGGCAACGCACCGATAAGGCGTTGGCCACTCCCTCGCTGGTGGTAAGAGCCACAAACGCTTCCGGCTGGGGAAGGGAGGCCTGCGACGTCATCCTGATAGGTGGGTCCTCTCTGTCCGACACTGGGCGACCACATTCTATCCCAGCCAGCCTGGCGATCTCCTGAACCGCATCCCGGAACGGTACGTCCTCAGGGGTTACCGACTCTCCCGGGGGCGAGAAAGGTGCCTCCGACTCCTGGCAGAACTCAGGTGGGGACGGGGTACGAATCGGACGTCTCCCCGCTGCTGCCGGGTCTTTCCACAGACGTTGGCCTTTGCCCGGAGAAAGAATTGGGTCTGTGGAGCGGCGAGGGAACTGCACCGAAGATAAAAAAACTGGTTGGCGAGTCTTCTTCAGCGTCCCCATCCTCTCCCGAGTCCTCCGAACTCCCCCCTTCATGCGCCGATAGACCCGGTTCTTCCTTCATGACCGCGCCCGAAACTGGGGTATAAATAGCTCTCTCCCTGTTCTTGGGTATCGCTTCCAGGGGTGAAGTATCCAATGGCGCGAGTTCTTCGTCCTCCTCCGCGTGTTGTGTAAGAGAGATCTGGCCCGACGGGGGGATATCTCCAGACTCACTCTCGCTGAGGGTGATAGTTTCCAAGGTATCCTTCGTGTCTAACTCTTGCCGCTGGCGAGCGGGGGCGGGATTAGACACCGACAGTACTGGGGGATCCTCCGGCGGGCGAGATATGGTCGCCGTGGGTGCCTGTCTGCGTCTCTGTTCCGGCTTAGAGAGCAGCGCTTCCTGCAGGTCCTCAATCTGTCTCTGGAGATGGGACTGCATCGCTAGAAACGAAGAAATGCTCAAAGTCTCAGTTGGAGGCAGTGGAGGGGTGTCCGCAATTTGTACCGGGGCAGAGTCCGGGCGTGGAGGAATGCCAAACTCTCCCACACTGCTGGTAAAACATGCCCCCGACTTCGCATTCGTGATGGTTACACTCTCCTTCACGGCAGGAACAGACGGGGGGGGACGCGAGGGTAGGAGCCTCCGGAATCACTTTACCCATCCCTTTGAATGAGAATGGCCAAGTCTTATCCAGCACAGTACTCGAGCTCGTCCTGGGTAGGTCCAGCTCGGTCCCTAAACGCGAGGTTAGGGATTTGAATCTCTTCTTCTTACGAGGTAAGTCGAAGTCCGACTCCACATCTCTATCCGCTCGCACCGGCGAAGAAACTTGCCCAGACACTACCGACCCGGCTCTCGGTACGTCCAGGGATAAGGACTGCACCTTCCGACGTACCCTACGCTTAATGTTCTTAGCGCGCACTTTCTCCAGAGCGTCCCAGTCCTGGGGGGAAAGGTGTGCGCACTCCTTGCAGGTGTGTAGGGCATCGCACAGCGGAATATCCCTGTCTCTCCTGCACCGATCGAAGAGTGAGTGAGGGTTGGCTGCTGAAGCCGGGTGGACGCAGGAGATCTGCGACTTGCTGTGGTGCAGACTGGCTTCCGTCATGCCTGGAAAAAGACAAGAAACGAGTGTAAATAACAATCTCAACTCAAGGAACTCTCATTCCAGTTGAGGACTGACTGAACCAAGCTATTTACCACCAAGCCAATACCCAGGCGTACCAAGTGCATAGGGACGCAGGGGGAGACGCAGTGCACAGCTAAATTGTACCAAGCTCGGTCAAGTACCAGGAGCCAAGAACCGAGAAGGCGCTTGGGTCCTGGTGTCTAGACCCAGGATTACCAAGCTTGGGTGCTTGGTAAGCCGTTGGTACCTGAAAGTTACCAAGCACCGAGATGGTTCTTGGTAACTAAGCCTTGCGCAGAACCGAGCACCGAGATGGCACTCCGTACCCCACTACGCCTAGAACGCAGAACGTCCTAGGTAGAGTGGAGAACTAAAGTTCCGTAGAGCAAGGGAGGTGATCCAGAGGCTGAACACTAGCCCCTCTGCGCCAGGCGGTTCCAAGCAACTCCACACTGCACTGGAGAAGCTGGAATCCTGTCAGCAAGCCTGGAGTAAGCAGCTCGGCCTGGTTAGGACCCAGGCGTGGAAGTAGCTAGGAACAAAACAGTACTCAGCGACTGAAATGACCTGTGCTTCCTAAGGATCAGGGGCGTACGCCCATACTAGTAAAAACGTGGAGACTACGAGTAACACTTCTCGGGGAAAAACATTCGAAACCCCCGTGATGCAAACTCAGAATACTAGCAGAAGCGTACGAAGGCAAAAATCTCCAAATTACGCGAGCTGACAAGCCTTCGCCTCTAAACATCCATGAAAGACTGTAAAAGGCAACCAAAAACGTATTTGCGGAGAAAATTTACCTTAAACTGACGGTAGGAAAACAAGAAAATTTTCCTAGTCTAGAAACGCGTGTGGTTGGTAACCGCACGCAATACGAGAATGAGGCTTGGTAACAATGACCAAGGATGCTGATTGGCTGAGACCAACGACGGGACTATTCGAGTCATTAGTAGAAAATTTTAGTTTCTGAGTGCGTGATTCTTAGAGTTTTGCGAGAAAACCCGTATAAAAGTGGAGATAAGCGAATTCGGAGCTTTTACGAAGTAAAACATCATTTTAAATCGATGATATATCCCTTATTGGGCAACGATCTCACAGATATCCTATAAATAAATAAATAAAAAAACATGATTTTACAACGGCGAACTTCACAAACACATTATATATGCTAAACTTTTTAACTGTTATGACATGGCAGCTAACCCCTGTTTCGCAGCCACCCCCCCCCCCCCCCCACCTGCAACCGGAAAGCGCACACCTCCCGTGTACTTCCGGTTGCAGAGGGCCGTAAAACAAACTTGTCCGCATGCCTTGAACTTTTCTTCCTAACACATGTCCTTGACCTTCATTAAATTCCAAACTGAATTATTATAGTGTTTGTTATTGTCAAAAAGGAATTGTGACAACATTTTCTGGTGTGGCAATGACACTGATATTTGTCTTGTGGATTATAAAACGAAATTAATCTTGATTAGATTTGCTGTTTGTTGTCCACAGAAGAGTTCTATTAATTATTTGTTATTCAACAGATATTAAACAAATCCTGCCATATGGCATCAAGTAAAAATAAATATTATTGAAAAGTGTATGTGTTCATTCTTTGAAAGTGCGAGCGTCAGTATCAGTCGGGTGTATTCGCCGTTTGCCGTTCGAGTCTCGGTGTTAATCGGGTGTGCCCGCCGTCTGTCGTTCGAGTCTCGGTGTTAATCGGGTGTGCCCGCCGTCTGTCGTGCGAGTCTCGGTATCGATCGGGTGTATTCGCCGTCTGTTGCGCTTGGTTTCCCGGAAGGACTTCCGCTTTGTCGGGATCCTAGAGCCGTTGATCCAAGTATCGATATCCATAGCAACAAGAATGAGGAAGAAGAAAGCTAGTGTTGCCGCGAACATGAAGCCGTAGACATGGCCGTCGTCTGCTTCGACGGGGCTGATTCTCTGTCGGAACGCCTGTACTTGTCGTTCTTTAAATTTAAAATAAATATGATTAACTGTATGGTAAGGATATTAACCTCAGACCTTTGGAATAATAAATTTACAAAAAAGAAATAAGCTCTTGACGACCAGCCGTGTTGAGTCTGTACATTATAAATAATATTTGCTCATTAAAGCATTTGGTGTATTTTGAGCCGCCAATAATAAATGAAATTTTGAGATATTTTGAGCGTTTTCAACTTTGAAACGTGGTAATGGGTATAATAAATAAGAAGAAGTAAAAAATAATAACTATAATGGCACTTACCCATGGTGCAATTTGAGACTTCCGGTTGCCACGATCCGTGCTCGGTGCAGGTCGTCTGCCGAGATTGACTATTGTCTGTATCAGGGAATCGATAGCCCTCCTGGCATGTGTAGAAAACACGTGTCTTGTACGTGTTGTCTGTAGTGCTCAGAGTTATACCTTTCCATGCAGGTAAAGGACTGCATCGCCTTACTGTAAAAATGTATAATATGCAAGTCAAAAAGACACTTACTTTTTATAAGAATATATTCTGTCGTGTTTTTTTTTTTTTTTTTTTTTTTTTTTTTTACCACAAAAATATATTTCTTCAGAACCGTTCCAATATATTCTTTTTTATGATATTTCGGATTATCCCCAAAATCATGTGATTTTTTTTATTCAAAATATATGACTTTGGCTATTTTGGACTAATTTATGTTCTAATTTCAAACTAGAAAGGTGTTGTGGGTAGGGGGGTAGGGGGGTAGGGGACGCATGGCGGAGGGGGTGACGGACAGAGCATTGAAACAAAAATACATGGACTTTATTTTGACCGGATGAACTCGTGGCCTCATTAAATGTTACAAGAAATGTATGAAAATTTTGTCAGATTTATAATTCCATCATAACTCACCTATCTGCTCCACACACACACAAACATTAAATATATCTCGTTGCGGAAGGTGAGGGGGAGCGGGTGGGGCGGTGGGGGAGGGGGCGGTACTCTCGGTACAATTTGATGCCATGCCTGTTGATGACTTTTTAAACCGACCCCTGAACGCGAAGTGATAATTTGGAAATACTCCAACGTGCCCTTGTATAACCAAAAGCTGAGTGTAATTAAAAAGAAGAACTCTTTTTGGAAAACGCGGAAGACTGACTGATACCTTTTTACAACGAAATTGACAAAATTACCCCCCCCCCCACCTCCACCTTCTGCGTTTTTTTTCGGGACGCGCATGGTAACACGTATGACATGGGCCCTCCTCCGCTTCCCCCCTCCCCCCTCCTCCGGGATCTTGCAGCAAGTTATAGCTAAATCTTATTGTATTTTTTGTTTGATTTAATATGATACATACAAAAGCACGCTTTCGGGTAGCTTCCCCAGCTCTTGTTTCCATGGCAGCGGAGAACAAATGACGTCAGCGTTGTGTCGTCTATGACGTAACCACGCGGACATGTGTAGGCCACACTGACCCCAAATGCACGGCCATTGCCGATCCTCGTGGCATTGCCGATGAGAGGCGGAGGTGGGCATTGGATTGCTGTATTTCAAATACAAAAAAAAATCACATCTTACAAACTTAATCTATTTAAACATGGTAAGAAACGTTAAATATTAATATTCACTTGCACATTACTTACACAAGGCCAGTTCTTGATTTCGAGTGCACATGCTTAGTAGAAACAAGTCGCAGGATTCCAATGGGAAAAACACAAAGAAATCAGTCAGACAAATATTCTGAAAGTTGATTTTCTCTTCCATGGCGTATCTATAAGGTGTCAAAACTTTATCGGAGTGTGGGAAAATTTAATCAGGACATTATTATAATGAATTTTTGATACAAAAAGAGCGCTGTATCTATTTCAATGTGATTTTGATGTATCATTCCATTGACTTCTATGTTTCTAAGTTTCTCTGGTTCTACGTTTTTCTCCAAAAAAAAAAAACTGGAGTCCCGTTTTTTTTTCGCTTATATGACATTGTAATTAAGCAATAAACACTCCAAATTCGAGCAAGCGTCGATTTGAGGGTGCTACGTTGATCCGACGAAACTACAGCATTAACCTGGTTGTACTTTGGTTGTGATTGGTCACTACCATAGATCAACATCTTACCAACCCTGAATATATATGTTGAGTAAGCACCGTTGCTTAGCCGTTGCTTTTTGTCACAATCACAAAAAAACGCAACTTTTTCTAACGTATAATCAAAATCTTTGTTGCATTGTGGACTAGAGTTAAAAAAAACTTCCTCATGTTATCGCTCAGCGGAAATAATAGCCGTGACACATATGACTTCGAAAATGTTCATGGAAAGCAACTTCATATATGTCGTGGGTGACCAGAAGACCTAAGGTTGGGGGGGGGGGGAGGCGATGACCACATTATAATTGTTGCTGTATGAACGGTGATTTTAGATTAATATTTTCTATCAGATGCCGGAAAGTAGACGCTTTTTCGACTTCCATAAACAACCAAAACCTAAAGTTGATCTAACGTTGGGTACGGCGTCCATCCAACGTTGACTAAAAACGTCATTTTACTTCGTAAAAGCTTTAAATTCGCTTATCTCCACTTTAGATGGGGTTTATGGAATCCCATTTTCACATTTATTAGGGAATTATTGATATCAAGAATTAATTTTTGATCTCAAAAATGGATTTTTTGATATCAAGAATTAATTTTTGATCTCAATAAATCCATATTTTGATATCAAGAATTCATTATTGCTATCTGTAATTGTATTCTTGATATCTCTAAATTTATTCTTGATCTCAAAAAATAATTTTTGATATCAATAAATATTTAGAGATATCAAGAAATATTTTTTGATATCAAAAATGATTTAATGATATCTAAAATTGATTTTTTGAGATCAAAAATTCAATTCTTGATAGCAAAAATGAAATATTTGAGAGCAAAATATTAATTTTGAGCTCACTAATTGATTTTCTATATATTTATATCAAGAATTTATTTCAGATATCATTATTTCAGACTGATACATTTTTAATTTGTATTTTGAAATCTGCAAACGATTCTTTAATCTCAAAAATCGATTCTTGATATCAAAATATCAGTCTATTTTTTTAAATAAAAAATTCAGAAACGCACATCTGTAAATAAATAATGGCTGTCCTTGTATACAGAATCTTTATTTTAATTTTTTACTGTACAAAAAAGAAGCAATTCTTGAGATCAAAAATTATGCTGTTATTATTGATCTCAATAATTCAAATTTTCATCTCCAAAATTTAATTGACGATGCGTTATATTTTATGTGAATGTGTGTCTCCCGTAAGATTTTTTAGGTTTGTAAAATTGATTTTTTGATCTCAAAAATAAATTTTTGCCATCTACAATTCAATTACTGATAGCAAAATATAAATTAATGAGATCTAAATTGATTTATTGATATCTCTAAATATATTTTGATATCAAAAATAAGCATTAAATGTTAAAATGGCATTCCATAGGGGTTCCCTTCCGGTTTATAATACCACGCAAATAGAAATGAAATTTTTCCTTGCGAATAGAATGGTCCCTCTACTCTCCATCCTGTCTTCCCTCCATCTCCAGCCAATCAGCAAGCGAGAATGATAAGACTTACGTCATTCGAAGACATCAATCATTCCCTTCAAGCGTGGTGTTGTCAACACACGCCTTTCTGTGTGCTCCGCTTTTTTATCTAAAAAAGGGAACTGGGCAAGGTGCGATTTTGCTTTAATCTACTGTTATCACTTTTCTTGGATTACTAACGTGATTTGTGATTTGTGTGGATAATTTCAATCCGGATTGAAGCAATTTTTCGGCACTGTTTTCCTTCGGTCTGGTAGTTGTTGAGTTAACACGCAGCGGAGACACCTCTTAGTCCCGGGAAGTGTGCCTCTCTTCTCCACACGGAAGCTACAGGACCGAAATCTTGTTCTAGTTCATGCACACACCGCCTAGGAGTCGGTTGAATCTTTGCAGCCCACTGTGCCTGCTTTGATCCCTATTCACCCACAGCTTATGGTACCATTACGTGAATGGTCATTTTTGCTGTTTTTGACACTCCTTCGGAACCTGCTAGTTTTGTCAGGGTTACTCCAGACTCTGCTAGTTCTGGTTCAGGCGAAATTATGCTCATAGGCGTTTCGAGCTATTTTTGGCAAAATTTATGCTGGAAGCCCATTTATGGGACTACGAGATCCCATACATGGTCCCGAGGAGCCGTTTTTTCGGCACCAAGTAGCCCATTTGTGGCACCTCATCTGCCTGGGATCAGTTGGTCCATTCAGTGGCATCCATTTTTGGGATCAGTCGGGGGAGGCCCACGGATGGGCTAGGTGGTACCGTTTGGGGTCCGGTAGGAAGATCCCGTTTTCGGGCCAATGGTCACATCCCATTTATGGGATGTCTTTCCTACAACCCGAAAATGGACCCATCGAAGGCCCGTTTCGGATATCTTTCATTCGATAGAGCCCTAAGAGACCTATGGGCATCATTTTAGCGCCTATTCGAACAGAGTGCGTACTGGTACTATTTGCTGAACACTCCGAAGGCTGGTATAGCTCTCGTTTTTGCGCTAATTAACCTTTTATCTGTCTAGTCGACCGTGACATGAATAGATAACTTACCCGTCTCTCTCTGTTTGCATTTCAGATATGACAGAAGCCAGCCTGCGAGGTCAATCGATACCCCCGCAGTGCACACACCCACCCTCAGCCTTCAACCCTCACTCTATCTGTGACCGTTGCAAACGGAAGAACAGTGTAGGCCTTTCCGACGAGTGGAATACTTGCTCCGTGTGCCATCACTTGTCACCGAAACAGTGGAAACTTATTCTCAGAAACAGGATACGCAATGATCGGAGAAGGGACAGACGCAAAGCCCTGTCACTATCCCCGTGTGTTTCCTCGGATTTCGGTCAAGTAGCGATGCGTAAAGCTAGCTCAGTGATTTTGGAACACGTTTCGTCAGCTGTTAAGATGGATACGGGTTCGGAGTCAGATGCATTTGCGGTGGACAGGAAGAGCAAGAAATCCCGCAAACGTAAAGCATATGCTGAAACGGTGGCCGACCTGGATATTCCAGAAGGCAAGGAGTTGGAAACCCTCAGGAGGGCTTGGGCTATTACACCCTCGGATACGGACAAAACCGAAACGACACCGAAAACAGACGCCACTATAGAGCCAGTGACAGTTACACATACGGCTTCGGGCTCAAGTTTCTCGGCTTTGACCGGTCAGTTGGGCATCCCGACACAATCGGAACTGTCGTCTCCCCCATCGGTTCCACGACTGCCTGGGGAGTTTTCAGCCTTTTTGTCAATGCAAACCCAATTGCAAAAACAGCTGCTGGATCTCCAACAGCAAGTCGAACGACAAGGCAAGGAATCCCGCCGTAAACATAAGCCTTCTGCTACAGTTTCGCGGCCACCGCCAGACACCCGGTCACCTACCACTCAATCCCCTTCTCGTGTAGATCCCAGCACGCAGCCACCGACAGTGGAAGTTATCAGTGATGCTGAGTCCTCGGTGCTTCCCTCATCAGGACGAGGATCAGGCTTTATGGGCGAGGAGGAGGAAGAAGAGTTGGTCCATTCAGTGGCATCCCAACTGTCTTCCATTCCACTCAACCGGGAACGGGAGATTTATACTCCTTCGGGTGACGTCCCATCGCACTCGGCAGGCACAGGTCACGAACGGGAACTCGAACAGGAGTCAGAGGGTCAAGAGTCAGAATGTGAAGAGTCGGGTGAGGAAACAGGAGATACACCCCCTTCCTCTCAGCTTCGCCTTCCCCTCAGGGAGATGGACTATATCAGATCCCCTCGTAGTGGCCAGAAGCTTTGGAAAGATCCGGCAGCAGCAGGGAGACGCCCAATCAGGACCCCCTCCCCCCCCCCCCCCGGATTTCACTCCACGAAGCGAAAATGCCACTCCATCTATCACCACATCTACAATGGCTCCAGAAGACGTGCTATTTCGCGATTCAAGAAATTGCCCGTCTAGCTAGAGTTACTGCCAGCTCTCCAACGGCCGATAAAGAGGATCCTCCCATCCGGATGACCTCCCAGACAGCTCCATTACATCAAGACCCATTTATCGCTCTACCTACCAGCGAAGGCATCGCTAATGCCGTAGCAGTACGAACGAGGGAGTTCAAAAAGATGGACAACGCCGAGGGCCGTACCCTATCCCGTTTTCATGCCTCGCGCCATTGTACTGTAAGACCAGGCCCGTATCGACCATCAGATGATCTAATATCTTCAGAACCACTGGAGCAACCATCGAAACGCACAGTTTGGATGCCCTCGGTTCTCAACGACTCAGATATCCCACTAGTGGAAAAAGACGCTAAGACCATTGAGGCATCCTCACGGCATATCCTCAACGTAATGTCCTTTCAGGACCACACTCTGAAAGCGTTAAAAACGCGGTGGGAGGATCTGCGCCTCAATGATCCGGTCACGTCAAAGCTATTGGAATGTCTGGCTCTTGCGACCAGGGACGTTGTCAAGCTGTCTACTTACCTGATGACGTCCAAGGTTTTTCTCAGACGGGATGCGTTCTTGCAGCACTGTTGGTCAAGCGTGAAAGGGTTAAGGGAACTGCGCCATGCTCCCATCCTGGGCGAAAAAGAATTATTTCCTCCCACTGAAATAGAGAGAGTAAATCAAGAAAGCCGCTCCCTATCACAAGACTTTGCCTTAATGTCTAGAATGTCCCGTGCATCGTTCCGGCGCCCACTCAAACGCAAGAGAGTTCAACGCCAGAATTCGGAGCAGGCAAAGCCCATATCCCAATCACAGCCCCCTCCGGCCAAGAAGCCCAAGTCAAATCACAGCAATCGGCAGGTGGGCCCATCACCGCAGCAGAGCAGTTAGCAGCCAACCAAAGTACCGCCCAGAGACGCATTGGTCTCCTGGCGATACTTTAATAAGTGTAGAAAATCCAAAAGATTTGCAATCCTTCATCTCCTGCTGGCCCGTAGGAGGAAGGCCAGGCAAATTCTGGAAAGCCTGGGCAGATATGGGCGCCCCTCGTCGAGTAGTCCGATGGCTCAAAAACGGGTACTCCCTACCGTTCAAACGGGATCGAAGGGGTCACAAACTTCCTATCCCCCTAACTGCCCGGAACCAGAAAACTTAGTCACCTCTTACCCAAAAGGGTCGGACAGAGATGTAGCCCTTCAGGAAATGCTGACGCCCAATCGGGACCCCCTCCCCCCCCCCCCCGGATTTCACTCCACGAAGCGAAAATGCCACTCCATCTATCACCACATCTACAATGGCTCCAGAAGACGTGCTATTTCGCGATTCAAGAAATTGCCCGTCTAGCTAGAGTTACTGCCAGCTCTCCAACGGCCGATAAAGAGGATCCTCCCATCCGGATGACCTCCCAGACAGCTCCATTACATCAAGACCCATTTATCGCTCTACCTACCAGCGAAGGCATCGCTAATGCCGTAGCAGTACGAACGAGGGAGTTCAAAAAGATGGACAACGCCGAGGGCCGTACCCTATCCCGTTTTCATGCCTCGCGCCATTGTGCTGTAAGACCAGGCCCGTATCGACCATCAGATGATCTAATATCTTCAGAACCACTGGTGCAACCATCGAAACGCACAGTTTGGATGCCCTCGGTTCGCAACGACTCAGATATCCCACTAGTGGAAAAAGACGCTAAGACCATTGAGGAATCCTCATGGTATATCCTCAACGTAATGTCCTTTCAGGACCACACTCTGAAAGCGTTAAAAACGCGGTGGGAGGATCTGCGCCTCGATGATCCGGTCACGTCAAAGCTATTGGAATGTCTGGCTCTTGCGACCAGGGACGTTGTCAAGCTGTCTACTTACCTGATGACGTCCAAGGTTTTTCTCAGACGGGATGCGTTCTTGCAGCACTGTTGGTCAAGCGTGAAAGGGTTAAGGGAACTGCGCCATGCTCCCATCCTGGGCGAAAAAGAATTATTTCCTCCCACTGAAATAGAGAGAGTAAATCAAGAAAGCCGCTCCCTATCACAAGACTTTGCCTTGATGTCTAGAATGTCCCGTACATCGTTCCGGCGCCCACTCAAACGCAAGAGAGTTCAACGCCAGAATTCGGAGCAGGCAAAGCCCATATCCCAATCACAGCCCCCTGCGGCCAAGAAGCCCAAGTCAAATCACAGCAATCGGCAGGAGGGCCCATCACCGCAGCAGAGCAGGTAGCAGCCAACCAAAGTACCGCCCAGAGACGCATTGGTCTCCTGGCGATACTTTAATAAGTGTAGAAAATCGAAAAGATTTGCAATCCTTCATCTCCTGCTGGCCCGTAGGAGGAAGGCCAGGCAAATTCTGGAAAGCCTGGGCAGATATGGGCACCCCTCGTCGAGTAGTCCGATGGCTCAAAAACGGGTACTCCCTACCGTTCAAACGGGATCGAAGGGGTCACAAACTTCCTATCCCCCTAACTGCCCGGAACCAGAAAACTTAGTAACCTCTTACCCAAAAGGGTCGGACAGAGATGTAGCCCTTCAGGAAATGCTGATATCCCTAAAGAATAAGGGGCCATAGAGGAAATGCCCGAAACTCAGGGAGCCTTTTTCAGCAGGGTCTTTCTAGTCCCTAAGAAATCGGGCGCGTGGAGATTAGTAATAGACCTCTCCTCCCTCAACGAATTTCTAATGACCACAACTTTTCAAATGGACACAGCCCAAATTATAAAAGAAAGCCTTCAGGCAGGGATGTGGGGCACCTCGATAGATCTGTCAGACGCGTACCTCCATATCCCGTTACATCACACAGCCAAAAAATTCGTAAGCTTTCAAGTAGGCCTACAACGTTTTTGATTTCGGGCACTCCCTTTCGGCCTCTCCACGGCCCCGTATGTGTTTTCGAAAGTCGTGAAAGTCCTGAAGTCTTGGGCTCGTCTAGAAGGCATGTTGGTGTTCCAATATTTAGACGATTGGTTACTAGCCCATCAGGACAAACAAGTGGCCCGTTTTCAAACTATAACTCTAGTTCGAAAAGCCATTCAGGTAGGGCTCGTAGTCAACATACCCAAATCGGAGCTTTTCCCCAAACAAAACATTATATTCCTCGGGGAAAGATGGGATCTAAAAAATGCAAGAGCCTTTCCTACCGAGGAGAGACGCCAAAAAGACACAAATGTGAATTTACAGGCAATGGAATCCCTGTTAGGCCTCTTAGTCGCAACCGAAAAAACGGTCCCTTTAGGCCGCTTGCATTACAGACCATTTCAAAGACAGGTCAGGTTTGCTCTAAGAAAAGGGAGGTTTCCCCGTGCCAAAACAAAAATATCCAGGAAAACACTAATTCCCCTACAATGTTGGTGCGATCCCATAGTGATGTCCGAGGATGTCCCCTTTCACCCCCACCCCCAGAGATAGAACTTCAGACAGATTCGTCCCAGAAGGGCTGGGGTATACACTGTCAGGGTCAGGTATGGAAAGGGATATGGGCTCCCCCCCTAAACGACTACACATCAATTGGTTAGAATTACGAGTAGTGTGGATAGCCTTAAACAAATTAAAACCCCTTTCTCAGGGGCAAATCTGTACGGTTTCTTCTGGACAACTCTACTACAATAGCTTACTTAAACAGGCAAGGGGGGACCAGGCCTCTCCCTCTCACGAAACTGGCATTCAAGATCCTTTGCTTTGCCCGCCAGGGTCACATCACACTAACAGCCCACCACTTAGCGGTAAAACTCAATGTACTGGCAGATTTGGCCTCCAGAGGGATACAGGGCAGCCATAGGAGCTAAACTTAAAGCATCCACAGGCTACGACCCAGGAGAAGACTCGGCCCTATCACAATTGATCAGACACTTTAAGGTGAATTCTCCCCCCAGTACGCCCACAGTGGCAAAATGGGATCTGTCACTAGTACTTCGCTTCCTTCAAAGGCCTGACATTTTTTATGAAAGCGTAATATCAGCAAAGAACGCCACCTTAAGATTCACCTTTCTATTGGCGTTAGCATCAGGCAAACGAAGAAGTGAAATACATGTCTTAGACAGAACAGTGAGTACAGAAAACGGGACTTGGGATAAGGTATTCCTCGTACCAAGGGCAGGATTTATGGGGAAAACACACATCAGAACACACGGGATGGGCACATTCGATCATATAGCCCTACCATCCCTGCCCGAAGAACACACCCCGGGAGATCTGGTTTCATTGTGCCCTGTCAAAGCATTACGGCAGTATCTAGACATTTCGGAAACATATCGGTCATTAGGTCAAAAAGCCTTGATCATTTCCCACATGCGGAATTTCCATAAGGACATCTTCAAACAAACGATTTCTCGGTACATTAAAGAGGTCATTGTTACAGCCTATGAAAGAACACAATCTGATACCAAACTTCTTTCAGAATTGAACGTTAAAGCCCATCAAGTAAGACAGGTAGCAAATTCACTTAGGGCTTTACGCAATGTGTCATTTTCTGAGATCCTCAAAACGTGATGCTGGGTGTCGCCAAACTCTTTTATCAAATATTACCTAAAAGATTTCTCCCAAGATGAAATCTCCGGAATTTATTCGGTGGCCCCTTTTATAGCGGCAGAATCAACATTTAAGGCTTAATTTTGTTATGTTGACAGACCGGTCACCCCTAGACCGAAAAGCAAGGGCAAACAGAAAAGTGGACCATCCAAGGGTCGCGGCGGCCATCAACACAAGTTCAAGAATAACCGCGCCTCCTGATAGATCAAACCGCTACTAGAGACATTTGACCACGGTCAACAGCGGGGTTTTTTCTTTCGAACCCATATATTTGGGTCCAAAGACAGTTCATGTTTTCGTACCATATTCAAGAGTCTGTTGTAAGGTACCGTCACTGTAGCAGGGACTCCCCTTCATCAGGGCTAATTATGTAACCTTTTTTCTAGTTATCACTAGAAAAAGGGGGGGAGTAGAGACAGACATCTCTTCTCCTTACCCGGTTCGATATAGTCTAGCTTTACTTGATCCCATGAAGAAGGTATCCCTTTCCTACAGTGATCATACCATGAGTACCATAGGTACCGTTTTTTTCTTGGACTGATCCCAAGCGCAAATTGTGACTGTTTTCAACAATTTTATAATTTCTGTGATTACGTCTTCACCCTGTGTGTGCGTAGTAATTTTAATTTCCCGAATAAGGCACTTACTGTCAGTATTTTCACTTATGCTATAGATCGTGACAATACTTCAATTTGAGTCCCATTTATGTGTTCAGGTCTTAAGGCCAGCATGCATTTACTGGCACAGGCGGAGCTAATTTCCTCTGTGTCAAACTTTTATTTTACGTAAATCAGATTTTAGATTTACTGTTTTTTAAATAAACTTTTAAGGTCAATAAAGTTGATTTATTGTGTACCTTCTGCATGATAATACATAGCATTAGAGTATCCCAGGTCGGGCTCCATCCAGTGGGAGGCAGGCGGGGGATGGATAGGATACTCATTCAAACGGTCGGTTTAATGGTCATTACTTAGCATGGTACTACGTTGGAGTCCTTTCGACCGTTAGTAGTACTCTTTGTTATTCTTTGTCAATGGATCGGGAGTGTTTCTCTCGATAATTAGTTGGAAGAATAGTAAAAGCGGAACATAGTTCGAGTCTTTTATTTGTCTTTTACTGTTTCTCCTAATGTCCAAGGACATTGCACTCTGAGCGCAATTCGCGTAATTATTTATCAATTTTTCAACAGAATGGCAGGCTCCCCTTCTCCGGACTTTAGTCCCATCTAAAGTGGAGATAAGCGAATTTAAAGCTTTTACGAAGTAAAACTATCGTTTTATTTTCGTAAAACGCGCTTTTACGAGTAAAAGCGCAATTCGTGTTCTCCACTTTAGCCTATCTTCCCTCCCAACCAGCTCACAACAAGCCTGGGTGCGTTGTCACCATTTTTTGGGGCTTGAAGGGAATGATTGATGTCTTCGAATGACGTAAGTCTTAGCATTCTCGCTTGCTGACTCGCTGGAGAAGGAGGGAAGACAGGATGGAGAGTAGAGGGACCATTCTATTCGCAAGGAAAAATTTCATTTCTATTTGCGTGGTATTATAAACCGGAAGGGAACCCCATCTAAAGTGGAGAACGCGAATTGCGCTTTTACTCGTAAAAGCGCGTTTTACGAAAATAAAACGATAGTAATGTTCACTGGGTAAATGGGATAGCAATCTGTTGAGAAAACATAAAAGTAAAAGGAAATATTCTGAGCACGGAAAAAGTACCTGAACAGCTCAAATTAAGCATATTTTGCGACCAATTTCCATGTATAGTGCAGGTCGCTGTTATGCTTGTGACGTCATTAGGCAGCTCGTAACCATGGCGACAGGTGACGCTCACAGTGGCTCCTCTTCCCGCTAGTGTCTGGGATGGTGGTTGTATTGTCGCGTGCTCTATGTCCGCTATTGCTGGGCAACTCACAACTGCAAAAGAATAAGAGGGAAAGTGCAATGCAGAATTTTTACTGCGATCTAGAATAGGTCAAGGCAGCCCACAGAATCTCCGGAAGATGACCAATCGGGTGATCAGGATGAACCACGCCCTATGAAAATAACAACTCCCACCCCCACCCCAACCCCGACTGCAGAATTTTTTGGGGGCAAGTAAGACCATATTTTGTCACCAGTTAAAATAACATAGCATTTATTCCCTTAAACAAATTATATTTGTCCGATGGGCGAATTGTCTTCACCCTTTTTTGAAGTCCTTTGGAAATAAATATCTATTTGTTCACCTTTTCTCGCACTGTGCACTCTTATGTATCTACTGAAAGTGGACTACATGTTAAATGTCAGCGCCTGTTATGGTCACCATCCGACACCTCATATCATATCATATCATATCATATCAAAGAGTCATTTATATTGCGCATATTCAGCAACTACTATGTGCTACAATAGTAACTAATGTCAACCATAATCCTAGAAATAATAGCATAGCACAAAACATTATATCACAGCTAAAATTGTTGCAGTCATGAGTGTCCCTAAAACAACAACTTTATCGTTAACTGAAATAAGCATTCTTGAATAAATATGTCTTTAAATGTCGTTTGAACATTTCTCAATTTGGTTGAGTTCTAATGCGAGGAGGCAGAGCATTCCACAAGACAGGAGCTGCATGACTGAATGCTCTGTCACCGTAACGTGTCCTGGACTTTGGCACACACAGGTACATGGATTCGGTGGATCGTAGATTCCGTTCGGGGGCAATACAACACAAGCTTATCACAAATATAGCCCGGTGCCTTACCATGTAGAGCTTTCCAAACTATACACAAACTTTAAACTTTATCCTGTCTTCTACCAAAAGCCAGTGTAGCTCTAAAGGTGCCTCTGAAATACTACAGTCCCGCTTCCTCTGCAACACAAGTCGGCTGCGATGTCCATAACGCGCTGCAAGCGTTGAATCAAACACTTGGTTAGGGAAACTAGCACAGCATTACAATAATCAAGTCTAGAGATCACGTAGGCTTGAACAAGGGACTTGGTTGCATCAATGGTAAGATAGCGGCGTGTTTTGCGTATCCAGTTGATGTAATACATACAGGTTTTACACACATTGTTCACATGGACGTCCATGGAAAATAAATCATCAAGAGTCACTCCCAGGCTTTTGATAGACTTTGAGGATCTGATAATACTGTGACCCAAGTCCAGTTCAGACAATTCTGCTTTTGACCTTTTTCTACCACTACAAATAATCATAAATTCTGTTTTATCCGTGTTGGGTTTTAATTTGTTGGCTGTAGTCCACTTCTCTATTGACACAATACTTTTACTCAAGTCCGAGATGGTTGCATACTGACTATCAGGGACTCTCAGTGACAGATACTTAGACAGCCTAGTTTCATCTGTGTAACAGTGAAACAAGAGTATGAACAGTTGAAGCAAGTTGCCCAAAGGCTGAGTATAGCCAGAATACAGCCTTGGTCCTAATTGGGATCCTTGTGGCAGCGAACATTCCAAATGTAGCTTATCAGAAGAGGTCTTCCCTACTGACGCACAAACACTTCTGTCCCTTAGGTAGGATCGAAACCAATCATTGGCTTTTCCACAGACACCAAAAGTGTAGCTTAAACGCTTAAGGAGCACCGCGTGGTCCACAGTATCAAAAGCCGCTGACATGTCGAGCATCGCAACGGCAAAGGCGGAATCTGGATTGTCAAGCCCAGGCAAAATATCATCAAGCACTGTAATAAGGGCAGTTTCTGTGCTGTGATATTGTCTATAAGCAGACTGATACGGTTGGTTGAGGCAATTAGTAGCTAAGTAAGTCGATAACTGTCTAATAGCTGCCTCCTCAATAGCTTTACTTAGGAACGAAAGATTTGATACAGACCGATAGTTACATAAATGTGTGTCCAGATTTGGTTTCTTCAATAAGGGTCGGATGATAACGAGTTTATGTTCCTCCTGAAACTGTCCAGTCATCAATGACAAATTCACGATTTTTGTTATAACAGGCAAAAAGTCATCAATACACTCACTGAACAATAAAGCAGGAAGAGGATCTAACTCACACGATTTGCACTTGGAGCATGTGATACTTCGAACTTCCTCCTCGAATAATAATCTAAACTCGGATAAAGTTTGTCCATGAAAAGCAACATCGTGCTCCATCGCAGACTCGACATCATCGTCAAAATTTTGACGTATCTTGTTGACTTTGTTTTGAAAGAACGCGCTGAAATCATCAGCAAGCTCTTTTGCGTGATCTGGTAAAGGGTTACTGACTGTTTTGTGCATTATGGCATTCATATGACTAAACAGTGATTTAGAATCCCGCGAGTTCTCTTCGATTACGCCGCACAGATGAGAGGTTTTGGAATCTTCATATAGTTGATCAAATGCATCCCGCTTTTCAAAATATTCCTTTTGATTCTCGTCTGACTGTTTCTTACGAAAGCGACGTTCTGCTCGCCTTTTAATTCGTAAGGCTTCCAGAAATTCTGCTGTTTCCCAAGGATCACGCGTTTTGATTGAAACTACACGAGTTAAAACCGGCGCATGTTTATCCAACAAAGCTCGTAATTCTGAATCGTAAGCTTTGGTGAGTTCCTGAAGATCCATTTTATCATAGTCTTTCACCATAGGTAGACTACGAATATCTTGTCGAAAAGTAGGTATATCCAGAGAGTGGATGTCACGATAAGAAATCATTCTTTCATCCTGTGGAGGCCTGTGAATATCGATATCACAACTAATAAGAAAATGGTTAGACATAATATTTCCTACTTTAATGTTACCAAGAGTTAGAGGGTCACTATCGCGATTCATAATGAGGTCCAGCGTATGACCTTTGACATGAGTGGCACTTTTAACAAGTCCAAACGTGTCGCAGAGTTGAGCGAACTTTTTAACATATGGGTCATCTTGGTTTTCGAAATGCAAATTGAAGTCACCACTAAGTACAAGTGAAGACCCACCGAGGGCTAAATTTTCTAACAAGATTGCAAAATTCATCTAAGAAAATAGCAAGGGATGTTGACGGAGGTCGATATATGACTACAAATCTTGCGCAGTCCGGAGCTGTTGATACTGCTATTGCTAAATACTCAAATGAAGTAAATTATGGAGCCTTCAGCTCCCTTGCCTTATAGCCTTCACGAAAAAGAAAGGCTACTCCACCTCCAGCTTTATTTGCACGATCCTTGTTTAGCAGTGTATATCCTGGTGGGCATATAGCTTTGCACTCATACTGATCACCATCCTGGCGTATCCATGTCTCAGTGATAGATAGGATATCGATTTGATCATGTTGAACTTGGTAACATTCGTGTGCTTCTTAATTCATCTCGCATTTATTGCACCGAACTTCGATTTGTGAAGTTTTGGTTTTTCTTGTATCAGGGAAATTAAATTGCTTGTGTTCACATATTTATTCCTTGATCTCAGGTTATCCGAACGATTTGAAATAACTCACTTAATTGGTCTAACATAGGTGAGATTGTGTGAATTTGTGCCACGGCCAGATTTCTTACATGATAATTCAGTCTACCGTGTTATAAGTGCCTCGATAGGCCGGAATTCATTCCATGTATTACAAACCATTTTGACAGTGCCAAGCAAAATTAAAAATAGACACGGCTTCATATCCAACCACGGCTCATGTGATGGAACAAGGCCTCGGGGGCATGGTGAAGGGAGACAGGCGACGGGGACAAGGCGAATGGGTTAAGGCGACGAGGATAAGGCAATACGTAAGGTGATCGGCGATAGTTGGTGGAGCATGACAAAGAGAGAACTGTGACGGGGACAAGCCAACAGGGGCATGGCGAGGGAGGAAAGGCGACTGGAGAAAGGCGAAGGGGGCATCGTGACGAAGGCAGGGTGCGGGGATCGTCAATAAAATAACTGGAAAACATCACAATTAATGATGTGATCGATATAATTCAGTACTCCAATCCAAAAAACTGATAGCCGCATCAGGGAACACGGGGTGGCTTCTGACTCACAAGTGAGCACAGGACACGTTCGGCTTCTATCTTACAAGTGAACACAGGACACGGGCGGCTTCTGTCTCACAAGTGAGCACGGGATACGGGGCGGCTTCTGACTCATAAGTGAGCACAGGACATGGGGCAGCTTCTGACTCACAAGTGAGCACAGGACACGGGGCGGCTTCTGATTCACAAGTGGGCACAGGACACGGGGCGGCTTCTGTCTCACAAGTCAGCACAGGACACGGTGCGACTTCTGACTCACAAGTGAGCACAGGACACGGGGCGACTTCTGACTCACAAGTGAGCACAGGACACGGGGCAGCTTCTGACTCACAAGTGGGCCCGGGACACGTGGTGGCTTCTGACTCACAAGTCAGCACAGGACACGGGGCGGCTTCTAACCCACAAGTGGGCACAGGACGCGGGGCGGCTTCTGACTCACAAGTTAACATAGCACACGGGGCGGCTTCTGACTCACACGTGGGCCCAGGACACGGGTCAGCTTCTGACTCACAAGAGAGCACAGGACACGGGGCGGCTTCTGACTCACAAGTCAGCACAGGACACGGTGCAGCTTCTGATTCACAAGTGGGCCCAGGACACGGGTCAGCTTCTGACTCACAAGAGAGCACAGGACACGGGGCGGCTTCTGACTGACAAGAAAGCCCAGGGCACGGGGCGGCTTCTGACTCACAAGTCAGCACAGGACACGGGGCAGCTTCTGACTCACAAGTGGGCCCAGGACACGGGTCAGCCTCTGACTCACAAGTGGGCCCAGGACACGGGGCGGCTTCTGACTCACAAGTGAACACAGGACGCGGGGCGGCTTCTGACTCACAAGTGGGCCCAGGACACGGGGCGGCTTCTGACTCACAAGAGAGCCCAGGACGCGGGGCGGCTTCTGACTCACAAGTCAGCACAGGACACGGGGTTTATGAGAGTGGCGCATGAAGAAGACGCCCTACCTCTAACAAGTACATCGATCTTGGTTTTTTTTTATCAGTCCAGGACAGCAGTGCAACACCAAGCACGTCTCCGACTTCATGGGCAAAGCTTGGACCGTGTGCAACAAATGGTACCTTTTTTCTTGAATTCAGAATCGGCCCTTTCACGACAGGATGTTCTGCTACAGTTTAGTGGCGGACCTTCTGTCGCTGTACGTTTTGTCCCCGTAAGTTCTGTCATTGATTCGTGACCCTAAGGTTCTTTGAGGGGGGCAGGCTCTGGCGTAGTAATACAACTTGATTGTTGCTAGTTCTTGTCAGTTTCGCGATCCACTTTGCTCATTGGGGTGTTTTATTGTTTAATGAGGAGGCGGTCACCCTAAAGAGGGGGGAGGGAGTTACGAGGGAGTGGTACTTTAAATCAGTTGCCATACATGCCCATGACTTTTTAAACTACTTCTAAACGCAGAGTGCTTTTTATTTTAACACCGGTGCAGGTTGTAACACTAATGTATCTCAAATTTAATTTAATTTCCAATTAAATTATATATTTATGAGTGCAAATAAAACGCACGACATTTTAATCATAGGGGGAAACTAGGAGTCTAGGCTCAAACCCCCCCCCCCCGACCGAAACCCCCCCCCCCCGGCCCTAACGCCCCGTCAAAACCCCCCGACTAAAACCCCCCGGCGGCCTAAACCCCCCCGACCCAAACACCCCCCCTCCCCCCGTTCTCAAAGAAAATGTGTAATGATAATTTGTTCTGGCGCCTCTTTTCGCACTCGTACGAAACATAGCCATTTGCTAGATTTTTTTGCTTTACGTACAAATGCCCTTGGTACAATATCTTTGGATTCCATTTAGCAGATGTGATGTATTCCATGATGGTAGCATGATTTTTCACAGCAATCTGGGTCACTAAATTACCCATTCAAGTAAATCACAATGGATATAAGTCACATCTACCGCAAGAGAAATTGTAATTTGTAAACTCGACTGGTCTCGCAAACGGCATATGAATTGCAATTTTTAATGTGTACACACTCATCAATCGTAAGAGCAATTTCAAAAACTGGGTGCTATCAGCAATGGATGTGTGAAGTTTCTTTTGTAGTGATGATCAATCCCTTCAGTGGTTCGGAAATTGCAATTTTAAACGCCGTGTGGTCTCTTCAATGGACATTTGAAGTGTAATTAACAACGTGGATGTATCGCAATTACAAAATATAAAATAGACCTGAGAACCAGGGGGGGGGGGGTCGGGGGGGTTTAGGCCGCAGGGGGGTTTTAGTCGGGGGGGGGGGGTTGACGGGGGGGGGTTAGGGCCGGGGGGGATTTCGGTCGGGGGGGGGGGGTTGGGCCTGTTCCCGAAACTAGACACAAACCAATACTCGAGATGTTAATGCACACTTTTGTTGGACGCATAGTGTGGAAATCAACTCCATTTTTATGAGAAAAGCGGAGTGCTCAACGAAAACTCCCCCATCTCACCCTTCTTTAAAAAAAAAGAAACTGACACGCCGCGCGGACCGCGTCTAGTATCAAAGATACCCCACTTTTCTCCGACTTGTAGACTCGCATGGTAACATATGTGATTCCAAGTGCCAACCCCCAACACCCCCCCCCCCCACCCGCCCAAACATACACACACACATACTCCACCCCCACAGTTTCGAGCTCTGGGCCAAGTATTAATAGCGTTCTGTTCTGAAGAGTTGCATTGTATAAAATCCGCCCACTGGTCATGACTATTTTATCATTGAATACGGATTAAACAGCAGTTTGTATACAATAGATGCCCTATGGTTGCTTAGCAACGGGCAGTGTTGCCAGAATGGGCTTTTATTTGCCTGACTGTTTGTTTGATGACTTATTAAATATACTTTTTTCACATGCTACTGCTTCACTGAATTAACAAATATATAAAAGTATATAAAGTATATAAATGTTCTATTGAGCAGTTGCAGATCGTTATGAACAATGCAGCCAGAGTCGTAATGGGTGTAAACAGAGACAGGGCTACCAGTGTTGCTAGGTTATTATGTAACCTTCACTGGCTTCGGAGGAGACAGCGTTCTCAGTTTAAGATTTTATCGCTTGTTTATAAAGCATTACATAATCAGGCCCCTGACTGTATATGTAATATGACTCGTGTCCGTTCATCAGTGAGTTCGTTACGGTCTTCTAGCGCAATATGCTATGTGCCTAAAACCAGAAATAGATATGGCGAACGTGCTTTTAGTGTTGCAGGTCCGACACTTTGGAATTCTTTGCCGTACAGTATTCGTAACGAGCCGTCGTATGGTTATTTTAAATGAGCACTTAAAACATTTATACTTAGAACTACATGTAGTTATGACTTATGATAAATATTTTATTTTATAGTATTTTATTTTTTTATATACCAGTTGCGTTGCTTAATACGCCCAATATAAAAAACTTTGAATAATAATAATAATATTAATAATAATAATAATAATAACAATAACAATAACAATAATAATAATAAAGAACGGGTCGGTCTGAAGCCTCTGTGCCTCAACAGAATGAATTTGTGCCAGGAGGCGAGAAGGACCCTTCACTCTCCGCATTCCGACCTCGCTTTTCCTGAAAAGTTTTTTAGAGAAACCAAAAATGCCTGATAATGTCTCAGCAATTATAATAATTTCAAAAATTAGAAATAATTTTGCCCCAATTCTGTCCCTATTTTTTTTAAAAGATAGTAGATTTTCTTATAATTTCCGACCATAAACATGATTATTTGCATTGCGGGGGGGGGGGGGGGGGCGGTATGAATAATTTTCTGATCATTTCTTTGGTTCTTTTCTTTTTTCTGTTTTCTTTTTTTTTTTTTTTTTTTGTTCATCTATTTTTCTTTTATTTTCTTTTTTTTTTTGCTAAATTGATTTCAAGATAAGGAGTAAATCAGTTCAGTGCTTCAACAACTGCCATTTGCTTTGCTCTTTGTCATTAAATAATTCAAAATAACAATACAAAAACAAGAGGAGCTTTGTCATGTTTCCCGGACATGAGGGAGGCCTTTGTCTTTTCTCTTACTATTCTAAATGTCCGGACACGAAATTCATGGAAGGAGAAAATGTCGTCATGTTACTGAAAACACGAGAATCTGCATCGAGTCCAGGCACTAACTATGAGATGTACATTTTTGTACATTTTTGAGAATAGGCACAGCACCCTGCTGCGATCGTAGAACAAAAAAAAAACATACAGACTGCTATTTGATGAGCGCGGACTAGAGCTCAGAATGGGATTGGGTGGGGTGAGGGTACGGTGAGGGTGGGGGTGAGGCGGGGCGGGATGGGGTGGGGCGACTTGGACAAAGGCAACAGTGCATTACCGTGACACTCAGGCAGACCAGTCCATGTGAGATTCTCGCCACATGTGACGTCACGACTAGCCCTCCGGTCCGAGAACATGTAGCCGGCCTCGCAGACGACGCGCTGCGTGCTGGATTGTGTGGCGTTCAGTCGTCCGCCCGCCTCCGCCAGGGTCACGTGACGCGGTAGCTTACCGCAGCGATTTGCTGTAAAACAAAAACATCTTCGATATTTTATAATCAAAGCAGAATAATCCGGACATTCCATTGGAGAAGTTTCCACACCAGTTGAATGTACCTGGTAAATCAAACGGCACCGGTTGATTGTTCATATAAAACGCGAGGATTGAAAAAAAACACCAGTTAGCTTCTTGTCAAGAGTGACACAGTCCTCTGAATGTCTTGCTAAGATCCGGCGGCTATCAGAGGCTTTGTGGCATTAGTTTTCTGTGTGTTTGAAGCGATGCTTCGTTACCCTTGTAAACACGAAAGGAAACGTTTAAGATTTTACCAATGACTTTTTGTACATTCATTGCGTACTTTAAAATAAAAGCTGGGTTTTGTTCATGCCACGCGAAGAAGTGGAGTATAGTTTAGCTGTTGTTAAAATAAAAACGCGGAGAAAAGTGATAATTCTTTTCCTCTTTTGAGTAATCCGGGCAAGGGAGGATGTCAGTAGTAGGAAAGTAAGGATTCTACCACAGGAAGTGACGTCATAATGACGTCATCAAGTGAAGTAGTAGGAAAACGACAGTTCTGGACCACATATGACGTCATAATGACGTCACAAAGGTGGTCCAGAACTGTCATGACAGTTTTGGACCAGATTGTGATTGACAGAGACGTCATTATGTGTTTTGGAACTATCATTAGAGTTTGAAAACACCTGTCAATCATCGTGACGGCATAAATCATGTGACCAATGAACTCAATGAAGGCAATGAAGACCCGCCCACTTTCACCTGTCAATCATTGTGACGTCATGATCACGTGACCAATTGAAAGCCAATGAAATCAATGAAGGCAATGAAGCCCCGCCCACATTCTGTCAATCATCGTGACGTCAGACCCCCCACCCACCCCTTGGAGAGCAAAATTAGTCAAATCAGCAAGAAAGTGGTATAAAGCTAGAGTTGTTGTTGTTCAACAAGTTGCATGACATTTGCTCAACATGTTGTTCAACAAGCTGTTGTTGTATATAAAGCGGTGTTTAGAGACTTTCTCATCATTTGAAAAGTGTTGAACAGAAAGGAGGTATAAATGCAACATTCAAATCAGTTAAGCATGGCGAAAGTTATCGACTTTCTTAGTTTTTAAAAGTTAGAAATTTTGAAGTGAAAAAATTATGCATACAACCACCTGTGTAAATTGCCTATGAATCAAACGGTAAAATTTTAATTCAAATCGGTGAAACGTGACGGAAGTTGTAGATTTTTTCAGTTTTTTTTTAAACTTAAAATTTTGAGATGTAAAAATTAAGCATACAGTCACCTGTGCAAATAGCCTGTGACCACTTTATGTCAAAACTCGATATAAAACTGAATCAAACGGTGACATTTTCATTCAAATCGGTAAAACATGATGAAAGTCATCTACTTTTTTCACTGTGTTTTTTCACTTTTTTAAAAGTCATATATGGTCAGGACTGTCCTTTTTCATACTTCTTGACTTGACTTCCTGTGGTAGAATGCTTACTTTCCTACTACTGACCTCCTCCCCTGCCCGGATGTACTCAAAAGAGGGCAAGTTTTTATTGTAATCCTTTAAGGTTCTGCTTGAAAATAGCACTCAGCGTGAACCGCGTCTGGTCCCCAGAATTACCACTTTTCTCCTCCTTTAGTGTAAACTATTCTCCACTTCTTCACTGCTAACTTATCTCGGGTCTATTTTGAATCTATTGTCTGACAATATCTGTAAAAAAGTATCAAAACCTTTTCCCGCTTCAATTAAAATGGAACTGTTAAAAGAACCGGTTAATTTTGCAGGATATAAAATGCCATGATTGCATGGACCTGGTGTGGATTCTTCTCCATTGATTTGGATTGTACTTTATTGATACGATACTACCAGTAACTGTGATTCAATCTTGTTACGAGCTAGCAAAACGGTATTGGAAAGTTTTCAGTCTTTCCTTTTTCACACCCGGTCAAACGGTCATTTTGTTTGTATAACCGGACCGGAAGTTTAGAAGGAAGCACCTTAGAAGTCTTCTTCCAGAAACTGAAATTGCCAACATTTTATGTATTTGGCGTTTTTAGACAAAAACTTCACAGTGCAAGGACATTTTACAAGCCCCAGCAAAGGTCAAGGTCAGTGCTGTATATTCCGATCTTATGCAGAGAGTGAAAAATCCTTTCTTCAAATTCGCGAATAATCTCACAAAAGCTGTTGTGTCCCACATAAGGAAAAGCAATCTGCGGTTAAACGCTTACTGTCTGGATACTCCAGCCCTTCCCAGCTGCTCCCGAGAAGACACTTGATCTTCCTTGTTCTTGTGCCGTCTATGAATCTGTATCCAGACTGTGTCTGGAGTGTCAAGATTGTACCGGACGGGAACCAGTCTGTCTCCAGAGCCGTGACGTTTGTTATCGTCGTATTCTGTGTATGTTGCTTGGCAACGCCCTACACACGCCCTCTGAAAAAATATAACATATATCATCTAGAAATTGTTCAAACATCCTGTTTTTTCAGAGAGATATCATGCAAGAAACTATTGTGAAAGTGAAGTTCTCCCAAAGATCAAAATATGTCAGGGCCATGAGAAATTGGAATAGCTACCTCATCCAGCCGCGAGGTCGGTAGCGGAGGAGGGGGTGGGGGTGGAGGTGGGGTGGCGGGAGGATAGACGGGATACTGAGCTATACACATACGTGTCAGAAATAACATGTACAACGGCCTGGGAATGGTATCTTATTTTGTCCACGATTTTAAACGATTTTTCGATGTCACTCGTTGAACATCAATTAAACTGAAACCTAACAAAACCACCTTCAACCACCAACTATTATGAAGAAATGCCAAAATTGACAATAACCCCCCCCCCCTCCTTC
>OX457025.1:9420014-9495984 GCA_949752745.1 Protula sp. h YS-2021
AGGACACGGGGCGGCTTCTGACTCACAAGTCAGGACAGAACACGGGACAGCTTCTGACTCACAAGTCAGCACAGAACACGGGGCAGCTTCTGACTCACAAGTCAGCAGAGAACACGGGGCAGCATCTGACTCACAAGTCAGCAGAGAACACGGGGCAGCATCTGACCCACAAGTCAGCACAGGACACGGGGCGGCTTCTGACTCACAATTCAGCACAGGACACGGGGCGGGTTCTGACTCACCAGTCAGCACAGGACACGGGGCAGCTTCTGACTCACCAGTAAGCAGAAGCGCGGGAACACGGACCGGGATTGCTGGCACTGCGCACGGCTGAGTTATTAACGACGCCATAAACATGAATGAGACGCAATCCAGGAACAACCCTAGCACCCGTCCCGCCGCACACCTCCCCCCCCCCCCCCCCCCCCCCCCCCACTCTCACGCAGTTCCCGAACCCAAGTCAGACGTCAGCATTACGGTGCTGCGGGTGTGACGCGGAGGAATTTATGAGAGTGGCGCGTGAAGAAGACGCCCTACCTCTAACATGTACATCGATCTTGGTTTTTTTTTATCAGTCCAGGACAGCAGTGCAACACCAAGCACATCTCCGACTTCATGGGCAAAGCTTGGATCGTGTGCAGCAAATGGTACCTTTTTCTTGAATTCAGAATCGGACCTTTCACGACAGGATGTTCTGCTACAGTTTAGTGGCGGACCTTCTGTCGCTGTACGTGTACGTTTTTGTCCCCGTAAGTTCTGTCATTGATTCGTGACCCTGAGGTTCTTTGAGGGGGCAGGCTCTGGTGTAGTAATACAACTTGACTGTTGCTAGTTCTTGACAGTTTCGCGACCCACTTTGCTCATTGGGGTGTTTTATTGTTTAAGGAGGAGGCGGTCACCCCGGTCACCCCGGAGCTTGGGAGGGGGATTAGGAGGAAGGGGTACTTCAAATAATTTACCATGCATGCCCTTTTACCATTTTTAAACTACTTCTAAACTGGGAGTGCGTTTTTTTTTCATCCGAACACCGGTGCAAGTTGTAACACTAAAGTGTCTCAAATTTAATTTAATCTCCCATTAAATTCTATATTTATGAGTGCAGGGTGCAAATAAAACGCACGACATTTTAATCATAGGGAGGGGGGAACTAGACACAAACCAAAACTCGAGATGTTAATGCACACTTTTGTTGGACGCATAGTGTGGAAATAAACTCCATTTCCTATGAGAAAAGCGGAGTACTCAACGAAAACTCCCCCATCTCACCCTTCTTTAAAAAAAAAAGAAACTGACACGCCGCGCGGACCGCGTCTAGTATCAAAGATACCCCGCTTTTCTCCGACTTGTGGACTCGCATGGTAACACATGTGATACCAAGTGCCCATCCCCCCCCCCCATCCATAGCACCCCAACCCCCCCCCCACCGCCCCCCCCCCCACACACACACACACACTCCATCCCCACAGTTTCGAGCTCTGGGCCAATTATTAATAGCGTTCCGTTCTGAAGAGTTGCATTGTATAAAATCCGCCCACTATTCATGACTATTTTATCATTGAATACGGATTAAACAGCAGTTTGTATACAATAGATGCCCTATGGTTGCTTAGCAGCGGGCAGTGTTGCCAGAATGGGCTTTTATTTGCCTGACTGTTTGTTTAATGACTTATTAAATATACTGTTTTCACATGCTACTGCTTCACTGAATTAACAAATATATAAAAGTATATAAAGTATATAAATGTTCTATTGTGCAGTTGCAGATCGTTATGAACAATGCAGCAAGAGTAGTAATGGGTGTAAAGAGAGACGGGGCTACCAGTGTTGCTAGGTTATTATGTAACCTTCGCTGGCTTCCGATGAGACAGCGTTCTCAGTTTAAGATTTTATCGCTCGTTTATAAAGCATTACATAATCAGACCCCTGAGTAATATATGTGACATGATTCGTGTCCGTTCATCAGTGAGATCGTTACGGTCTTCTAGCGCTATATGCCTCCATGTGCCTAAAACCAGGAATAGATATGGCGAACGTGTTTTTAGTATTGCCTGTCCGACACTTTGGGATTCTTTGCGGTACAGTATTCGTAACGAGCCGTCGTGTGGTTATTTTAAATGAGCATTTAAAACATTTATACTTAGAACTACATGTAGTTATGACTTATGATAAATATTTTATTTTATAGTATTTTATTTTTTTATATACCAGTTGCGTTGCTTAATACGCCCAATATAAAAAACTTTGAATAATAGTAATAATATTATTATTAATAATAATAATAATAATAATAATAATAATAATAATAATAATAATAAAAAGAACGGGTTGGTCTGAAGCCTCTGTGCCTCAACAGAATGAATTTGTGCCAGGAGGAGAGAGGGATCCTTCACTCTCCGCATTCCGCCCTCGTATTTTCTGACAAGTTTTTTAGAGAAACCAAAAATGCCTGATAATCTCTCAGCAATAATAATAATTTCAAAAATTAGAATTAATTTTGCCCCAATTCAGTCCTTATTGATTTCAAAGATAGTAGATTTTCTTATAATTTCCGGCCATAAAAGTGATTATTTGTATTGGGGGGGGGGTGTTGGGTTATGAATAATTTTCTGATCATTTCTTTGTTTCTTTTCTGTTTTTTTTTTTTTCTTTTTTCTTTTTTTTTTTTTTTTTTTTGTTCATCTTTTTTCCTTTTATCTTTTTTTTTTGCTAAATTGATAAGCGGTAAATCAGTTCAGTGCTTCAACAGTGCTGTTTGTCATTAAATAATTCAAAATAACGATACAAAAACAAGAGGAGCTTTATCATATTTCCCGGACATGAGGGAGGCCTTTGTCTTTTCTCTTACTATTCTAAATGTCCGGACACGAAATTCATGGAAGGAGAAAATGTCGTCATGTTACTGAAAACACGAGAATCTGCATCGAGTCCAGGCACTAACTATGAGATGTACATTTTTGTACATTTTTGAGAATAGGCACAGCACCTTACTGCGATTGTAGAACAAAAAAACATACAGACCGCTATTTGATGAACGCGGACTGGAGTTCAGAAAGAACTACCTCTTGTCGGAAAATCGAAACACTCCTTCTTAATGAAATTAACATTTCGTGCAGACCGCCACCGGTCCAAAATCACTCGCTTTTTTCACATATGCCACAAAGTTGTCTCCCTGGGGCTTTCCCAGACAATTAGAAAGCGGGAAGGGCTTGGGTGAGGGTGAGGATAGGGTGAGGGTGTGGCGGGGTGGGAATGGGGTTGGGTGGGGTGAGGGTGAGGGTAGTTTGAGGGTGAGGCTGGGGTGAGGGTGAGGGTACGGTGAGGGTGAGGGTGGGGTTAGGATAGGTAGGGTGAGGGTGAGGGTGGGGTGAGGCGGGGAGGTATGGGGGGGGGCGACTCAGACAAGGGCAACAGTGCATTACCGTGACACTCAGGCAGACCAGTCCATGTGAGATTCTCGCCACACGTGACGTCACGACTAGCCCTCCCGTCCGAAAACATGTAGCCGACCTCGCAGATGACGCGCTGTGTGCTGGATTGTGTGACGTTTAGTCGTCTGCCATCCTCGGCCAGGATTACGTGACGCGGGAGCTTACCGCAGCGATTTGCTGTAAAACAAAAACATCTTCGATATTTTAGAATCAAAGCAGAATAATCATGACACTCCATTGGAGAAGTTTCCACACCAGGTGAATGTACCTGGGAAATCAAACGGCACCGGTTGATTGTTCATATAAAACATGAGGACTGAAGAAAAAAAGACCAGTTAGCTTCTTGTCAAGTTTGACGAAGTCCTCAGAATGTCTTGCTAAGATCCGGCGGCTATCAGAAGGTTTGTGGCATTAGTTTTTTGTGTGTTTGAAGCGATGCTTCGTTACCCTTGTAAACACGAAAGGAAACGTTTAAGATTTTATCAAATGACTTTTTGTACATTCATTGCGTACTTTAAAACAAAAGCGCGGTTTCGCTCATGCCACGCGACATCATCCCTGCCCCGATTGCTCCAAAGAAGGAAAGTTTCCACTGTAATCCTTTAACCGTCAAGGTTCTGCACGAAAAAAAATGGCACTCCGCGCGGACCGCTCTGGTGCCCAGAATTACCACTTTTCTCCTCGGTTTTTTTTCTGACAACGTGTAAACTATACTCCACTTCTTCACTGTTAACTTTTCTCGGGTCTATTTTGAATCTATTGTCTGACAATATCTGTAAAAAAGTATCAAAACCTTTTCCCCGCTTCAATTAAAATGGAACTGTAAAAAGAACCGGTTAATTTTGCAGGATATAAAATACCATGATTGCATTCATTTGGTGTAGATTCTTCTCCATTGATTTGGATTGTACTTTATTGATACGATACTCCCAGTAACTGTGATTCAATGTTGTTACGAGCTGGCAAAACGATATTGGAAAGTTTTCAATCTTTCCCTTTTCACCCCCGGTCAAACGGTCATTTTGTTTATATAACCGAACCGGAAGTTTAGAAGGAAGCATTTTAGAAGTCTTCTTCCAGAAACTGAAGTTGCCAACATTTTATGTATTTGGCGTTTTTAGACAAAAAAATTCACGGTGCAAGGACATTTTCCAATCCCCAGCAAAGGTCAAGGTCAGTGCTGTGTATTCCGATCTTATGCAGAGAGTGAAAATCTTTTCTTCAAATTCGCGAAAAATCTCATAAAAGCTGTTGTGTTCCACATAAGGAAAAGCAATCTGTTGTTAAAGCGCTTACTGTCTGGATACTCCAGCCCTTCCCAGCTGCTCCCGAGAAGACACTTGATCCTCCTTGTCCTTGTGCCGTCTATGAATCTGTATCCAGAGTGTGTCTGGAGTGTCAGGATTGTCCCGGACGGGAACCAGTCTGTCTCCAGAGCCGTGACGTTTGTTATCGTCATATTCTGTGTTATGTTGCTTGGCAACGCGCTACACACGCCCTCTGAAAAAAAATATGACATATCTCATCTAGAAATTGTTCAAACATCCTGTTTATTCAGAGAGATATCATGCAAGAAACTATTGTGGAAGTGAAGATAGATCAAAATATGTCAGGGCCGAAAATTTTTAAACATTGAAGAGCTACCTCAACCAGCCGCGAGGTCGGTAGCGGAGGGGGGGGGGCGGGGTGGGGGTGGCAGCAGGATAGACGGGATATTGAGCTGTACATATACATGTCAGAAATAATATGTACAATGGGCGTGGAATCATATCTTATTTTGTCCACGATTTTAAACATTCGACGTCACTCGTTGAACATCAATTAAACTGAAACCTAACAAAACTACCTTCATTTTGTGGAAAAAAACTATTATGAAATAATGCAGAAATTGACAATAACCACCCCCCTCCACCCCTATCCACCCGATTCTAGTACCTGAGCATTTATCAATGGTGCCCTGCCATTCGCCATTGTGGCATACAAGTTCACGCTGGAAACCCCCGCCCTGGAATCCGTAGCCATCCACGCACTTGTAGACAAGGCGTCGTCCGTCATCCTGTGACGTCATTCTGGTGTTCTTCACCAGGGCGGGTGGTTCACATCGCCCTTCTGTATATTATTATTAGACAATAGAAATGATATCAGATTGGCAGGGGCCAGTACAGGAGAGGCAGATCATGAGTTCACACAAAGCTGTGTGCCTGGTTCTTCACAACAACACACGCAATAAACAATACACGCAATAAATAATGACATTGTCTGTGAGTCTGTGAAAAGCATGTAAGGTTTCAATAATTTAAAAACAATGAAAAATAGACATTATTCCAGAAAAAAAGATTGTTGGAAAGTTCCGCAAAGAAAAACTAAAAGCGATGTCGTACTATTTGCTTGATAACTGACTTCACAAACTGAGAACTTTCCAATGGGCTACACGTACCTTGGCAGTCTATAGGTGGGTACCAGTTCCCGTCGCGGAGACACTGGGCGTGGAAGAACGCCAAGCCCGCCATGCTGCGAGTACCCTCAGGGCAGTCCTCAGTAATCACTGTCCCCACGTCAAAAAGTCGCCCACCGTACGCGCATTTCCCTTCTGTAACGTTCAAATCTATTTACAGAAATAAATAAATGAAATAAAATAAAACAGAACAATGATAATGTCTGGGTATTTAATTATGCATGAAACATAAAGCTATTAAAATGATCATTCAGCGGCGCAATCCAGCACCATTGCAGCACAATTCTGCAGCCAAAAATGGTCTTTCTTTCGAGCTTGGTAATGTCTCTGAATAGTAGCTACTTCACCCACATATGACCATGTGCTCCATTAACATGAAAAAAAAACGAACCCTACCTATACAGCTTATGATTGGTGTTGACCAGTTGCCGCCGTCCATACACACAGACGAACGCACCGTGGAGCCATCAGGGAAGTAGGTTCCCGTACGACATGTCGTTGTCAGGACCTCGTTATAGAAAACCTGTCCTCGGTCGACTTCCGTATGTCGTGTTATATTCGGTATAAGACATTGTATAGCTACGGGGGAAAATACATAAAACTGATAGACACACATCTTTTGAAACAGTAAGTAACAGAATTGCACTGGCGTGGCATTGCGTTGTATTGATGGTGCTCTGTGAGTGCCTACCCCCCCCCCCTTCCCCCCACCCTCAACCCTTCTTACTATTATATAATCGCGTCACTACACACAGAAAGATCATTGCAACTGTTGTAACTTCACACGAGTCACTAATTTTCTTTTTCAAGTATATGAAATAACTACGGCCAATTTTTTTTAAATTTATCACCATTGAGCCAACCAAGAACATTACATGACAGAAGAATTTGTAAAATAGATGCCCCCCCCCCCCTACCCTCATAAAATATGCACTAAGGAAACGTGACTGAGAAGGAAGCTGCCAGGACAATCGCACAACGAGGCAGAACAGAGACCTTATCAAGTCACATGACGTCAACTGGATGAATGCCGAATTAAACGCTTTGTTGTTGTTGTTGTTGTTGTTTTTTTTTTAATTTCAAAATATTTTTTCTCAACATACGTAAACAGTCGACAAATGGCCTGGACCAGAGGCTGTTCTTGCAATGGTACAACCTCCGGGTCCCTCCATCCTCATAACGATGCCCTCGCGAGCAGTGATAGGCAGCCATCGCCTCGTCTGTGCTTCTGTTTGTGAAAGCAACAAGCTTGCTGTTTTCAAACTCCGGCGGCAAAGGACAAACAACATCTGCACAGATAAAACGGAAAGCTTTTTTTGTCATTACTAAGTCTGTTATCTGAAAGTAGACAGTGTCTTTTCGAAAACATGCATCTAATACGAATGGCCGGTTTCAGGCCGGAAACAGGCCATTAAAGACACATCCGAAGCAATCACCGATGTCTACATTTCTATCATGTTGTATTGATTTAATTCTTGGAGAATACGATATAAGTTTTAATTATTTTAAGATTGAACTATGCATTATGAGTTAGTTCAGAGAACCTCAAGAAACGTTGACTACTGTACATACCATAGCCCCCCCCCCCCCCCTACCAGACTTTGCTGATGGGGGGGGGGGGCGTCGGGGGTGAGGAACCAATTAAAACTTGCAGGGGGTGGGGGGATCAGTTTCTATGACCAAATACGTTCCGCAGTAAGTGCCAGTTCTATTTTTAAAAAGGATATTGCTATTTATAACTCAGTGATCCAATACAAAAGTGGCAGATGTCGAAGGCGACGCGTTTAAATTAAATTAAATATAATTAAATAACGTCATCTTTAAAATAATTAAAATAATTGTTTATACAGCAAAACATTTTTGCGCTCCTTACATAAACAATATGTTAGCTAATAAACACAAATTATCTTATTTAAAACGGGGTCATCATTAATACCTTCTGGATCAACGAAGACAGGAAGAGGCTCCAAGTCTGTGATGTGCACTGGGCTTGTTGTCGCTGGTTCTCCGCCATCCGTAGACCCGCCAGTAGACGTTTCTCCTACCATCGTAGATCTGCGTAGTGTTGTTGAATGTCTGTGGGACGTAGTTGGACGAATCATTGTCGTTAATTCTTCGCGAGATGTAGACCCGCTAGTAGAGGTGTCTTCTAGCATCGCAGATCTGTCGACTGTTGTTGAATCTCTGTGAGGTGTAGTTGGACCAATGGTTGTCGTTGATTCTGCGCGATCCGTAGACCCGCCAGTAGAGGTTTCTTCTAGCATCGTAGATCTGTCGACTGTTGGTGAATCTCTGTGAGGTGTAGTTGGACCAATGGTTGTCGTTGATTCTGCGCGATCTGTAGACCCGCCAGTAGAGGTTTCTTCTAGCATCGTAGATCTGTCGACTGTTGTTGAATCTGTGTGAGGCGTAGTTGAACCAATGGTTGTCGTTGATTCTGCGCGATCCGTAGACCCGCCAGTAGGGGTTTCTTCTAGCATCGTAGATCTGTCGACTGTTGTTGAATCTGTGTGAGGCGTAGTTGGACCACTGACCGTCGCTGAAGCATCTTGTGTCGTGCGTCTGTAGCCAATGCTTGGGATTGCAGTTGATATGTTGCATTGTGTCTCTTCTGTGAAGTTATCATTACGGACAAATTCACAAAGACATTCTGTGTATTTTACTGTTGTTTCCTACATGTTTACGAATACAGTAAAACCTGCGATTGTTCCTTCTAATTTTCCATTTGTTTCTGTACAAAAACCTATTTAAGACACCTCCCTATACCGGACACCGGGAACCATTTTTCAGATCCAGATGTAGGTTCTGCTGTATGGTTAACCTGTTTAATGTGGACAAGCCATGGCATGATCTTTTCAGTGTTGTTGGTTGAATGTCACGTATTATGTCAACAAACATGAGAGGCAACAAAATGTGATCGTTTTCGTTTGTAAAATTTTAATCACGAGACGCTCATCATGTCCCAACTTGGGGGATATTTTATGTCTGATATTCTACATTAAAATAATCAGCGAATTTAATTCAATGATATTGCGATTGAAAATGGTGCAAAAGAAATCATTTAAATTTGCGTGAAAAGTGACTTTGATAAAGGCTCCATGGAAAGTAGCCGATGTGGTGAAGAACCCACCCACCCACCTCCAACTTGAATATCACTAAGTCTGCCCAGTAAAAATATTGTTATAGCATAGATCCTACGGCTGGGCTTAATCTATGCAACATACGTCGTAATAGTATAACCTGAGTAATCTAGACACCTGGCTAATCCGGATCAGATTTTGTAAAGTTAAAACGTCTGAATCACTGCTTTGTGCCTGTCTTCACAGTGCATTTAGGGACGACTTACTCACGTAGATTTAGTCCTAATCCAATGAAATACATCGAATGTCTATATATGTTTGTAGTGTTTCGGAATGATCTCCCAAAGGAGAATGTTGCAACACTATTTTGTGTCTTACAGAACGCTATATTTGGTGTTTTGTTGTTTTTTTTGTTTGTTTCTTTGTTTGTTTGTTTGTTTGCTTTAAGTAAACAGATAGATAGATAGATAGATAGATAGATAGATAGATAGATAGATAGATAGATGGATAGATAGATGGATAGATAGATAGATAGATAGATAGATAGATAGATAGATATATATATAGATAGATAGATAGATAGATAGATAGATAGATAGATAGATAGATAGATAGATAGATAGATAGATAGATAGATAGATAGATAGATAGATAGATAGATAGATAGATAGATAGATAGATGGGGAGATAGATAGACATATGGATGGATCGATAGATAGATAGATAGATAGATAGATAGATAGATAGATAGATAGATAGATAGATAGATAGATAGATAGATAGATAGATAGATAGATAGATAGATAGATAGATAGATAGATAGATAGATAGATAGATAGATAGATAGATAGATAGATAGATAGATAGATAGATAGATAGATAGATAGATAGATAGATAGATAGATAGATAGATAGATAGATAGATAGATAGATAGATAGATAGATAGATAGATAGATAGATAGATAGATAGATAGATAGATAGATAGATAGATAGATAGATAGATAGATAGATAGATAGATAGATAGATAGATAGATAGTAGAAATCAGTCACTTTAGGGTTTGGGATTAAAGGTTGCGAAACGAACTTACCAAACACACAGTAGATCCATTTTAGTTTCAGCCATGATGAATTCATGCAGCCTTGTGGGTGAATCCGTAGCAGCCTTGCCCTGATAGGGTCAAGGGGGTGATTGGCGTGCGTAACATTGTTTTGATCACAGCGCCAGTGAAACGTTTCACCATTGGCGTAAGAAGTAAAGCTGCCAGATATGTTGGTATAATCAAGTTTATAACTCTTGTAACGTCCTCTGGTTATTATTTTGTACACGATGCGTGAGGCCCCGAGATCAGCTTGCAACCATATTCTCTCATCGTGATGCTCAGTGAGATACAAGCGATTGTTTGAACTACACAGGTTTGTTGCTGGTGACACATCTAGCGCAACATTGTTGCGATGGATGCGATACGTAATGTATCCATTCGGCGATATGTCTGTAAAATGTCAACAGGGATGCTGGGTAAATATTAAAAAATATCGGTCACGTGGCTTTTAAGAATTGACTTATTTTTATATTTCCTAAAACGTAATTACTGCATTGTAATAATTGTGGTAATCAATGCAATATGTTTTGATATTTTAAATTGGTTTGGAAAAATCATACAGCTACGTTGGATCGATGTTCAGATTTGTTTGGGTTTAAAAGTTGTGATAAAGCGTTCAGTTAAATTCTGAGTTACGGTAAACATTGTAAGGCCGATACAACGTCGGATGAGATTGCCACGTCGGCCCCACCAAAACCACAACATTATCTCTGGGTGACCTCTGGATGCGTCTCATGGAATCTGAGTAAGTCTTTTTACCCTGCTTTTGGTCGTAACAAAATGCAACTTTCTCCGGCGCCTTGTCAACGTCACAACGAAAACACAACGTCTTTGTGTTATCGCTCACAGAAAATGAAAGGTCACTCCGAAAATGGATCAAAACTAGAGGCAAGTTTTTTCTACCTACTTTTGAAAAAAAGTCATGGAAATCGACGGCACACGTGCGTCACGGGATGTGATGGAGTAGGGAGTGCTGTGAGAGAGCGATAGCCACAATATGGCTGTCGCTGTCTTGACGGCTGTTCTAGATTAATATTTTATAAACGACTATACACTGTCGCTTTCCCGACGTCTATACAGCTTTTGCAATATTGAATGAACGTCAGACAGTCGACGGCTGTTCAAAATCGGAAGGTACAGGTTGTCTCTACTTCCATAAGCAACAAACAATGCATCCATCGTAGTAATGTTTACTCAGGTATAGTTATATCTTGCAAATTATGTCAAACTGTTCCATCGATATTACCACAGTATTAAGATATTAAGATACTGCAACGATATTCCTACGGTACTATAACGATATTCCCTTGTTATTACCATGATATTCCCCAAATATTTCCACAATATTCCCACGATATTCCTTAATATTTCTAGGATACCACGATATTTCGACGATATTATCATTATACTCCCACAATATTACCACAATATTGCCACGAAACGAAATACACACGATATTTCCATATATATATATATATATATATATATATATATTATTTTTTGAACCTTTATAAATTTTACGTGAAGTCCGAAACAGCAGTGTTCATAACCGTAACATACTAACGCTGACCTATATTTAACGAATTCTAAGACATGTCTGATAATTACGTCCTCTCCCGGCATCAGTTATTTTTAAAATTTAAATAAGTAGTGAAGTAATTTGATAAAAACATGGTAAGCTTCAGCAATCAATTTAACCCTATATTTTGTAAACAACAAATACAACATGTCAGGCATTTCGCTATGTTGTTGTCTCTATGGCGTAAGTACCGACTCATACTCGAGACCTCTTAGTACCTCAGTAGGTATTTATAGTGTAAGTATTTTCCATGACACGACAGAACCCATCGGTTGATAAACTTCATCGGCATATTATTTCCGCAGTTTTGTAGTACATATTCAGTTACTCACTATTTCTAGGAGTATATGTGGAAACGTTCGGCAATGAAGTGAAAGTGCTACACCTCTGTTTTCTCCAGCAATCTCTTTCACCATTATTATCTGGGCGTGAGACAACACCCAAACAGCCGACCTTTTCCTGTGAAAAACAAGTCAGCCTCATGTAAATAAAGCCAAATTGCACGCAATTAAAAAACAAGTATAAAGTATTTATTTTTAAATCTTAATCTCAATTACTTGTCTTTCAAATGACTTAGAAGTAAATTTATATAGGTGTATATATATGTGTAAAGGTTTCGAAAAAACCTTTACACATGAATTAAAATAAATCTCAAAAATTAAAAATAGATAGCACTTAATTAAAGTAAACTTATAAATTAAAATAGCAACCTCATTTTCACGCTGAAACAGTTGCGAAAAAAGCGTCACAGTAGATCCATGCAAAATGCAAATTCAAATTTCTTATGGTTCGACTATTTTATTTTCTTTCGAGCCTCATAAGGCTTGATTCAACCCAAGACACTAACACAAGAACCTAAAGTGCCATGCAAATTTTGATTCTAATGGATAATTTTTAATGGCGTCATCTGGTGCTTTGGGAATATACATTAACGTGTTCCAACATAGAATTTCTCTATGAATATTGTACGGTCTCTTGTACTGGCAATCACGAAACAATTATCAAAGAGATTTTCTATCGTATCTCAAATGTTCAAGACAAGTATTTAAGATGGCTATTTGGATATACACGTTTGCCTGAAAGAGTCATCTGCTGTGGATCTGGCTTAGTAAGGAAATCTAGAGATATAGGGAGCGTGGTTTTAGTCACGACTTGTAACATAAAATATATATAAGTATATATATAAGTATAAAATATATATAACATAGATAGTAAGAGAACAAACCGTGCAACGCTGAAGGCATGTTTCATCATTATCCACTTTGAAGTCGTCAAAATCGTTCCCTTCGCAGTCAGTGTTGGGCTGGAGATTCCACTTATTTACACCTAATCACAAATGATGAATTTACATAAAACATGTCTTGCGGTACAGAAACGCATTGAAATAGTGTGCTTCATCGATTGCAATTCATCGCAAGGAATCTAACAAGAACAAAACAACAACAACAACAACAAATACAACATGACATAACAGTGCGACGGTTAAAGTAGCTATTGCTCTAGTTGTAATTTGTAAATGAGGTAACTGACGACATCTGTTCCTGATAAGCACAAGTGACGTAATATGTGACCTCAAAACTGAAGACACAATGCGTCCTTGAGGTTGAACTGTTTACCCTTATCTAAATTCATATGCAGGGAAAGTGCCTGAAAATAACGTAAAACGCAAAACTAATACAGCCGATTTCACGATTACAGCGTGATGTAACTATTGCAAAAGTAAAATTTACAAAGGCACAAGATGCTTTAATTTGTTTAGGATGCAATACGCTCCTTTTGCCATTAAAGAAGGGGGAGAGAATGCGTTTGTTATGCAAAAAATGTAGTGTCATTCCTGTTGCATGCTTTCACAATATCCATGCAACAGGCCCGTTTCACGGCCACACAACAAGGCGTGAAACGGGCCCGTTAAACGGGTGCGAGACGTGAAGATAGCCTTTCCAATCTAAGCTGTGCTTTTAACCTTTCTAGGCATAAATTGTTTCCACACGCCCATAAAAAAAAGAAACTTTTTGAAGAAAATTGTACTACTCCCCCCTTAAAAATAGAACACTTTGCATTATAATTAAAATCGAAACAACATCTGCACGGGTGGGAGGTATGAAACGGGCCCGTTCCATGGTCAGAGGGCGTGCAGAGAGCCTTTCCAATGTAAAGCTTTAAAAACATTGGAAACAACATCTGCACGGGTGATAAACATGAAACGGGTCCGTTGCACGGTTCAGGGGGTGCAGAGAACCTTTCTGTGGAATCAATCCGAGAACTTTTACACATCCATCTTTTACACTTTTCGAAAGGGCTGTTTTCACTCCCAATCCCATGTCAATAGCCTTTCCCGAAATCTGCTGGTAGAAAACACCATAAAAAACAAAGCCTGCGTTTTATTGGGCAAGGATAATGTCTCGAAAATGTTTCGAAAATCAGATAATGTTTCTTTGTTTTTCGATAATGTCTCGAAACATTCTCAAGTGTATCGAGCTTTGCATTCAGATAATCTTCCCATAATCCTTTTCTGCGCACTTGCGCGACATTATCGCACAAAAGTGAAACAGTTTTGCTTTACTTGTACTCACGTCGATTCAGAACTGACGTATGACAACTGACAGTAGAAATACAACTATTGACAATAGCAATTCGCAATTCGGATTGCTATCTATTGAGAGAAAAGCACCAAAGCTCCCGGCAGCCATTTTTATTCTCGAAACATTATCTGAAGTGTTTTATTGGGACATTTTTCGAAACATTATCTGGATTTATTATTTTTTTCAGATACGTCAAATAAAACGCGGTCATACATTTTCTCGGAAAGGATATCGGCACGGGATTCAGCGTGCATACACCCCGTTCAAAAGTCGTCACCGTGGAACCAGACCGAGAACTTGCTTACATCTTTACACTTTTCAAAAGGGCTTTTTGTGATGAATTATCAAACCCTTCCATATTATGAGGCTCATGACACCAACCGTATGACACCTATAACACAAAACAAGACTACCCAAAATTACTTATTTCTAAGTCTATACGACGTCATATTTTGACATTTACGATGTTTTAAGATGTCTCCAAAAGGTATACTTTGAAACAAAAAGGCATATTTCGACGTCCCCTAAAAACGTGTAACTGTCTGAACACATTATATACACACAATAAATGTCGCATTTGCCAAAAAAATATTTACGCTACCAAATTCAATATTAAATATGATAACTTTAAAGCAAACACGGCGCTCAATCAATGCTTCAAAGGTTATGAACGTCTTTTTTTTCATTTATATGTCTATTTTCCAATATTCTATCCATTTCGTGTGAGTAAAACATTAAGAATCCCATAATAGGGTCTTTTGAACATATTTTGTTGGCGTCTAAATATGGTAAGTTTAAAGACGTTGACATAACGTCGCGATTTGGTCGTGGCAACATTCAGACCATTTTAGGATCTCTAGGTCTCTAGGGATCTCTAGGGATCTCTAGGGACACCAAATGATTTCTATACACCTAGTTCAATAGCGTAATACAATATCTAGCCTTTATTAGTATGCCTGTCACTCTTGCCGTATGTGTAGCGGCCATCTTGCATTTTAAATGCCACTACACATGAGAAATTTCCGGTGCAATGTGTATGTGCAAAGTGTGAAAATTGTTTTCATAACTAAAAACAAATTCCGTAAAGACAGAATTACCCCTCTTTCCACAAATTGATTACGTTATTCGTTCTTACTCGCCACCTTATCTCTAGCCGATTTCGAGATAATGGTCAACTTCTGCTTTCGATGTCGATGGTAACCCACCGGTTCGGGCTCACCGAGGTACGACTCTCTAGTAGTGTTTTCCTCCCAGGGGATCGAAAATTAGCTCAGAATCGTTCTGTCTCTAATCGTTTTCGAGATAATGGCCAACTTCTGGTATCGACCACGACCGTCACTCGGCTGGGTCGCGCTTGCCAAGATACCCCTCTCAAGTCGACTTTTCTCCCCAGGGGATCGAAAATTTGCTCAGAATCGCTCCATCTATAACCGTTTTCGAGGTGCATCGACTTAAATATGACCTTGAAAAGAAGGTCAAGATCAACCTAATTTGGCCAGAATTGAGATTTTATCAGCCTATGTATTTGTGTAAAATTTCGCCTTCCTGGTTACTACTGTGACGACATATACAGCAGAGCATGAAAACGAAACGTCATATGTGTATTTGTTGTGTTGTGATTTTGCGATTTGAGATGAAATAAGTTACTTCCGTTAAACTCTGTTTGAAAAGGAGAAAATACTTGTTTACTGTGGCGGGCTTGTAAGGTTTTTTTCTAAAACCACATGAGTTTAAGGCATATAAATAAAAGTGTATTATCATTGATGACAGAAAGAAAGGGTAGAAACGGCGGATCTACCGCATCCTATGACGTCATAATGACGTCATAGGTCACGTGACCTACCCCCACCCTCCCCCAGGCGGCATATCCCTAACCCTAGACCATACTATGTGTGGAACACCTTATGACGTCATAATAGACGGCGTTGCCATAGTGAGGAAGTGAGGACCCCCTCCACCCGCCAAGGCGGCGTAACCATAGTGAGGAATACCTCTGACGTCATGATGACTATTTTTTTAGAGTGGAAAATTTTACAACGTCTGTAATGTTTAACTGATTTCAATAAAAATTTACCGTTTGATTCAGTTTTACGTCTAGTTTATGCAGGACCAGGGCTGCTCATTTGAACACGTCTTTGAATTGGCTTGCCATTTGAACACATCTTTGAATGGCTTGCTCTTCCCAAATCATCAACCAAAAAAATAAATAAATAAATAAATAAATGTAACAAATAAACATAACAAACAATTTCACTTACCCAAATTTTCACTTCCAGCAACAACAAATACCACCATTGTCACTTACTCTTGATTGATGACGTCACGATGATTGACTGTGGTAGAACTCTCGTTTTTCCCTACTCAGGGGGCGGGGCTTGAAAAATTTGGGATGAAAAATTATGCTTGTAGCCAGATATGCAGATGGCCTGTAAAACTAAAAATAAAACTGTATCAAACGGCAATTTTGATTAAAATCGGTTAAACATTACGAAAGTTATCTACTTTTTTAAGAGTTACTAAAATAGAAATTTGGAATGACAAAATTATGCTAATAGCCAGATATGTAAACAGCTTGTGACTCTTTGTGTAAAAAAGGTAGCTATAAAAGGTAGCTACTTTTTTTAAAGTTAAAAATTTGGGATGAAAAATTTATGCTTATAGCCAAATATGCAAATAGCCTATGACAACTTTATGTAAAAACTAAACATAAAACTGGTTCAAACAGTAAAATTTTGATTGAATTCGGTTAAACAGTACGAAAGTTATCTAATTTTTTGTTTTTAACAGCTAAAATTTCGGGATGAAAAAATTATGCTTATAGCCGCATATGCAAATAACCTGTGGCAACTTCATGCAAAAACTATGCATAAATTTGATCATACGGTAAAATTTTGATTGAAATCGGTTAAGCATTACGAAAGTTATCCTCTTTTTTATTTTTAAAAGTTAAAATTTTGGGATGAAAAAATTATGCTTATAGCCACATATGTAAATAGCCTGTGACAACCTCACGTAAAACCTAGATATAAATTGGGTTAAACTGTAAAATTTTGATTAAAATCGGTTAAACAGTACGAAATTTATCTACTTTTTTGTTTGCTTTTTTAAGTTAAATTTTAAGATGAAAAAATTATGCTTGTGACAACTTTGTGCAAACACTAGGCTTAAAACTGAATCAAACGGTAAAATTGTTATTGAAATCGGTTAAACATTACTGATGTTGTAAAATTTTCCACTCTAAAAAATAGTCATTATGACGTCATAGATATTCCTCACTATGGTTACGCCGCCTAGGCGGGTGGAGGGGGTCCTCACTTCCTCACTATGGTAACGCCGTCTAGTATGACGTCATAAGGTGTTCCACACATAGTATGGTCTAGGGTTAGGGTTATGCCGCCTTGGGCGGAGGGGGTAGGTCACGTGACCTATGACGTCATTATGACGTCATAGAATGTGGTAGAACTGTCGTTTCTACCCTTCCTTTCTATCATTAGTGATATTACACTTTCATTTATATGCCTTAAACTCATGTGGTTTAAGAACTAACCACACAAGCCCGGCTCAGTAAACAAGTATTCTCTCCCTTTCAAACGCCCCTTTCTTATTTTGACTTTTTAACGAAAGTAACTTATTTAAACTCAAATCGCGAAATAACAACACAACAAATACACAAATGACATAATTAGATGACGTTTGTAAGTAGATGACGTTTCGTTTTCAGACTGTGCTGTAAATATCGTCACAGCAGTAACTCATTTAAAAAACACCTTACCTTCCTTTCTGCCATCACTCACAATAAACTCTCATTTATGTGCCTTAAACTCTTGTGGTTTTTAAAACACCTCACAAGTCCGCCTCAATAAACAGGTATTTTCTCCCTTTCAAACGTTCCCTTCTTATTTTTGACAGTTCAAAAGAAGTAGCTTATTTCAACTCAAATCGCAAAATAACAACACAACAAATACACAAAAGACGTTTCGTTTTCACGCTCTGCTATAAATGTCGTCACAGTAATTATAAAAAATAAGATTCCTCTGTTCCAAAACACCCATGGGTGCTCCAAAACACAAATGACTTTTCGTTTCCATTCTGTGCTGTAAATATCGTCACAGTAATAACTAATTTAAAAAAAACACCATACCTTCCTTTCTGCCATTACTCATAATACACTTTCGCTTATGTGCCTTAAACTCATGTGGTTTTAAAAAAAACGTCACCCATGGGTGCTTTGGAACAATGTTCCAAAACACCTATGGGTGTTCTGGAACAAATGGGTGTTCTGGAACACTGTTGGAAAAACGCATATGGGCGTTTTGGAACAGTGTTCCAAACACCCATTTCCATACTACTGCTATGAAGATTTGAAAAAGTTGGCCTTGAATTTAACCGCGAAGATAAAAGTCAAGGTCAACCATTTTACAGATTTTTCTAGTTCCTGTTAACTCCCATATGTGTGGCAAGTTTCGTTTTTCTGACTCAAACCGTCTCGGAGAAGGTGTGTGGAAACATGTTTGGGTGGAAAGGAGAAAAAATAGAAGAAAAAAAACAGGCTGGAAGATAAACAGGTAAATCACCCACATGTGCTATCGAAGATAGCCAAGTGGGAACGGCACAACATGTAAACAACAAATAATTAACTTCGGCTGTTGGATTTCTCTCCTCATGATTATTTTTTACTTTGTATAGTGGTTATTTTTTCTTGTTCTTGTTTTTCTTCTGCTAGCTTTTCTTCTTCTTCTTCTTCTTCTTCTTCTTCTTCTTTTTCTTCTTCTTCTTCTTCTTCTTGATACTTATCCTATTTTAATCCCCTTCCGCCTAAATAATTTTGCGTGTCATGTCCTCCCTTTCTCGCGGTACGGTTCGTATTATAAAGGGAGAACAAGCAATAAAATTAGGTGTGATTTGAAAACAATAAAAGCACGGAAAGGCTGTTTGCATGCATTTTGCCTTTCCGTGAAACGGGCCCGTTGCACGCCAGGGTTAATGCATTACACAACGTTTGCATGATACAAATCCCCGTACCAAACTGGAGCCCATGTGCTCATAAACATTGAAATATGGTTTCAACTGACCACGCAGACACGTATTTTAAATTTCGAACCCATAGCTTGATAATGAAAATGGTTATCCTCTCTGTCACAAGTTTTTCTGTGTTATTTATTGCAGTATAACAAACATTTTACACCATTGCAAACGCATTCATTTGATCTATAATTTCATAACCTTTGTAATGCAGGTATTATCACACAACAATTATCTTACACGACCAACAATATGCATTAAGCACAACGGCAAACGCTGTATGAGTGAATTTAATTATTGATTTTATTTATTGTTAGTATTATAAAGATCACAGACATACCAGAATCTGAACCGAATACTTCCCATCTTAAGCATATGCGGCCTGATTGTTCTTGCGGATACACACGTGTGTAACGGGCAATGACTGGTGGATCCAAAGTGTACTCTTTCGGAGTATTGCTGTCTGTATTCCCCATTAACACTTGTTCAGTCCCATTGATAAAAGACAGATTACAGAAGATAAATCCAGTCAAGCTGTATCCGAATTTGTAAGTCTCTACCCAGTGGTTATTCCCGCAGTCGGCACAACCCTTAGTCACTATTTTGACAAGTTTACGCGGAACTCCGAGGTTGGCTTGTATGTACGGACTTGTGACGTCATTATCGCTGCACCACGCTGTGCTGGAGTTAAGTTTTGATTGTGAATGACTGTATTCATTGAGGTGACTTGAGCCGGTCAGAGCACTGTCCGCTAACGAGGCCACAAAAGCTTTCAAGCCATCACCTGCAAGCAACACAACCCTTGTTTTAATCGTGGTTTAATTACTTTTATTTAATCATATTTTATTGTACATAGATTATATTTTATATATGGTATATATAAACATATAATCTTTATCCGACCTTTTTCTATCAGACAAATACATCTTAAATGTTATCCTATATTATTTGCCCGATAAACAAACGATGTTGCATTAAGGTTAGAAAGACGCGGCCAAGCGGTAGGATCAACATTGAGTTTGCTACTTGCGTGAGTAAAAATAACTTATCATAGGTAGATGCTGGGAATGCGACGTTGCGTAGACAATAGTTGTTAAGATTTTGGGAAAACATTCCTAAGATACCTGGGACACGCTTTTCATAAAAGTATCCTTTCTGGCATTCCGTGATTGATAATATTTACGAAGTTACAATCCATGTCTGTTTTGTAAAAGCAGGTAACAAAACCAACCCTGAAAAATCTAAGAGAAATAAACGGCTGCGACTAAAAGGATTATGTTGAACTTTTTAGAAAGTTAGGAAATTGGTCCATCGACGAAGGGACCCAGGGCAGACGGTTTGATCGATGTCTTAATGATTACTAGATTGTTGCATTTTGATGCGTGTCGTTGCTGAAGATGTATTTTAAAAGTTTAATGGATGCATTTGTGTGTATGTTTTATGCAGCGTCACCTGACGATCCTCTTCTGGTTCGTAACTAATTTTGTAATGCCACTGTAACAATAGTACTAGCGAAGTCGCAAATAAGCCTCGCCTTTGACCTTACGTAAGCAGTTTATATAGAAATACACAAAAAACACCACCTGATGCGCTGCACTGAACCAAGCAAAGGCTTACAACCAGATTTAAGGGGAGTCGTTTTCCTCCAACTTCCATGGCGCTTTGAATCCCAATTTCGTAGTAAAATAAAGTTCTACGTGTTAGTGGCTTAACTGTATTTTAAAATATAATTTCCACATTTTAAGAGCCACATTTTACTTATCCATACTTTAGAACAATTCCTTGACCACTACCGATGTTTCAATGAACGTATTTCTGTGTATTGTTTCTTGTATAATAACCTCTATAATTGGAATGTGTAAGTTTGTTTCAGTTATGAAACCGTCCAAGCATATATCTTGTTTTGCATTATTGGCTCCGTGAAGAACTTTTAACATTCACTGAGCAGCTGCAGACTGAAATAACTCTGCTTTGAGTTCATTAATTTATTAATAACCTCATTTATACTAACTTTATCATCATGCTCTCAACGAACATAAATCAACCCGAGCTCAATTGTTATATGAATAAAAAAGAAACATCTAATTCTGAAGCTTCTAATTATATTCCCTTGCATATTTCATAATCATTGTTGTGCAACTAAATACCAGCCAACATCAACAACGCTGTGTTCTTGAAAACAAGCATGTTTCAGCCTGACCCAGAGCTTTTCAACCTCTTACTAACTCACTAGCACTACCTGGAATTCTATGAAAAGGATTCTCGTCTAAATAAAATTATAGAATGTCGTTTTAACATTTAATACTTATTTTGATATTAAAATATAATGAAAGATAAAATAATTAAGATAAAATATAATTGAAGATAAATCAATGTAGATCTCAATAATTTATATTTTGGTATCAAAAATTGAATTTAAGATGGCATAAATTTAAATTTTTAAACTTAAAAAAGCATAAGAGAGATACACATTTGCTTAAAATATAACGAATCATCGAATAAATTTTACGAGAGAAAAACTTGAATTATTGAGATAACAACACAATTTCTGATCTCAAGTATTACTTCTTTCTGTAAATTATAAATTTGAAGAAAGATTCTGTAAATAAGGACCAGTCACTCTGCATTTTCAGAAGTGTGTTTCTGAATTTTTCATTTAAAAATAGACTGATATTTTGATGTCAAAAATGAATTTTTGAGATCAAAAATTATTTGCAGATTTCAAAATACAAATTTAAAAAATATCATTTGGAAATATCGATATCTGAATTAAAGTCTTGATATCAATAAAAGGAAAATGAACTATTGAGCTCAAAATTGATATTTTGCTCTCAAATATTTCATTCTTGATATCAAGAAATGGATTTATGATCTTAAAAAATCAATTTTAGATACCATTAAGTAATTTTTAATATCATTGCATATTTCTTGATATCTCTAAATGTTTAGTGATATCAAAAATTATTTTTGAGATCAAGACTACATTTAGCGATATCCTAAATACAACTACATATAGCGAAAAATAATTCTTGATATCAAAAGATGGATTTTTTAAGATCAAAAATTAATTCTTTTGAAATCTAAAATTAATTCTTGATATCGATAACGCCTCAAAATGTGAAAATGATATTCCATATGCATTGGGCTTGACCATGTTATTGTTATATAATTTAATTTAATTTTATGTATAATTTAATTTCAAATATCTGGACAGGTTTTAAGTAAAACGTTGGCTTCGATCGAAAACACATTGTTTACTTAAAATATATGTAAGACATTTTAAATCATGATTAGTTATTGACGCTTTTTGTTTCCGCTTTGTGTTCATTTTCATGATGAAAACGTCTGAACAGGCGCACTGTGCATTATATAAATGATATGTGCGTTGTTTTTATAAGCTAAATGCGATGATCATAGTGAAATGTTGTATTGGTTCATAAGACCACTGTGTGAATTCTAAATCTTACCTAGTCATTAACACTTGACAAGCCTTTGGCTTGCAAGAGTTATATGAATTTGTGCGAGCAAAATTCGTCCTTTTTCTCTTCTTGACATTTTTTCGATTTTTTGTGTCTTCTTCTTCTCTGACACTATGAGCCATAGGACCATAAACGTGGGACTTATGAAGAGCTTGATCTGAACGTATGCATGTCACTTTTTATTTTCGTCTTCGATTCCGTTTGCTTTGTTAAAAGGCCATGTGAAAAGAGTGTATTTTTGCAAGTAAATGCAGTGCATTTAGCGTACATCACAGAACACAGCTGCTGAGCTTTGTGCGAGCTCTCACTGCGTAAATAGATAACACGTGGTATGCCTGCTCAGTCAATAAAACCTTAAGTCAACAAAACCAAACACTACTCGGCTTATAAGACGTATTCAAGCTGTGCTGTTTCCAATATATTAATCAAGGAATAACTCATTGAAGCAAGTATTATTGCATTTAATTTTTGTCAAGTGTTTAAAATTTCGCTAGCGAAGTAAGGCTCTAGTTTTAAATACTGTGACTGTTGGCAAGAATTATCAGATTCGGTTACGCACTATTCCTGGTGAGAGGAGGATCATTGACACAGGGTCACAGAGTAAGAAGCAACGCTATGCTTTTCTAGACAGGTTTCGAACTGGCAAAACATTTTTGGAAAGCTTCAGAACACGGAAAAAGGCTGTCCTGTCTGTAAAGAAAAAGGAAATTAGGCTGAAAATTTTAAAAAATTCTACTTGAATTTAGAAAGTGATTACTTTTCTTTTCGTCAAGTGTTACAAATTTAGCTTTGAGAAATAGGTTCTCGTCTAAACAAGTGCTAGGACTTACTGATAGTTTCCTTTTTTAACAGATTGAAACTCGGTAGGACAAGAGAGCGAGATAACTCAAACAGATCGATTACAACATTCTGATAATGAACTGAAAATATCAATTCTTCTTCATTATATTAGCAGTTTTTGTTTTGATGTACTGAAGCTCTGAAGCTCATTTAACGTGGTCATGTGTCTCAAACACCTAAGTAATAAAAAGGAAAAAGGCAATTTATCATTTATATAGTGGCTAGCTCCAATTTTTTACAAATTCTTAAAATACAAATCTTATTATCAATTAGGCCATTTTATAACATACATTTTATAAAAACAGAATAACTTTTAAAATTAAATTTGCTTTAGTCGACACTACTGACTGTTATTGTGTTGCGTTTAGGTGGATTTCACTTTGAGATATTTAAAGAATATCATAGTATTCTTGTCCAATACACAGAACATTTCGCGATACACGAATAATACATAGTTTATTATTTTTTCAACTGGAGCGGTAGTCCGCTATTTATAAGCGAAGTGATACAAACTTTTCTTTTTCTTACTTAAAACAAAACCTTTAACGGACTGATACAATTGATATTCGGCGCCATAAAGTAACCTCATAGAAATCGGGGAGGAGGGGCGTCCTTGGTCTTCAAAGTGATATGAATAATCTGTTGAAGACCACATACAACAGAAATTCCTAAAATATTATTACTTAATTTATGAAGATCGCCCCGAAAAAGACCTATTTCCAGGATGTTCCAGGAATATAAAACTCTGAAACGATCGCTTAAGTTTGGTGATTCGAAAAATTCGGTGATTTTTTCACTGTCAAAAGTGGTCTGAAGTGAAGAGTTTAAGAACCAACTATATCTATGTTGATAATTCCTTCAAAAATTGTATCAAAGCATATTATCTTTAGTAAAGAGATCCTGTCTTATTTTGCTATTCTTACCTTGCAACCAAAGAACCCGAATCTCATGCAATGCGCTACATTTTTTATACAACAGTGCACCTTGCTGTGTTAGCTGTACGGGTACTCATGCTTTGTTATAGCCCAAGTGTTGCAAAAACTTGTTTTTATTAAAACACAACATCTAAAGAAGAATGGACACCTCCCTAATATCAGATATGATTTCGATTTTGTAGATATTCGTGTGTTTGACGAGCAGCTCGATTTACAATTTTCATTTGTAAAACTAGTACTATCTATACATAGGATGTCTTCGGAAACTTGATTTACAACTGATGACAATATATTGTTTTTGCATTTTCATGGCCCTTTCAAAAGCATGGTTCTACTGCTGAACTTTAAGAGGATTGACAACCTTCGGGTTGATTATGAGATGTCATATTCGTTAAAGGAGGGTGCTGCATTTCGAAGCGATATTACATGTAAGGACAATGAATTCGCCGAATAATATTCTTTCGTTATTGGAAGGTACAAATTGTGAATACGCATTGATGGTGTCAATCCTGCTGTTGTGATTAAAGGTCGGTTCGAAGGATGCTACTTTGCTGCACAACTTTTTTTGTTCAGAAAATTTGTAGTGTAGGCGCCACGTTATTTAACCTTTAATGGCCCCTCTGTATTCTTACATCATAACTGTGATTGACCATGTCTCTCTCTTTGGGTGACCACAGAAAAATAATATGCTCTGATTGAACCAAGACATTTCAGGGTCAGGTGGGTCATCTCAGATTTTTGCGTACATACCGCTTCAGAACCCTGCTTCACGAACTAGAAAACTTAAAATGTAACCAGGGTGGAATTGAAGGATCTCTCCTGTATTGTGTGAACTCAACTATTTTACTGTAAATTTGTTTCTGGTTTTTGGAGTGATAGTGACCCTTGTCTGAAAGCACATATCAGCCTTGTTAGTGATTTCTCTGACAATCCATATTATTGTTTCTTACAGCAGTTATCCTCTGTATTGCTACTTCTTCAGTGACGATTACGTTATATTCATGGTACGAAATCGTCAGAATGTTCTCTGTGTTGTTATATTATGGCAAGATATCGTCGGAATGTACACGGTGATGTTTTATTCATGGCACGCTATCGTCGGAATGTTCATAGCGTTCCTGTACTCATGATACGGTATCATCGGAATATTCACAGTTTTGTTGTATTCATGAAACTTTATCGTAGGAATGTTCACAGGGTTGTATTCATTGTACGATATCGACGGAATGTTCACGACGTTGTTGTACTCATGGTACGATATCGTCAGAATGTACACGGAATTGTTGTATTCATGCCAGGATATCGTCGGAAAGTTCAAGATGTTGTTGTTGTCATTGTATGATATGGTCGGAATATTACCAATGTTTTTGGACTGCTGGTCCGATATCGTAGGAATGATCAGAGTGTTTTAAAGGGAGACTTCAACCTGGATTTGACCTCGCATTTACCTCTAGCTTATAAACATAAGATGAAGGAACTTGTTACTTCACTTGTTTGTGTTAGATAATCAAGCATATCTAGTATTACAACGACTTATTCCTACCCTTTAATGATCCTTCGGTAAGACTGGAACTCTCGAGTGTCAACAGTCTCCAGAGTATGGCGCAGGGATTATAAAGCCCATTAGTTGTTGATACCCGACACCAGACAAGCTACGTGTGTGCTTATACCTATATAACAACTGATGTTATAAATTCTATATTTGGGATGTGAACATCTTTGTGGTACTACGGTTATAGTAGTTCTGATACTTTTTTTTAGCTTTCATGGAGTTTAATTATTATCTGGCAAAATTACTAGCTTTAGCAAAAAAATATTCTCCTAGACAATATTGAGAGCATCGTACGAATTTGTCATTACGCTAGCAATTTAATGCCGGGGAGAGTTTTTACAACAAAAAAGACGCATTATCATAAAACCGTCTTTACTAGAATTACATTTATATTCGTTTTATTTATTTTTGTGGTAAAATAATGCAGGTTTAATCTTGCATTGCATAATTATTATTGTATCACAGGATCATTAGCACTGGCCAACATAACTAAATGTCAGACCTGTTTTCAATATTTATTTGATATTTACAAAATCTACAACAATGTCGTTGTGACCAGTAAAAATGACCTTCTTTTTGTACTGTATCATTTTGCATCTAAAATTTTTATATCCAGACCGACTGAACAAAATTTGAGGGTGGGCAGGGTATCTAATGCTTGCACAAGCTCTTGCATGAGAAAATAGCAATAACACTGCCAGGGATAGATCCAGTTATGAAAACATTAGGAGAACATCACAGCCACTGTGCATGCTCTAAACTTGAAAACATATCTCTCATGCAAAACCTCTGTTTGTATATAGATCCAGTTAAAAAATTTTTTGGAGAACATCACAACCACTGTGCATGTTCTAAACTTTAAAAGAGACTCTGTATGTATGTAACTAAAGAGATATTGTGTCGAATTGGCTATAAAGCAATGAGAATGTACAATATAAATAGTACCAATGACTAACAGAAATTGAAAAGCCCCCTTAAGGCATTTGCCTAAGTTACTCTTATTTAAACAAGGTAAAGTTGAAGTGTATGTTATGAAAATAAGATTTCTAAATGACCCACTTCAATCCACATCAATCAGATCTATACATTATTTTAAAGGATTTGTTTGATTGTTTGTTTTTCGGATCGGAATAAAGGCAATATATTTTATTGAAAGTGGCGATCTGAAGCATGCGCAATCTCAATGTGGTTATATTCAGCACACAAACATGCCTGCGTAAGAGACATAGCTTTTTGTACAATGACCCATGTCTTAACACTTTACTCAATAGGGGGCGGACAGGAGCAGGAGCTAAAAGTGTGTCAGAGTGACCCACATATTAACACCTCACTTAATAGGGACGGCCTGGGGCAGGAGCACAAGGTATCGCAGCGTGACCCACATCACTTGACTTAATACAGTTCGGGCAGGAGCAAGAACACAAAGTGCATCAGCGTGACCCACATCTTAGCACTTCACTTTAAGCGGGGACGGGAGTAAAAGCACAAAGTGCGTCAGCGTGACCGTCTTAACACATTACTTAACACCTTGGCGGGAGTGACCCACCTCTTTACACATCACTTAACACCTCCTCAGGATTGACCCACGTCTTAACACTTCACTTAACACGGGGGCCGGAGTGACCCATGTCTTAGACACTTCACTTAATACCAAGGCTGGAGGGACCCACGTCTTAGACACTTCACTTCACTCTTTTATATGGATCACTTCTGCCTGCTACAATATTGTGCTTAAGTCTGAATTTATTGTTCTTGTTTTTTATATAATATGGCTAGTGTAATAATTGACAGCACTTTCCTTGCTTTAGCCTCGATCCACCAGATGAAAGCTGTTACCTTACAAATTCAATTTCTTTTTACTATTCTTTACATTTTGGTTTCTTTAGGTTTAGTTGCGAAGCCAACAAGCTGAGTTATTGAAGGATAATCAGCCAAAGGAAGTGTCACCGGAAGTGACTTTTAAATCATCACCATTTACTAATCCCATGGCTTGATGCACATACTTTTATGATCTGTTAAAACATTATTCCTGTTTCGGTTTTTTCTTAAGCGGCGATGCGCTGACAAATATGTAAAATAGCTTTTTAGTCAATTCCTGTATATAATGAGGTTTCAATTAAGGATAAAAATTTAGGCCTCCTATTTCTAGATAGCTATGTAGAAGAAATTTCATTGCCTTGCTTATAGAATTTACATGTGGTGCTTGAATCTCATTTTGAGAGTAATCTTAAACAGAAGTATCTTTATGTGTTTTTGATTTGTACATGGGTAGTTTATTTTAAAGAAACATACCAGATTGAAAACTTTTATTCTTTTAGGGAGAAAGTCTTGCGAAAATAGACGAATCTTTATTTTACAATATATTGCAATCTATTTATAGCTGATTGATTTTTATTGATAGGTTTTCCCTTAGAGATTCCTCTGTCGTACCACTAGCATATTAAAACATCCTGTACTGCCATGACACTTTCAACAACTTTCCCTCTTTTTCATGTTCCCATAGTAAAATAAACATTAACACTATAATCACGAAAAGTGTGTCAAAGTAATAGTGGTCTCAGGTCATTTTCAAATAATTTCGTCGCGCCTATGGTTCAAATATGGTGCAAATTATAAAATCTACACAACTCGGAATATCGTATTATCTATTTCTTAACTGAATAATTCTACAAGCATAGGTTTTCTTCGTTATGTTGAAAGATTCTCTCTTAATTTTTCAATGTATTCTTATGTAGGTCTGATAAATTTGCTCATTTACTTCCAGTAATTATTGAGTTATTTTGGAAACGTGTTCTTTGTATTTCTGTTTCACTTATTTTATCCCCTATATATTTTTTATCCGACAGATTATTTTATTTCATATTTTTAGTGATCTTTCTTCTTATTTTTTAACCACCGCATACAAGATCACATTGTAAAACATCGCATTTTATTACATAGCATGACTTCAACGCCAATTACTTCTAGCCATTTTGATTTTACAGGAGAATTGATATATTCTACAAAAGTTTGCAAAACGCTTCTGTGGTTCTGAGGTGTGTATGAAGCTGAAAGTGGATTCCTTGACAATTCGGTATTTGGAACACAATTCGGTTAAAGTATATAATTGACGAACCATGTTAAGAATTTTGGCTGTTATGGTGTTTGATTGCGTTCCCACACTCTTATCCCTTTCCTTAAATAAGGAGTTAACGCATTCTCTCAACATTTGGTATTCCTCAGCGTATCTCTTTACGAGCAAAGGCAGATACTTATTTTCCTCTAGCTTTGTGTAATGTAGATCGCAATATAATGAGCAATTTCTTTATTTGCACTGTTGATTTGAATTTATTAAAATATTTTCCAAAAAATAAAAATAATAAATTGTGTCAAACAAAACGGAGAATATATTACAGCCTGGGATAATATTTTGAAATGGAGTAATGAAAAAGAAATATTTCCATGTTAGAGTTTGCTACATAAAATTACAAACTGAATACAGTAATTCTTTTTGTTCGTTATTTTTCAGTTAACAAATTTACCAATCAATACGATTTCCTGGCATCTCACATACACTTTCCAAACTGCGTTTTCCACCCTAACCCCCCTTCAACCCCACACCCACCTTAACAACATCAGCCAACCCTAGCAACTCTACCTCCTCCCCTACGGCCACTCAAATAATAGTAGAATGTCTCGTGGAAGCCAATGCCAAACTAACCTAATAAAAAGTTATTTTTAGCAAATAAAAACCAATTAGAGATTGCAAACGTTACACGGACCTTTGTTTGCTAATAATTGATTCATACTTTAGTATCTTTGAAAGAACTTTGTTTACTGAATAATGTAACGTTAATGTCGGTTTTTTTTCACTTCCCATGACCAAACTCTATGTTACGGATAGAATGTAGCACTGTGTGTAAAACACTAAGCTGAACTATACACCACATGCTCTTTGACAATTAACTTCATATCGATGTTGGTTGAACCTCAGATTGTTTGCTGTGAGTTTTTTTTTTTTTTTTGCTTCCAGGTTTCTTCTGTACGACACCCAGGGGAGCAGCGTAGAGGAAGGCTGGAGAGGGCGAGGGGTAAGAGGAAGGTGGTGAGGGAGAGGGGGAGGAGGGTAGAGGGGGAGAGGAGGACGAGGGTAGAAGTAGGTGGGGAGAGAGGGAGAAGGGTAGCGAAAGTTCGAGGACGGGTGGAGAAAGGTGGGGAGGAGGGGAGAGGAGGAGGAGGATAGAGGGAAGGGGAGGATAGGGCAATACAAATACCTTTGACGATTCATTAGCTGTGTCTCCGATTTATTTATGGTTATTTTAATGTAGCACTTGTCACCAGTTGAAATCAATCGGGACGGGCATAAGTCAATTGCTCAAACAGCAGAGACCTACAAAGCCACACGTCGTGTGTGCTATCGTGTTTGCTATCCTTTAGTTATTGATATTTAAATTTACGGGAGAGAATATTCTCATTATTCTTTGTTCCATTATAAAAGCTTTGCAATCAGAATGGAATCCAATCTAGGAACTTTGTTTAAATTTATTTCAATAACAATAATTATCTTCATATTTAACCAAAACGTATATTATTGTTACACTGAAAATATTAACGAACTGTTTGTAGAAATATCATTGGGAGATCAAATAATTTTCTACACAAATCAGAATCACCCATTCTGTAGTGACGTAACTATCAGCTTGCATACACATAGTGTATTGGAATGTGTTAGCCAATGCGCAGGCCTGGAGACGTGTGCCCATGCATTCTTTACAACCGCTGTCTGCACTCTGTGTACTTTTCCGGAAGATGACTTATATACATATACTGCTGAGGATAGTTCGAACAGTTCTATTTTAATTTTCGCAAAGAATGCACCTGTTTTGCCGTTTTGGAATCGGCGAAGTGAATGTGATCTCGAGCCGGTTCCCTTTGGCACTGATGGCAATTATTTCAGCGAAGAAAGCATCGCGGCGGGAAGAACGCTCACGGGTTTCACCCTATGCCTATGCGAAGGTGAGATCAATGAATACTATGAAATGCGATCTACGGTCGCTCAATGGAGCCTAGAGATGTACGTGTTCAATCTTTATGCGGCTTCTCGAGGTGGGAACTTTAAGGTGCCTGGCTTTGGAGGTTCGAGTACAGCATGCGGGTGCTGTGTAGGGTTATTATGTGTGTCAAAAACCATCGAGAAGGGTAGGTTTGAGGCCAGATGCTGTTCGAGATGAATGCTAAATTCCTTAAAAGGGGAAATTTTTCATTCAGTGTTCCGTGCTTCTCACAAAAGAGTTCGCTAGTAAATACACTCGGCGTCCAACATAAATGGCAGCAAATTCTGCACAGTCTCATTGTCTGTAAATGTTTTATCCTTTGATTGTAGAAACATGCGCTCTGGCTGTTACTCTATTCACAAATCGTTTCAGATAACCTTTTATGCTGGTGAAACTGGAAGAGTGTCGCAATGCATCTCATGGGGTTTGTTGTAATACTTCATGTGATGTTTGGTTTATTTATTTGGTTTGAACACTTTTGATAGATTACTGCAAGTATAATGCGGGAAAAATAAAAATAAAAGAAAAATCGCAACTCTATATTCACCAAATACATATTTTCAGGATCCGTTTGTGGCATCTACACTTTCTATGATGGCGAGGAGCAGGTGACCAGAGGCTGTGTCCATCCGGCAGGAATTTATCTGACCACAGTTTTTATGCCGGGTGAGGTCGTCACAGGAATAGATTGGTACCACGACGGACTTAGGAAGGGTCTCACACTCCACACTACCCACACCACATATGGTCACTACGGCGTTACTACGGGAACCGCAGTCACTTACCGTGTCTATGATCTAAAATACATCTATGGACAAAGCGAAAGTCGTCTTAACTACATTGGTTTTCACGTTGCTTTTTGTTTTGACTAATAACACGTAAAACCTTGGTCTTTTCGGTTATGCACCAGTTTATTGTCCGTTTTTTTTCAAAAGATTTTATATAATACCATGCTAAACATTCACTATGGCAGTATGTATGACAATATACTCTACAGAACATCCGTTACTGGTAATAAATTTTACATATCTGAAAATCATTTAAAACCAAATATGGCATATTTTGACTGTTTAAAACTGTTTTGTAAACTATTAGTAATTTGGACATTTAAAACTGCAAGTTAAAATTGCGACCGATATGTTTAGACACTAGATTAAATACAGTACATTGAAAAAGATATATCTGAAATTAATATCACGTTCTATTTTGAAAAAAGAAACAGTAAAGAAAGAACATTTTGCGTCTTCCATCTTTAGAAAAGCTTTCCCTTTCATATCAGATATAAATACTGGACATTGTTTTTGCTTTGAGAATTCATCGCAATTTTCTTAATCGTATAAAAATTGAATCTTAAGTAGAATTACGGTTCTACTCGAAATGAGCTACTTTGGCCAAGGGGCCAACTAAACGGTTCGATAATGGACTATATAAAGTTCCTTTTAATTAGAAAACTCATTTTCATTTCTAAAAACCATAAAATAATATTTTCTATATAATAAGTCAATTTCTATGTATTGTGTTCTTTTAAAAGGATTCACTCAGAGGTATAGTTAAATACCGCAACAAGGACAAAAGATATTTATGAATGTCTTTTCCAAAATATAGAGATATCATTGCTGATAGATTGCAGCTATAACGAAACATTTCTATGTAGACTATTTTCTGTGTTGTTCAAAATTTTCTTGCAAACGTTTCCGTACTGTGTGAAAGACGTACGCTTATACACACTTAAAACCATTATTTGCCAGTTATACTGTGATCTTTACCCTGGTCATTCACACCGATTGAGAAACACACTGCAGCCTGTATCTGGTTATACTTGTTATTCAAATGAATTCTTTCAAAAGTAACAGAGTGGTACTCAGAGCTGTGTTATTTATTCCAAACCAAATTACTTGAGCATGTCTTTTAAACATTTACCTTGTATGTTGTATTACGAATTCGACTTAAATTAACTAGGTCGGACGCTGAATCAACGCATGTAAAATCCCAAGCACTGGAACTGCACTGTTTCCGTTTCAAATATCTTCAATTATGTGTAGGATGTTATTTCACATTTTATAATGGATTTATGCAATAACGTATTTATATATTTAACGAATAACTATTACTGCATAACGTAAGTATATAGTTAGCGAATAACTAGCACTGTATTCATTCTCGTAAATTCCGTCAATGTTTATCCCCTTATATTTTGTATTTGACACAGCAAATCCATTTTCCCTTAATTTCCACATGAAATACATCACATTTTGGCTTTTGATATCTATTTAGCTCAGCAGGTTATATATACAGATGCACGTTATATTATTCTTATATATCTTTGCTGTTGCTTTGTTAAGAATATTTTGTCATAAGACCTTTTTTAACTTTGATAATGTATGGTATTTTCTCAAGTAAGTGAATTTTTGGTGCATCTATTCTGGCTTAAGAAATAAATTTGGCATAGTATTGATTTGATTTCCATGATTAAGCAATATAATATTTTATATTTTGTTTATAGTACGTAATCTTAAAAAGTTCTGAAATGCTAATATCGGATTCCTGCAATAAGTCATTTTTGCAAACATTTAAGTGCATAAATAAATTTAGCATAGAGTATTAATTTGATTTTCATTATTTCCTGTACAATTTCCTGAGTAAATTCCTGATTTTAATTCATAAATGGGATCATTTTCTGTCCCTTAACAGATTTACAAGAAGTGAGTGTAGTTTTGCAGAGTTTACTAACAGACCTTTGAATTTGCAGTGGTGTTTATGCACATTTTAGACTAAATATCGGACATTCAGTAAAGTGTGAAATCATGCTAAATAAATAAAAATTTTCACAACCTATTATTACAAGCACATGAGGGAGATTTGGTGTCTTAAGACCTCAGTCATTGAATTTAGCATGCAAAATTGATACATAAGTAAATTGATACACAAGTATCAATTTGCAATATCAATATCAGTCTGTTAGTGATACCAGGCCAACGTAATTACCGTAACAGTAGACAAACTGTGCTAAAGTTGTGCGAATGTGGAATAATATTACTGCCAGTTGATGAGACTGAGGGAACAACCATTTGACATTGTGGACTTTTAGCGATGGGTCGTGCTTTCTGTTTTTTCGAACCCACGCCTGTCAACTGGTATACAGGCGAGAAGGGTTATTCTTATAAGCTTCTCTTTGCGAATTGAATAGATTTTGTGAAAATAGTAGAAAGGTATGCGGTGCTCATTCAGTTTGTTTGGAAATCAGTTCTGCAGTCACTGATGGCAAACGTCACAAATATCACCAAAATATCACCAAAACCGACCGCATAGCGATCATGCACCACAAAGAGTGTCGTCTTATGGCTGAAATATCTTCAAATAATCAATAATAATAACAACATTAATAGCAATAACCAGATAACAATAATCAGATAAAGATCTTCACACTCATCTGATGTGTCGATGATGTGTGGATGCCACGACGCCTCAATGCAACGATCCAAGCTACAGGAGGGCACACAATACACCGAAAATTGTAAAGTGCATTATGACCTCGGAATGTTGTTTAATTACAGACGTTGCAAGCTGTGTATCGAATTGAATATTGGCAAATTTTAAGCCAATCTCTTTCTTTCTGTATGAAATGTTCATAATATTAAATACCTCTTTAAATATAACAAATTAACCTGCCATTGCGTTTTTAAATTGTGTTAGTGCGTTATCCGATGCAAATATTAATAGCAATAACTGCTTTCAGCACAACTCTAGACGTATGACAATGTGTCTGTTTTGTTGGAAATCTACGGGTAGTCGATATATTTCAAGAATTTATTATCATATCATATGGAATTAAGCCAAACTAATTTTATATTAGCAGTGAGCGACCAGGAACAAAGAAGTATAAATACACTGCACAGATCACAATTTCACCACCAGGAATCTGTCACTTTCATTGCTATGCTCTTATGTTAGTAGAATGCATTGTTTATCTGAGCAAATGTTTCCTTTATTGTGTCCTTTAACATCAGTGCTTTATGAAAAGTAATAAGTTTTATGTCAAACAACAAGATATCACAAAAAGCTGTGTATAGTCATCTCTGACTGGTGCTAGCGTAAACGTTCATTTCACAGTGTACTGATCCGTGATTGATAAAGACGCTTAAAAATTACTTATTTTCTATTTCAAATTTAGTCGAAGAAGAAAACCCTGTTGAATGTTGAATGTTTCTTTTATTACTGTTTCTCTGAATGGCATTCCGATAGAATGGAATTCTTTTGTATTATTCGTATTTGAATGTTAGATTCCCTATACTCTGGATGTCAGTCGGTGCACAGTGTATCCAAATAGAGTACTCATAACTGTTATTGTTCTTATACTGGTGCATAATTGTATAATCACACTCAACTATATAGGAAATCTGTAGTATAACAGAATTTACTGCGCCGGTTCCACCCAGGTAATAACGCTTCATTTATCACACCGTTGTATTGTCCGCTTGGCAGTTCTATATTTAAGACCAATATCTTTCGGCATGTAATATATTAACAAGACAAATCCAGAACACATTGCGGTAGCTTTTAAATGTTTATACTTAAAATCGACCACTTGCTGAAAAGGGCATGCTTCTGATGTCATCTCTCAGTAGGAAAGCCTTTATACCATCCCTAGAAGCCATCCGAGTGGTGAATGCTTTAAGGAGAGGAAATCCATCCAGGCAACCTGGACTGTATAGCTCATTGTTATGTAGTATATCAAACATGGCGTAGTCCGCAAACGTGATCTGTCAAATAGAGTTATCTTAGTTAAACAAAAATAAAATTTTGAGGTAAAGAAATAGTGGTGTAAAATCAATGATCTTGTGACGTTAAAAGAAAACATGCAACTGACAGAACGTCCACTTATCTCAATCTCGTTCCAATTCCCTTACACGAGCCAGAACCCCGGAAATTAGACACACATGGAATTAAGACCTCTTATGACCACTTTCTAAGGTAGTCTTATTTTCCTGGTTTTGATGTATGGCGTTATAAGGTATCGTGATTTGTCAGTTGTTTAAAAGTTGCACAATTACCAGAGTTCCTTTAAAAACACTGTTGAATAAGTCGCCCAAATTTTTTATTTCACTTTCATTAGCTCAAAATGTAAACCTATATTTTTTTCTGAGGCAACTCTAAGAACATTTATCTCTACTAATCTCTACTAAAGATATGATGACAACTGATAGCGATATGAGGACAACTGATGTCGATATGATGATAACTGATGCCGGTATGAGAACAACAGTTACATCAGTTACTGATGGCGATATGAGGATATCTGATGGCGATATGATGATAACTGGCAGTGAAACAAGGAGAAGATATAAGGACATATAGCGACGTGAGAAGCGGTCGTCCGCACGTTACGACACCGCCACAGGACGGTCGTATTCAAGTGATGAGGACACTGGACAGAGACACTGCATAAACAACACAGTAACTTGTCAAAATGACATCATCCAGTGTGATTTATTCTAACTTTTTATTTTATTTTTATCTAAAAAAAGGCCGTGTCTGATTACCATTTGCAATACATTCATACAGTTGTTAAAGCTGTGTATGGGTTTATAGATTTAAATGGAAGCTTTTCTCCCTCATGAATATATTTAACCTTTTAGAAATAGAAAGAAGAAGGTAAAAGCTGAGCACATAGTAACAAGCCATCAAAACATCACCTGGTTTCCAACGAAGAAGCCATTCCCATTATTGTTCTTTGATAAAATGTTCTGTAAAAAAAGAAGTGTATCATATCTGAAGTATTTCTTATAAACATTACTTCATTAAACCTTAAGTCTGTTAGTAACAAATATACAGTGTGAATATTGTTTATATTTGTGGAAATCAACTTGCAACAACATATTAACCTTTAAATTAGGTTCAATAATTGATAAGTTTGTATGATTATAGTGATTTCTAAAACCAAGTGTTTCTGTCACAAAGAAGGTGAAGTTCAATACCATTACTTTACCTCAAAGCACTTAAGATTACCCGGGAGCTCTTTGAGATATTTCTCTCTTTCTTCTTCCTGTTTAAATAATTTACATAATTTGTGACCATTGAAAATATATTACAATAAACATTTTGAGCGAAGATTTTCCCTGGCATTTTTCACGATCAATACAAGTAATTCGTATCCAAGTATTCACCTAAAAGCAAAAGCCAACAGAGGTAGCCCTATATGTCACCAAAGTTAGCAAAATGGCTTTAAATGAGCCACCAAATGTTTACGAGATCTCTTTCTGATCACAATCGGTAGAGGTAAAAACATTCAGACACAACCATTGCATAATATGAATTACGATACAAAATTAATTTATATCACGTCGAATGATGTTGATAACTTAATTAATATTAACTACTCAATCAGTCTTAAATTCTATTTTTTATATGTACTAATCATTAAGTTATGTTCTCAATGGTACGAAATAATACGGTTTATTGGAAAATGTCAAGATAGTTCAAGATAATTACATATTTGTCTCCTGAGTAGAGCATCCTAGCAAATTTGCAGAGAAGATCGTCCTCGCCGGCATAGACCATGTCAATGCGTGCCGCTTCCCTGTCGTTTGCTCCGTATAGACCGTGTTTTCTCGCTAGGTGGCGTATGATAGCATGTGACTGTGGAAGTTCCAGGTCACCATCCATTAGGCATGGTAGTTGCCCAAACAGCTGTTATATTAATCAATATTTTGAAAGTATATATATATACAATCTTCAGGATTTTTAGCCAGGTTGAAGTAGTGCTAAAAAGGTTTGATGCTGTGGCAAATGACTAATTAGTACAATTTGTGTGAGATTTAGCTGCTACATAATATAAAAAACTACGATAAAAGATAATATTGTACGAAACAGTTGCATCCTCACCAATAATGTGTTTCAAAATACAGCTTAACGAGAAAATAGAAATGAATAGGTTTACCATTTTAGGTTTCCATTCTGCCCATTCGTCCATATTGACGGGAATGAGTTCATATTCTAATCCGTTGTCTTCTAACAAATACCGGACAGTCTGTGCTCTGCCTGAAATTGCATTTTCAGATTCACAATTGTCACCCGGTTTGTAATATATAGGTAGTGAGAGACAAAAGAAAGCATTTTTATTTAAACTATACAGATTTTTAATCAACATTTTGACCATAGATTTAACCCTGGTTAACACAATGTGGATTTGTTTATGTTCTCTAGCATACTTTTCAAGGTGTTTTTTTTTTTGGGGTTGTGCCATCTGGCATATTAATCCATATGAATTCCACATGTATAGTTGAAGCTTAGTGGCACTTGTGGACGTAGCGATCGCTTTAAAACAATAGGATATCAAGATCCGCGGCTTGCTCAAAATCGGCGGGACTAAGCGATCGCCAACTTAGATTGTGGGATTTCGATGCGCGACGTTGCAAGACGTTTTGGGTGTTGCAAAAGCACCGTGTATAAACTGAGAAGGCTATATCTGGATACAGGAAGCACCACGGAGATACCTAGAAGTGGTCGTCCGCACGTTACGACGCACCTCCACAGGACAGTCGTATTCAATTAGTTCAGCTCCGTGATTGCTTTCAGACTGTCACAAGGACTGCATCGGAGGCACCTTGGCGCATCAATTACCGAATAAGTGCTTTTTGTGTCTTTTTGTTATTTTATAAGAGATTAATGATAAATTTTCTTTTTTCTAATAAAAACTTATCTACAGGCCCCTCCCCCTATCTAAAAATAGAAGCCCCGGGGCTCCAATAAGGGAGCTATTTCCGAATAGAAGCCCCGGGGCTTCTATTTGGTTTCTAAATGAGAGCCTAAAATTGGCCAGTTTCCAAAAAGAAGCCTCCGATAGAATTTCCTTAAAACGTCTCATATTAACATTTTATCAAATGCTGATATTATATTAGAAATTACATTAAGGTTGGCCTTGTATTAGCATTTGCTAGAATGTTAGATTATTTTGATATGAATGAGCTTGCAAATTGATTCACAATACTTAATTGTGATATCAGTATTACACATTTTCGTTAAATAAATGTTTTGCAGTATAAATTGTCATTTAGGCCCGCGTCAGTAAAATCGCAAGTAATGAATAAAGTGAAAGAAAACAAAAGTAGTGGAGAATATTGCATTGCAGATAAGCCCAAATGAAGGCAAATCAGTAAATTTATTAAAGTGCTACTCATGCCTCTTCTATTTTAATATAGTGTCAACATATTTCGTACATCATCTCCACTTTTCCATTTGAAAATTTTTCCCCAAAAATATTAAATTATCTTACCTTTAAGATGAAAGTAGACCAGTTTGTACTTTGCCACTGAAAGAAATTTGTAAATTAAAGTTCAAGAGCCTTAACTCTTTTTGCTGAGTGTCAAGAATAAAGCATATTCCGGATGTTATTTGAAAAACGTGATTTGCTTACAGAAATTCGAAATTAACCTCAGAATTAAGTTATCAAGACTATTCAAAAAGACGTAGTTAGAATTACATCCATTATTTAAAATTTTGAAGGCCGAGTAAAGATTCTGTTATTTTGGACCCGAAATTCCCAACCAGCCACCCCACCGGTCAAAAAATAATAGGGGAAATAAATTGAACGTAAATATAGATCGCATTCCATTGAACATTTATCAGAAAACGGAACTAAGGATACAATGGTGGACGTAGCATCCCCTGCCTCCATCCCTACGCAATTTGAGTTATATAAGTTTTACAATATTGAATTTAATAACAAAAAATAATCGTCCAGAGGAAAAACTTATGTTTGCAATGTTTACCATCTCCGGTTCCAATCCCACACCCTCCCATGGTTACAAATTTATTCCCCATTTCATCACTTGGAGGCAATACAGTCACCCTTGCTTCGAAATTCAACTGATAATTGATAGAACAGTGTGAATAATATTGACTTCTTAAACATACATGTATTCTTTTATATAGAACCTGATGGTGGCTAGCGATTTCACTAACTTGTCGATAATTAGCCGTTCTCTAACCTTGACTTCTTTGACATTGAGAATATGATATATAAGACGCGTCAATGCTAGAAATCGAGAATCTGCCAAGGGAGAAACGCCCTAGAGGAAGCCATTTCAAATTGTGCCTGAAATAACTGTCAGGAAACGTGACAGTGATAGTGGTTGATAATTAAGGAAACATGAGCTGTGTGAAACTGCCTCTGTTACTATAGAAACTATGGTGTTGTTTAGGAATTAATGTTGGTGGATTTTCTCACATTTCATGGTCTCTAAAGTTTTGCCCGTCAAGGCGGAAATAATGTCCTATATAATTTGTTATATCGATAATTCTGTCTTCCTTTATAAGGCACGAGGCGAGAATTTTGTCTCAATTTTTTTCGCAACGTTATAGTGATAATATGCAGTATGTATTCGTACTTTAAATGTTTTCTGCTGATTTGACGTGGCATAGTATCAGTTCATATGTTTAGTTCGAGTTCGTCATTCAGTGTACATACACAGTTGTTTCCTTGTATTTATTGTCTTTATTTTTGTTTTATTACAGTTTTACCTTTTAGTCGTAAATAAACGCTTAAACAGTTGCAAATCCCCTTGGTTTCTGTTTTCCCCCCTTTCGTCCGTTACTGGTGCTTCCAGTGTGTGTCAGCACTCCCGTTTGAACGCTAAAGAACCCATATGCGATACGTGAAAAATTATATGGCCTTTTAAAGTGTTTTAGAAATATGTCCACTAAAGGAATTTTAGCACCCAAGGTATGTACTAGTAATGAATATGAAGTCAATAAGACGCAATATGCAAGCAGGTAACTAAATTAGAATTAAATGTTCAAGGGTGAAAATAGAAATACTAACGAAAATGATTGAGTAATAAGTCCAGCATTTCATTTTTTTTAAATATCACACAGTTACCGGGCTAACCTATTGGTGTTTAAATCAAGGCAATATCTAAGTGCAAAGTTTCTACCCTACCCTACCGCAGTTGTTTCCTCAAAACGTCAATAAATACCGCATACCGCATATTGTTGATACGCTACCCAAAACATAGATATGTTTCTAACAACGATTTTTTCTGCGTTTTCACAACTTTCTAGTTTGATATGATGCGCAGACTGTGATTATATCATTGCATGCTTCTTTTTAGCGTCGGACTTCCTGTTCATCTATCTTTCTAAATTCTTGCTTTTATTACATGCAACTGAAATAATAAAATAATTTATAAGACTTACTTGTGCGTTGGTGAATCCTCCTATAAGACCAGCAACATATACCACAAACAGTTTTGTACTAGAGCTTGTCTAAGTATACGTGCTTAGGTAACTTCTATATTGTGCACTGTATACTAACAGTAACCCTGAGGTCTAATAACACCAGCTTGCTTCACGTAGCGCTTTGCCCCTTAACACTCACCCCAATCTTGTCTGATCAGTTAAAGTTAATGAAATTGCTATGGGGCATTGCACTGAAGAGATGTAAGAAAAGGTCATTGTATCTAACTATGCATACTAAATACATTACGCCAGTATAAGAAAACATTTTATACACATGAATCAATTCATGCGTACTTTATACCTTTGGTATATTGCGTTTCGTTAAGTGAACGGTTTTAACTTCATTTTACAACACAATCAATAGAGAATGTCACTGAGACCGAAATTTGTGGTATATTTGTGATAAAATCTTCGGAAATTCCATGTCATTCAAGATTTTTAACCTGTAATCTGTTTATTAAAAATTTCATTTTAAAATTTATCACAAACAAATGTCGAACTTTCGATCACCTCTTTATGTCCAACGTGAAAACTAGAATTTACAGATGGGTATTTATATACTTTAGTAAGACTTTTTCCCTAGACATTATCGTTGACGCGACGACAAAAGCTGCCATTGATCGTTTCGCACTAGTCCGTCGTAGGGCACTGTAAGCATATTCATCTTCTAAATACGAGACTTTTGCATACGTTTTATATTTATCGTTATTCGCGGAACGGGGTAATTTAAAAATGTGGCGTTTCCAGTACTCGTTTGAATTCTAGCTGTTTGAAAATATGACTACGTTTGTGGCATTTACACGTTCTATGATTGAGAGGAGTAGGTGGCCAAAGGCTGTGGCCCTCCGGCAGGACCACAGTTTTTATGCCGGTCGAGGTCGTCACAGGAATAGACTGGAACCATGACGGACTTAGGAAGGGTCTTACACTCCACACTACCCACACCACATATGGTGACTACGGCGTTACCATGGCAACCGCAGTCACTTACCGTGTCTATGGTCTAGAGTACATCTATGGACAAAGCGGAAGTTGTTTTTCGTTTTGACTAATAACACGTAAAACCTTGATCTTTTCGAATATGCACCAGTTTATAGTCACTTTTTTTCTGGTTATGCAATTCGTTATTTTTTATATAATACCATGCTAAATATACACTATGGGAGTATGTGTGGCAATACACTCTGGAGAACATCCGTTATTTGTAATAAATTTTACATATCTGAAAATCATTTAAAAACAGATATGGTATATTTTGACTGTGTAAAACTGTTTTGTAAACTATTAGTAATTTGGACATTTAAAACTGCACAGTTAAAATTGCGACCGATATGCTTAGATTCTAGGTTAAATACAGTACAGTGAAAAGGATATATCTGAAATTAATATCACGTTCTATTTTAAAAACAGAAACTCTAAAGAAAGCACATTTTGCGTCTTCCATCTTTAGAAAAGCTTTCCCTTTCATATCAGATAAAAATACTGGACATTGTTGTTGCTTTGCGAATTTATCTCAGTTTCCTTAATCGCGTAGAAATTGAATCTTTAGTAGAATTACGGTTCTACTCGAAATGAGCTACTTTGGCCAAGGAGCCAACTTAAAGGTTCGATAATGGACTATGTACTCGGGTTCCTTTTAATTAGAAAACTCCAATAAATTTTCATTTCTAAAACCAATAAATAATATTTTCTATAAAATAAATCAATTTCTATGTATTTTTAAATACTGCATCTTATAATTTCGGTTAGAGAGACCAAAAAAACAAAAGATATTTATGAATATCTTTTCCAAAATATAGAGATATCATTGCTGATAGATTGCAGCTATAGCGAAACATTTGCATGTAGAATATTTGTTGTTCAAAATGTTCTTGTGAACGTTTCCATACTGTGTGAAAGACGTACGCTTATACACAATTAAAACTAACATTTGCCAGTTATACTGTGATCTTTACCTTGGTCATTCACGCCCATTGAGAAATACACAGAAAAATATAATTATATACTAACGTGGAAAACTTGGTAATCTGGTGCTTGAATATTTTAGCTTTATGCATGACTTTTGGATAATCAAATGATTTAGTTTAAAATTGTTTTCACAGAGTAAATTTCTTTCTCGTAATATTTCTCTGTACAAAGAGTGTTTAAAATAATTTAAACTGCAGTCTGCATCTGGTTATCCATGTTATTCAAATGAATTCTTTCAAAAGTAACAGAGTGTTACTCAGAGCTATGTTATTCATTCCAAACGAAATTACTTGAAAATGTGGTGTTTGTCTTTTAAATGTTTGCCTTTTATGTTGTATTACGAATTTAACTTTAATTAACTAGGTCGGGCTCTGAATCAACGCCTGTAAAATCACAAGTAGTGGAACTGCAGATATTTGTGTCACTTATATTTCCGTTTTCAAATATCTTCATTTAAGGGTAGGATGTTATTTCAAATTTTACAATGGATTGATGCAATACAGTATGTATATATTTAGCGAATAACTGTTACTGTATAACGTAAGTACATATTTAACGAATAACTATTACTGTATGCTTTCGCGTAAATTCCGTTTATTTTTCTTATACTTTACATTTGACACGGCAGATCTATTTTCCCTAATTTCCACGTGAAATACCTCACATCATTTTGGCCATTGATATCTATTTAGCTTAACAGGTTGGATATACAGATGCACGTTATATTATTCTTATATCTTTTTGATGTTGTTTGTTAACAATTTTTTCTTATAAAACCTTTCGTTTTCAAGCAAACTTTGATAATGTATGGTATTTCCTCAAGTAAGTGGATTTGTTGCATCTCTTCTGGTTTAAGAAGCAAATTTAGCATAGTATTGATTTTATTTTCATGATTACGCAATATAATATTGTGTATTTTGTTTATAGTTTGTCATCTTAAGATGATTTTTGAAATACTAACATCCGATTCCTCCAGTAAGTGTCTCTTCTAGCTTGCAAAATAAATTTAACACATAGTATTAATTTGATTGTCATCTTTCCGCAATGGGATATTTTGTTGTTTTTTTTCTGTTTTTTTTTTTTTTTTTTTTTGCGGCATTACCTGAAAACAATTCCTGAAGCGGTGATATAAATTCATAAATGGGATCATTTTCTGCCCTATAACAGAATTACAAGAAGTAGTAAGTATGAAGTAGTAAGTTTTGCAGATTGCTTACGAATAGGCCCTTGAATTTGCAGTGTTGTTTATGCACATTCTAGACTGAGTATCTGGGATTCACTAGAGTGTTAAATCATGGTAAATAAATAAAATTTTATACAGCCTGTTATTATAAACACATGGCGAGAGTTCGCTCAGCCTTTGAATTTAGTATACAAAATTTATACATCAATATCAATTCGCAATATCAATTCCGGTCTGTTAGTGCTACCAGGCATTCCCAGCAACTGTAACAGTAGGTAAACTAGGCTAAACCGTCTGTGTGAATCTGTGCGAAAGTGAAATAATATTACTGCCAGTCTACGCCGGACCAGTGTTAAACCGGCAGTGAGGACATTTCCGATGAGACTGAGGGACCATCTGTTTGGCCTTTAGAGTCGGGACATTGCGAACTTTTGGCGATAGATCGTGCTTTCTGTTATTTAGAAATCACGCCCGTCAACTTGTATACAAACGAGGATAGTACTTCTTATCAGCTTCTGTTCGCGAATTGAATAGATTTTGTGAAAAGGGTAGAACGGTATGTGGTGCTAATTCAGTTTGTTTGGAAATCACCTCTGCAGTCACTGATGGCAACGTCATCGCATAGTGGCCACAAATATCACCACAAACGACCGCATAGCAATCATGCACCACAAAGAGTGCCGTCCTATGGCTGACATTTGTATAAATAATCAATAATAATATCAGTAATCACAGTAATCAGATAGCAATAATCAGATAAAGATCTGCACACTCATCTGATGTTTCGATGTCGATGTCTCGATTATGTTTCGATACAACGACGATTCCGGTGCAACGATCCAAGCCACAGGAGGGCACACAAGACACCGAAAATTGTAAAGTGTATTATAACCTCAGAATGTTGTTTAATTACAGATGTTGCAAACCTTGTATCGGATTAAATATTGGCAAATTTTAAGCCAATCTTTCTGTGAGAAATTTTTAGAATATTAAATACCTCTTTAAATATAACAAATTACATCTGCCATTGTGTAAATGCATTATTCGATGTAAATGTTAATAGCAATAACTACTGTCAGCAAAACTCTAAACGTATGACAATATGTCTGCTTTGTTAGAAATCTACGGATGCTCAAGAATTTATCATAATATTATATGGAATTAAATCAAACTGATTATATATTAGCAGTGCACGACTGAAAATATAAATATAGAAATATAAATACAGTGTACAGATCACAATTTGGCGACCAGGAATCATTGCTATTCTCTTTTGTTAGTAGAATGCATGCTTCATCTGAGCAAATGTTTCCCTGATTGTGTCCTTCAGCATCAGTGCTTTATGAAAGGTAATAAATTTTATGTCATACAACAAAGATATCACAAAAGGCTGGGGTGTCATCTCTGACTGGTGCTAGCTTGTGTTCATTTCACAGTGTGCGTGATCTGCGATCGATAAAGACGCTTAAAATTTACTTATTTTCTATTTTAAATTTGATCGAAGAAGGAAAACCTGTTGAATGCTTAATGTTTTTTTATTAATGTTTCTCTGCCTGGCATTCCAATAGAATTCTTTTGTATCATTAGTATTTGAATGTTAGATTCCCTATATTTTGGATGTCAGTCGGTGCACAATGCATCCAAATAGAGTACTCATAACTGTTATTGTTCTTATACTGGTGCATAATTGTACAATCACACTCAACTATATAGGAAATCTGTAGTATCACAGAATTTACTGCGCAGGTTCCACCCAAGTAATAACGCTTCATTTATCACACCCTTGTATTGTCCGCTTGACAATTCTATATTCAAGACCAATATAATACAAAACAAATCCACAACAGATTGCGGTAGCTTTCAAATGTTTATAATTAAAATCGATCACTTGCTGAAAAGAGCATGCTTCTGATGTCATCTCTCAGTAGGAAAGCCTTTATACCATCCCTAGAAGCCATCCGAGTGGTGAATGCTTTGAGGAGAGGAAATCCATCCAGGCAACCTGGACTGTATAGCTCATTGTTATGTAGTATATCAAACATGGCGTAGTCGGCAAATGTGATCTGTCAAATAGAGTTATCTTTGTTTAATCAAAATAAAATGTTGATCTGCCAGGTGAAGAAATTGTGGCGTAAAATTTTCTAGCTGTTAAAAGAAAGCATGTGACTGACAGAAGGTCCACTTTTCTCAAACTCGTTTCAATTCCCTTACACTAAGCAGAATCCCAGAAATTAGTCATGCATGGAATTAAGAACTCGTATGACCAGTTTTTTTCTGGTTTTTATGTATGGCGTAATAAGGTATCGTGATCTGTCAGCTGTTTAAAAGTTGCACAATTACCAGAGTTCCTTTAAAAAAACAGTTGAATATGTCGCCCAAATTTTCATTTTAAGTTCATTGGCTCAAAACTCCTTTTTTCAGTCACGTATCACCCAATAAAGCCCAGGATATAGGGACAACTGATAGCGATATGAGGACAGCTGCTGCCGATATGGGAACAAGTGATAGCGATATGAGAGCAACTGACGGCGATATGAGGGCAACTAAGAGAGACATGCGAACAAGTGATGGCGATATGAGGACAAGTGATAGCGACATGAGAACAACTAACGGCGATATGAGGACAACTGATAGCGATATGAGGACAACTGATAGCGATATGAGGACAACTGATAGCGACATGAGGACAAGTGATGAGGACACTGGACAGAGACACTACACAAACAACACAGTAACTTGTCAAAATGACATCATACAGTGTGATTTATTCTAGCTTTCTATTTTATTTTTCAGCGAAAAAAGCCGTATCTGATTACAATTTGCAATATTATACATTCATACGGTTGATAAAGCTGTATGTGGGTTTATGCATTTAAATGGAGGCTTTTCTCCCTCATGAATATATTTAACCTGTTAGAAATAGAAGAAGTAAGGTAAAAGCTAAGCACATAGTAACAAGATATAAAACCATCACCTGGTTGCCAACGAAGAAGCCATTCCCATTATTGTTCTTTGATAAAATATTCTGCAAAAAAGAACTGTATCATATGTGAAGTATTTCTTATAAACATTACTTCATTAAACTTCAAGCCTGAGAGCACCAAATATACAGTGACCATGAATACTGTATTATATTTTTGGGAATCAGCTTGCAACAACAAATTAACGGTTTCATTAGGTTCAATAATTGATAAGTTTGTATGATTATAGTAATTTCTTTGTAAAAACAAATGTTTCTGTTACAATTAATAGGTGAAGCTCAATACTGTTATTTTACCTCAAAGCACTTAAGATCACCCGGGAGCTCTTTGAGATATTTTACTCTTTCTTCTTCCTGTTTAAATAATTTACATAATTTGTGACCATTGAAAATATATCACAATAACCATTTTGAGCGAAGTTTTTCCCAAGCATTTTTCACGATCAATACAAGTAATTCATATCCAAGTATTCACCTAAAGCAAAAGTTAACAGAAGTAGCCCTAGATGCCACCACAGTAACCAAAATGGCATTAAATGAGCCACCAGCAAAATGTTTACGAGATCTCTTTCTGATCACAATTAGTAGAGGTAAAAACATCCAGACACAACAATTACATAATATTGATTACGATATTTATAATGCCTCGACTTATTGGAGAAAGTTAAGTAAATTCAAGATAATTACATATTTGTCTCCTGAGTACAGCATCTTAACAAACTTGCTGAGAAGATCGTCCTCGCCGGCATAGACCATGTCAATGCGTGCCGCTTCCCTGTCGTCTGCTCCGTACAGACCGTGTTTTCTCGCTAGGTGGCGTATGATAGCATGTGACTGTGGAAGTTCCAGGTCGCCATCCATTAGGCATGGCAGTTGCCCAAACAGCTGTTATATTAATCAATATTTTTGAAGTATATATATATATATATATATATATATATATATATATATATATATATATATATATATATATATATATATATATATATATATATATATATATATATATATATGTATATATATAGGGCACATTTATTTTTTCTCGAATGCGCTCCACAGACTTTAATGGTTAAGAAAACTCCCAATTGGGACCACTCGGATCGGGTCACTTCGGGCCGCTTTTTTCGGTCTCCAGCCCTCAAAATTCTTGAGATCGGACCACTGTCAGTCAGTAAGGAATCCACTGCATTTTTGCGGTACTTTACATACAACACTGAGCATGTTGCCGTCTTAGATATTGTTGCTAGGGATTATGGTAGCAAGTGTGTAACCAGACAGCGGCATGGTTTTGTTATCTATACTTTTGTACCTTGTTTAAACAATAGCGGCTGACAATATACAAACCCGAAACATCTTAATTTATGTGGTGCCTACTCTTTTAGTATTTAAGCCCACCCAAATGCAACCGAATTCATAATGACAATTAACTGTCAATTTAAGCACATAATTTAAATAAAAAAAACTTTCTCAAAATGGAAAGCAGAGCAAAGTTAGCAGAAAAAGAAAAGACATTAATCTCAAAAATAAAATTGAGACAATCAATGACAGTAAATTGATTGGTCAAAGAAAATTAGCTGAAAAGTATGGAATTGTCCAAAGTCCAAAGACTAATGAAACGGAAAATTGCGTATGTCAATGCCGATGAGGAAAACTGCGATTCTGAGAAAAAGCGATTGCGTTATGATCTTTGTGTAAAGTTAGATGAAGCAGTTCGGAAATGGTTCAAAGTCTCCCAAATGGGACAACCTCTGAAATAGGGCACATTTTATCCAGTCCCAAGGGTGGTCCGATTTCAGAGGTTCCACTGTATATATATATATATATATATATATAAATATATATATATATATATATATATATATATATATATATGTGTGTGTGTGTGTATGTATGTATGCATGTGTGTATGTATGAGTGTATGTGTGCTTTGTGATAACGTACTGTACACATCACAATCTTCAGGATTTTTAGCCAGGTTGAAGTTTTGTTAAAAAACGTTTGATGCTGTGGCAAATAACTATTTCGTACAATTGGTGTGAGATTTAGTTGCTAAATAATATAAAAAATAATATTGTACGAAACAGTTGCATCCTCACCAACGCGGTGTTGCAAAACAGCTTTACGAGAAAATAGAAATGAATAGGTTTACCATTTTAGGTTTCAATTCGACCCATTCGTTCTTATTGGCAGGAATAAATTCATATTCTAATCCGTTGTCTTCTAACAAATACCGAACAGCCTGTGCCCTGCCTGAAATTGTATTTTCATATTTACAACTGTCAGGTGGTTTATAATACATATATTGGGGACAACAGCAAACTACTGAAAATCAGTTTTTTTATTTAAACTATACAGATTTTTAATCAACATTTTAACCACAGATTTAACCCTGGTTTTACACAATCTGGATTTGTTTATGTTCTCTGCTTTTCAAGGTGTTTATTGGGGTTTTGCCTTATGGCATATTAATCCGTATTAATTCCACATGTATAGTGATAGCTTAGTACCTAGGACATAGCGATCACTTTAAAAGGAGTGGATATCAAGATGCTGTGGCTTGCTCAAAATTGGCGCGACCAAAACGATCGCCAACTTAGATTGTGGGGTTTCGATGTGCAACATTGCCAGACATTTTGGGTGTTGCAAAAGCACCGTGTATAAACTAAAAAGGCGGTATCTGGATACAGGAAGCACCACGGATGGACCCAGAAGCGGTAGCCCGCCCATTATGCGTCGCCACGGGACATTTAGTTCAGATTCGTGATTGCCTTCGGGCCACCACAGCACTGCAGCGGAGACACCTGGGCGCACCAATAAGCGAATAAGTGCGAACACGGCCATTATACGATTGCGTAAAAACAGACTGCGTGCACGTCGACCCTACCTTGAAATAGTACTGAATTAACATTTGCTCAAAACGTCTTATATTAACATTGTATCAAACGCTGACCTTATATTAGAATTTGCATTAATGTTGGCGTTGTATTAGCATTTGCTCCAATGTTATTATATAGTGCTATGAATGAGTTAACAAATAAAACCACAATACTAAATTTTAATATCAGCAATACCCATGTTTGTTAAATAAACGTTTTGTAGCCTAAGATTGTCATTTAGCCCGCGTCAGTAAAATCACAAGTAACCAATAAAATGAGAGGAAACAAAAGTAATGTTGCATTGCAGATAAGTCCACATGCTCTTATCAGATTTCGATTTCATATGCGGAAGGCAAATCAGTACATTTATTAAAGTGCTGCTCATACCTGGCCTGTTTCAGTAAAGTGACAAGATATTTGGCACATGATCTCCACTTTTCCATTTCAAAATATTTTAACAAAAAGATTAAATTATCTTACCTTTAAGATGAAAGTAGACCAGTTTGTACTTTGCCACTGAAAGAAATATATAAATTAAAGTTCAAGTTCCTTGAAAACGCGAATTTTCTTACAGAAATGGTAATTTGAAATTAACCTCAGAATTAAGTTATTAAAACTATTTAAAAAAATGTAATAATAATTATATCCAATTATATAAATTATGTAAAGTTTGAAGGCAGAGTAAAGATTCTGTTATTTTGGACCCGGAATTCCCAACCCCCACCAAACCGGTCAAAAAATAATAAAGAGAACTAAATTGGACGTAAATATAGATCACATTGCCTGGTGGTGGACATTGCCTCCACCTCCTGCAATCCCTACATAAGTCGCGTTATATAAGTGTTATAATATTGAATTTAATAACAAAAAATAATCGTCCAGAGGGAAAACTTATGTTTGCAATGTTTACCATCTCCGGTTCCAATCCCACACTGCCCCATGGTTACAACTTTATCCCCATTTCATCACTTGGGGATAATACATTCATCCCTGCTTCGAAATTCAACTGATAATTGACAGAACTATGTGAAAAATATTAACTTCTTAAATCTACATGTATTCTTTTACACTGAACCTGATGGTGGCTAGTGGTTTCACTAACTTGTCGGTAATTAACCGTTCTGTAACCTTGATATCTTTGACATTGAGAATATGATATGTAAGCCGCGTCAATGAGATAAGTAGAGTAGAGGTCGAGAATCTGTCAAGGGGAAACGAACTAGAGGAAGGCATTTCAAATTGTGCCTTAAATGACTGTAAGGGAACGTGACAGTTATAGTGGTCGATAATTAAGAAAGTTAACATGAGCTGTGTGACACTGTCTGTGCGATTATAAAAACTATGGAGTTGTTAAGGAATTAATGTTGGTGAGTTTTCTTACATTTCAGGACTTTATATTCTTGTCTGCAAAGGCTGAAATAATGTCTTATATAATTTATTATATCCATAATTCTGTCTTGCTTTCTCAGACACGAGGCGAGTCTTTTGTCTCAATTTATTTTCGTAACATTATAGTGAAAATATGCAGTTTGTATTCGTAATTTAAATGTTTTCTGCTGATTTGAGGTTGCAAAGTATCATTTCGTATGTTTAGTTCGATTTCGTCATTAAGTGTACATACACATTTGTTTCCTTGTATTTATTGTCTTTATTTTTGTTTTATTACAGTTTTGCCTTTTAGTCGTTAATAAACGCGTAAAACAGTTCCAAATGCCCTTGGTTTCTGTTTTTCCACCCTTCCGTCCGTCACTTGTGCTTCCAGTGTGTCAGTCCGCCCGTTTGAACGCTAAAGAACCCATATGTGATAAGTGACAAAATTATATGGCATTTCAAAGTGTTTTAGAAATATGTCCACAAAAGGAATTTTAACACCCAAAGTATGTACTAGTAATGAATATGGAGTCAATAAGACGCAATATGCAAACAGGTAACTAAATTAGAATTAAATGTTAACGGGTGAAAAATAGAAATACTAACAAAAATGATTGAATAATAAGTCGAGCATTTCGTTTTTTTAAAATATCACACAGTTACCGGGCTAACCTATTGGTTTTCAAATCGAGGCAAAGTCTGAGTGCTAAGCTTCTACCCTACCGCAGTTGTTTCCTCAGAACGTCAGTATATACCGCATACTGCATATTGTTGATGCGCTCCCAAAACATAGATATTTTTCTAACAACGGATTTTTCTGCGTTTCCACAACTTTTGCTATGATGCACATACTGTGGTCATTGCATGCTTCTCTTTGGCGTCGGACTTTCTGTTCATCTATCTTACTAAATTATTGCATATATTACGTGCAACTGAAATAATAATCTAATTTATAAGACTTACTTGTGCGTTGGTGAACCCTCCTAGTAAGACCAGCAACCTATATCACAACCAGTTTTGTACTAGAGCTTGCCTAAGTACACGTGCTTTGGTAACTTCTGTATTGTTCAATATATACTAAAAGTAACCTTGAGGTCTAATAACATCACCTTGCTTCACGTAGTGCTTTGCCCCTTAACACTCACCCAATCTTTTCTGATCAGTTAAAATTAGTGAACTTGCTATGGGGCATTGCACTGAAGAGATGTAAAGAAAGGTCATTGTATCTAACTATACATACTAAATACATTACGCCAGTATAAGAAAACATTTTATACACATGACATATGCCTTTGGTATATTGCGTTTTCTTAAGCGAACGGTTTTAACTTTCTCACAATCAATTGAGAATGTCACTGAGACCAAACTTTGTGGTATATTTGTCATTAAATCTTCAAAAATTCCATGTCAATTAAGATTTTTAATCTGTAATCTGTATATTAAAAGTTTCATTTTAAAATTTGTAGAACACAAACAAATCTCGAACTTTCGATCACCTCTTTTTATCCAACGCGAAAAATGGAGTTTAAAGATGGGTATTTATATATTTTAGTAAGACCTTTTCCCTAGACATTATCGCTGACGTGAATAAAAAAGCTGTCAGTGGTTGTTTCGCACTAGTCAGTCCTAAGGCACTGTAAGCATATTCATCTCCTGAATGCGAAACTTTTGCATACGTTTTATATAATTTGTCCTTATTCGTGGAACGGGGCAATTTCAAAATGTGGCGTTTCCAGTACTCTTTTGAATTCTAGCTGTTTGAAAATATGACTACGTATTGGTGGGATTTAGATAGAAGTGAATAACTGATGGGGTTTGAATAGAAGCATAGCATTGGATGACGTTTGGATAGAAGTGGTGTAGGGTCATGAATTGAAGTGGTATATTACAATGATCAGGTTTTAACCATAAGCTGCCCTGACTAGCTGTCATAGTGTTGTGCAGTTTAGTAAGGCTTTACAATGAATCATTCAAATCCTGTAAAACTTGCACAAAGCGATAATTGTTTAGAAGATTTTGTACTTTTGGGTAAATCACGTAGTTATAACTGCATATGTCATCACAAAGCATTTTAATGATTTTAATCACATTTCTCAGCAGTCCATTTAAAAACTTTCACCTTTTATTCAACAGCCTTTTTTGTTGCACATGGTATTTTATAAGATAATGTACAGATTACCCTGCCGTACTTGCCATGACCAAAGTAGTAAATCTCCAAATTCCATACGTCCTATTCTTTCCCTTCAATATATGACATAAATAAGAACATTAATGGTTCTTAATTTTCTGACAAAGATTTCTCTTTGACGGAGCTTAAGATTAAGAACAGTATGAAGAGTGGCATAATTGATTACGAATAATTTTGGCAATGAAGCCGACTACAGTAGCGCTATTTAAATATAAAGAATTCGTTTATTCTTTTTCGCGATTTAGCTTTGGATGACATAATAACCAAGGCCTAAGATTTAAGCCTAATTTGAGTGCTTTCTAAGCTTATCATGGCATCATCACATGTAAGCAACATAAATTTACATGCTGTTCACGTATTTTAGGTATTACAGCTATATCTCTTCGGAAGATATCTCACAGTCAATGTAACTTATAACGCTGGTCACGTTCTTATGATAATAAGATACGAGTTACAGATATGCTCACACACACACACACAGAGGCACACACAGGCACACGCCCTTTAAAATTTTATCTACATCCTGACGATTATAAGCTGTTGTTGGTGCGCTTCAATCTACTTCTGTATTTTACAATCTACTCCATGTTTACATTGATGGATATCCACACAATGGTACTTACAGTGAGCCTTTTTTCTATTTTTTTCTGTACAAACCTAGACTTGTCAAAATAATTCACACTATAACGCTCATATAGCACTGAATGACTATAGAATAAGATTATAATGCGGATATGAAATAAGAAAACTAGTAGATATTAATCTACTTCACACCATAAAAGCACAAATTATTCATCATGTATGATGTGTTCCCTTCCCTCAAATTATACTGGAATGTGATGTATCCTCCTCCCTCAAATTAGTCTGATATGTGATATGTTCTTTTCCATCTAATCCTCATGATGGCAATGTGTTCACTTCTCTCAAATTATTTTGAAATGCAATGTGTTCACTTCTCTCAAATTGTTCTGAAATGCAATGTGTTCCCTTCCTTCAAATTATCCTGGTGTGTGATATGTTCTCTAACCTCAAATTATGCTGTTGTGCAATGTGTTAAGTTCCCTCAAGTTATCCTGGTGTGTGACGTGTTTCTTTCCCTCATGTTTATCCTTGTATGTGACGTGTTTCCTTCCATCAGATCATCCTGGTGCGTGACATGTTTCCTTCCCTCATATTTTCCTTGTCTGTGAAGTGTTCCCTTCAATAGGATTATCCTGGTGTGTGAAGTGTTTCCTTCCCTCATATTATCCTTGTCTGTGACGTGTTCCCTTCAATAGGATTGTTCTGGTGTGTGACGTGTTTCCTTCCCTCAGATTATCCTGTTGTGTGACATGTTTCCTTCCCTCAAATTATCCTTGTCTGTGACGTGTTTCCTTCCCTCGGATTATTCTGGTGTGTGACGTGTTCAGACACCTATTCGGTGTGTACTGTCAGACCAGTATCCCAGCTTTTTATGTCTTACGTGTCTTACGCGATTTGGGGCAAGCTTTAATGTACTTAAAAATTAACTTATTTGATCTAATTAACAGAAAGTGTTGCAGAAGAAACAAAAAATTGCCTGAGATGAAAAGAGAAACGCAGACAAAAATAAAAAAATCTCGGTATCAGACAGTTTGAACAAAGTATTGTATATTTGCTTCTAGAATTAAGTTTCTGAAATTATACTATTATCTTATACCATCTTTAACGAAGGATGTCTTAGCATCTAGCAATGAAAAGATCTTATCAGTTGTAAAAGGTGTCAGCTTTTAAGAATTCTCAGTGTAGACATATTTATGTAATATTTATTCGCTTGACTTAGATACTTGGAGAATATCAAAGCTCTTGTTTATAGGCTTGAACATCCAGACTATTGTTGACACCACGGCTCATATAAATCGGAAAACAAACAGGAAGACTTTTTGACTTTCATAGAAAATTAAATCGACACTTTCTTACCCGTTCTTTTAAAATGCTGCCAGAAAGTAAAACATTGGGTAGAAACAGTTTACAAAAACATAGAATTTTGTGAGATAAATAATACCCATACAAGTAAATATTTTGAAATGCAATGGTGTACAGTAAGACCAAATAGAGCAACAATATACAAAATATCACGAAGTTAACCTTAGAGATAAGTGTAATTTTTAACAATTACTGGTCTAGATGCTAATTTACATTACAGGAAAAAAGTACAATAATACAAACTTTAGCATTTGCAAAAATTGTATTATCACAAACGTAAGCTGTGTTTCCAAATTGTTTATTGACGATATTAACACGCTTCAAAAACCAGAATTTGAATTTTGAGCCCCCATAGATGCAAAGTCGCTTTATTAAAGCAGATCAAGGAAATGATAGTTTAAAAATTATATCATTCAGTATTTGTTATGTTTCAAACATTGTCCTCGGCGAAAAGCTATTGCTGTGCTGGCCTTAATTTTATGAGAAAAATGGCTTAAATATCTGTGCATGCTATAATTTCAATGATGTGTTGCCAATGCATGTGGGCCAGACTGTTCTTCCTAGTTTAGACGATTGCTATGACATACCACAGAACAATGAATATATAACTGACACCTTAGTATTAAACACATAAATAACAATAAAAAGACGTTCAAGTCCTAATATCTAAACCAGTCATAAAAATAGAAATTCGGCTGAGCTGCACAGATAGATTGACACAATTTAACATTTTATCATTGTACAGCAATAAGAAATAATTACAAAATATGTGCCAGATAACAATGTTACAAAATTCGATAAATCAGGAAGTGAAAAAATTGCCCGAGTCGTTGACAAAGCATGATACTGCACACTGTATATTGGCTTATGTTAGGAATAGGATAATATTTAATTCATAATTTAAGATCAAATTCTGCTTTCTTGTTTGCATTATGTATGTTATTGGGCTTGAGAACCAAAGAATCAAAGTTATAAATCAACGTTAACCTGTTTTGTGACCAATTTACCGGATACGTGTTTTTGTATGCTTTAAACTCCCAACTGACCGTTAGCTAAATTTGGGAACAGTAGCATTAGGTGTTGTCAGTGCGTCTGTCACTATGTCCCTCCGTTCATCTGCTTTTCGGTCCATCGCTTGATATTATTCCCACACTATTAACCCGTTTCCGATGATATTTGGTATATGGATGGCCTGTGGTAGTGGGTAAGTGCACGTTATTTTCATTCTGAATTTAGCCAAATTTCAAGGTCACAATGGTCGCCATCTTGAATTTTCAAATCCAGATGGGGGCTGTGCTCACTCTGTTTTAACTTTTCTAGTTCTAGAAGCTTGAGCTGCAGAAAATGAATGGTGAAGCTATCTATAACTAAATAGTTGTGGTGTGAAGAAAACCAAGACAAAAGAGCATAATGTTTGTGCCATTTTGTATTTATTTATTCATTTATTACACCTTGGAGTTTTGTTTGAATTTCTCCATATTAGTACTGTTGCAAGACAGGAACTTTTGTTAAAATCCGTCCCCCACAGGTCATATCGGCAATGTTACACAGCAAAAACCTTCATTTGAGACATAGATAACAGATTTTGACCTCATTTTCCGGTTCGAACATATGTGTAACGTAAAGGGTGGCTTTCTCAGTCGTCACCCTGCATTTCAAATTGCCCTTGAACCCCAGAGATCTTAAATTTTAGTAATTTAGAGCTTAGTTTAGATCGCTTAGACCAAACTTTGTCACGGAAAAGGTAGCTGGATTACCTTGACCTTTTCCATCAAGGTCATTTTGGATTAATTGTTCTATCAGTAAAACAATAAATCTGAGGCAATTGCGATGTCATGTTCGAACCGGTGGGTGAAAAGACGTCAGGTAAGAGGTATCTCGGTAATCTCGTCCTTTTTGTCAATAACGATGATCTAGAAACCCGTTAGAGCGATTTTGAGTTTATTTGGGACTAAAAGAAGTTACAGGGGAGGTACCTCGTTTACTTAAAGTATTCCGTCAATAGTGTCTTAATCCAAATTAGCCATCCCTTTAAAAGGCGAAAACGGTCTAGTTTACTTTTTATTTATTTATGTGCTGAAAAAAATAACGAGTTCGTTATGCAATTAGAATGGATTCTCACATTTTTAAATTTGTTTTTTCGATGTGGAAAATAACTTTGATATTAAATCAAGGAGTGTATTATTGTTGCCCCGAAAAGTTTGAGGGGCTGTTTGTAAAAACATCATTGGAGGATCAAATACTATTTTACACTGATCAGAATCATCCATTCTGCCGCAATGTAACGATCGGCCAGCCTCTTTACAATGCATTGGAATGCATCAATGAATGCGCAGGTCTGGAAACGTGTGCGCATACACACTTTCAAACCACGGTATGCACTCTGTGTGTTTTCCCTGAAGATCAGTCGTATACGTATACAGCTGAAGATAGCTCCAATACTTCTGTTTTGATTTATGTGAAGATACCGCGAGTTTTACCATTTTGGAATCGACGAAGTAGTTGCAATTTGGAGCCACTTCGCGTAGGAAACGGCGACCTCTATTTCAGTCAAGAAAACCTTGCTGAGGGGAAAACGCTTACGGGATTCATCCTGTGCCTATGCGGAGGTGAGATCATTGAAGGGTACGAAAAGCGGAGATTTATATATTTATATAGGCTTCGTGGAATCCTTCGCTTCTTCGGGTTCTATGGGTATCATAGTGGTGTAAAAGGAGGCAGTATTAAGGTGTACCACTACATGAACGGGGGGTATGGGAACCTTGAGAAGCCCTGGTTGTATGGGTATCGTGAAGCGGCGTATAAAAGAGGAAGTATTAAGCTGTACTACTGTATGAACGAGGGGGGGGGGGGGTAAAAGTATACAGTTTCAATGAATAGAAAGCATATGTTGTGGTTTTTCTTTCGAGGAAAACCGCAATATAGCACGAAACAGGAAGAGCTCCCACTTAACAACTAGGCACAGTTCTCATTAGTCTCTTTCTAATTATCTTTCATTACGAAGAACCCCATAGGTACGATCACACCCTCGGCATGACCATCTTCACACAAATATATAGTAATCAGTTTAAGGCCAGGGCGTCCACTCACGTACCCACTGGTAACAATGCGTGTCAATGAGCCGGGGGGACACTCACGTACCAACTGGTAACCATGTGTGTCCATGACTTTTTAAAACGACACCTAATCGGGCAGTGCTAATTTGAAATAGCTTTTAACTAAATATGGTTGCTGTAAATGCGGAGTACTAATGAAAATTAGCCCTTTATTAACGAAAATGGCACTCCGCTCATGAGCTCAAAATTGCCCCTTACTCCAAGTTTATTTTGTTGGACACGCGTGGTAACATATGATACCAAGTGGCCTGGGAAGCAGACTTTGCGACTTAGCTTTGTTTCCGCCTTTGTTTTAATTATGATGATAAAAATGCGAAGCAGAAACAGTGCTATTTTTAGAACAAGCACACTGTAAACCGAAAAAGGGGCATCTAAATCGCGGTCAAATACATCATACATCAAACAAAACCAACCCAAAGTGCAACACAAATGCTATTAAAAACTGGTCATGCTGCTATCATGGTTTCCATATTAAAGAAAGGAGGAATTCGTTAGAAAATGCAGATTCTTTTCGTTTTGAGAATTTAAAGACGTTAAATACATAGGTTTGTTCTGAAGAAGGTCTGGGATCGTATTGCTAAAACACATTCAACAGTAATATGGTGTTTTGAGCAGCTAAGGTTTGCAGGATTACAGAATATTCCTACAAAACCCAAAACAACCAAAGCGCTATGAAGTTCAAATATGCCTATATCTAAACAAAACATGGTCTATTCACTGCAAATTACATCCGAATGGAAAGTAATTTGTTTAAAGTACAAGGAAATCTAGATTTTGCATGAAAAAATGTTTCATTTCAGAGAAAATCAGTCAGATGTTGGTCAAACCAATCAAAATGTCCCGTTGATAAATCAAACTTCAATCAACCAGATATTCATAGATCACCCGAAAACATGAAACAAATGAAATTCTATTGGGCACTGAAGAGAAAGTGAAAACAGATTAAGTGGCCAGTTTTTCTTTCACAAAGTTTCTTTGAAATTCTGTTTTATTTATTTTGTCTCCAAAACACTTTGTGAGAGGATGCAATGATTTTTAAAACACAACCCCACTTCTAGACTTCTAGACCACTGTACCCGTATATCACAAATTCTCATTACAATACAGCGTCCATGCTCTCCCTGCCCAACCCCATAAAATAAAGCTGAGTATGGTTTTCAGTTAAGTCCGCGTTAAGTTTTAAACAAGCTCCCCTTCCCACCACGCTCCATAGGCCAAGAAATAATGAGGCGGTTTCACGCCTTTATATATCAACTGCTTTATGTTCGGTGTACTATTAAAACAGGATGTTCCACTATTTTTAACTTTGGGTTGGAATATTTTTGAGTACATTATAGGTGAATGCTTTTTTTTCAACATGTTCTTCTTGGGTCCTCATGAAGTGATTGTTTCTTTTTCACTTCGCTAGAATCTTTGACATTGTCTTCTCGTCTCGCGTTTGTGAAAGAAATAACTGCCACTGGTGAAAGACGGAGTGGACAGGGGTGATTTGCTAGGGAAAAGGTTCAGTTATTCCAGGTTGTAATTCATAGCAATAGCCAAACTTTTATACGCAAGTCGAGTAATTCACCTATTTGCATCTTAGAAGAACCTTCTGTGGACATCTTTTGTTTTTATATAAATTCCAAATATTCATTTCGCAATTTAAAAGGTAAACTTCATTTTATCTACCCCCAAACAACAGGGAGAATTATTTATCTACAAAGGGACATTTATTTTTTTTCAAAGGCGACAGATCATTGACCGTTTGAGATTTTTCGTCTCTTGGTCTCCCGTATGTCTGTAGTCCAATCTTCACTTTCGGAATTATAGTGTTTTTGTGCAGTATGACCTTCTCTTCTGGAATCGCAGTCTCTCGTATGTTTGTAGTCCGATCTTCAATTTCTGATGATGAATTACCTCTGATGAATTACCATTATTGACTTAGAACATGAAGATCGCTTTTCTTTTGAGTCTTAAGTCTTTCGTTGCCCTACCTCGTCCGGAGACTGGCAATTAAATGACCCCAAAAGACTGGAGGCTGTCTCCGGGTTTTGTCTGCGTTCCTTAGTAACGTGTTCCTTTGTTTCCTTCACAGTTTCTTTTCACTCGTTGTGATTTTTCTACTGTGACCACATTGTAAGGAACAGAGCTGTTAACACTGCACGTAGCTAGTGTTATTCCTGCCAGGAACATTGATTTCGTCACATCGCAATCGCCCTTATTTCACAAACTGTCAATGGATATTCCATCATCATCATCATCATCATCATCATCATCAAATCGCGGCTTCTTCTCAAATCTACGTACCATCATACTAAATCCATACCATAAAAACTGTTAAGACTGTAACCCTATAACAAAGTTCATATCATTTAATACTCAAAACATTTTTACACTAAGCAATAGCGAGTTATAGCTAAACAATTTTAGCCAATCCGAATGACGTATTTAAGTCCTAATATATATCTATATAAAGAGACTTACGTAATTTTATGTTTTGAGGTACATATCTCGCTATACACCGCATATTAACAAAGTTGTGGCCAAGACAGTTCGTGAGCAAAAATATAAGCGAAAATAGACAAATATATAAACAAATAAACAAGAAAAGATAAACAAATAATAATTAAATTTAATAAACAAATAAAATTACCATATAAAGTAAGTAAAAAACATAAGCAAACAGACAAAAAGAAATAATTAAAGCAAATGAATGAACAAATAAACAAAGATAAAAATAGTTAAACAACAAAAATAAACAAATAATATTTCAGCTGATGCAGAATTCCTTTGTGGCTTCTACACGATCTATGATGGCGAGGAGCAGGTGGCGAGGGGATGCTACCCACCCAGTGCAAGGAACGTCACCATCACGTTTGAGGCGGACGAAATCGTTACAGGAATCGACTGGAACTACGACGGCTTAAGCAAGGGCCTGACACTCCATACTACTCACGCCACATACGGTCACTACGGCGTTACCACGGGAACAGCAGTCAGTTACCGCGTCTATGGGCTGGAGTACATCTATGGACAAAGTGGACATCTCATAGATAGTATTGGTTTCCATGTTACGTTTTGCTTCGACCAGTAACAAGTAAAACAACTTCGTTTTTCTTTTATAATTGCATATTTCAGTTAGTGATAGAAATGTGCCGAGTAAGTTTTTCACAGAATATTTCTTTAGAAAATAATTTATTATTTCTATAGTGAAATGGGATAGAGCCGTTTGGTTTGGAACATTTGTAAGAATGTTTTGGTGTTCAGTGTTTCAAAGTTATATATAGTTATAACCCCGCCTCCTCCACCCTCTCCCGTAGTGTTTCTAAACAGTTTGTGATACATCCCATTCGTCGAGTAAACATCTGGCAAACTGCTATGTTTGGAGATCAACTTTCAATTAGACAAGTACAAGCAACACTTCAATTTCTTTGTGTTCAATTCATTAACTGTGTCTTAAACTGCATCACAGATTTTAAAAATCAAAAATATAATTGAAGATATCAATAAATAAGCGTATATCTCATTCATTAATATTTTGCAATAAAAACATGTATTTTAGATTGCAAAAATTTAGGGGTCAGTCATTATTTCATTAACAGAGATTTGCTGATTAACAAGTCATTTGTAGATTCAAAAAACATAAATTAAAAAAGTCTCAAAATTGAGATTTTGGTATCAGATATTTTATTTATGCTATCAAGAACTGAACGTTTGATCTCTACAATTCAATTTTAGAGATCATTACATCATTTTTGAAATCAGTAATTTGTTTTAACATCCAAAAATAATTTTTGATATCAAGAATACATTTGGCGATGGAAAAAATACAATCACAGATATAAAAAATAATTCTTGAAATGAAAAACATGAATTTTGGAGATAAAAAATAATTCTTGCTATAAAACTAATTTTCAAAACAGAGGGAAATCGAGGCTCATTGCTGATTTTAGCGCAGCAACGAATTGTTTGTTGTTTTAGTAGTGCGCAAGGCATGCTAAGCGCAAATAAACAAGAGAGTTATGCTTGAATTTACTTTTATGAAACATAGTGCTGTATACAACGTGAGATATATCAGTACCATACACATCGTTGGTTTAACCATGTTTTAATATGAATTTTGGCCCATTTTATTTGCCATATGGAAAGATAAAAGTATACACAGGTAGTTCCCGAGTATTGTCCCTAGCAAATTTGGTGAAATTAGGTTGAACTGCGAGAGCGTAACTTCTGATATACTGGTGTCCAGATTATTAAAACACAGAGCAATTTTACCAGTTTGACAAAAATGACCAAAAACGTCGAAAGAGACCTGTCGAGCAACTTTATTAAGAATGACTATGAAGTGTGTCTCGCTGTTAAGGATATTATAAAGGTGAAATCAGAATGCAGGAAAGTAGTATGAAAACGTTGGTTCTGCTGCAGGAAGTGACGTCACTGCAGCAGAATCGGCGCCGTTTCTACCACAGTGATAGGGTGTGGTAGAATCGGCATGGTTTTTTCCCCACACTCTCATGCATACACACACACACACATACCAACACCATGATAAAATGTTTTGCTTATTTTGCAGTAAGTGGCGGCCGCTCTGAAAAGAGCGGCCAAGAGCCGAAGCTCCTCACTGTTGGGGCTGTTGCCGGTGGTTCAGTAAAAGATGAGTACGTCTTGTATTAGTCGTAGTGGTCGACTCATCTGCTGGCCATTGAAGGCAAAGTGGCTGGTTTTGACGCCGCAAGTCATACATGCCATTTCATATTCACGGCATAGGGATGTGTGATAGGCATGTGTGCACGAACAGTGCAGACAGGCTTGATGGCCGCAGGCAGATGCAATTACTTTATCTTCTCCAACAAGACACTCACAGCCAACGCAAATGTTCAAGTCCTGGCGAAAGTAATATGCAGACCATGTGGGGTACTCTTCCTCCTCTTGATTAGATGGCCAATGTTCCCCCAACATGGTCATACGTAGATATGCCTCCTTGAACTTTCGTTGTTCGACGTTGAGAATCCTGTTGACTACAGTCACCGAACGATTTAAGAAGACTGATATGCAGACTACGGCAGCATAAGTATAGTCTGGAAGCATCTGAAAGAAGTATTTCCTGTATGGAGCGTCGGTTTGAGCATGGATAGGAATGTCCATCTCCTGAACTTGAGCTTGTTAGTAATATCGAAGATGAAATCCATTTTTTTCTCGTTTGAAATGCAGTGCCTGTGTATTTAGAAAATGGCGTCCTGCAACCTGCAATCGTCATCAGCAGCGTTTCGTCATCTGTAGCCAGCGTAATCAGACTGCGTCATCTATAGCAAGCGTAATCAGACTGCGTCATCAACAACGTAGACAGCGGTGCCTGGCTTTTTTGTTTTTCTGCGGCAGCAGTGTCTGCTTGAAGTTGCACTGTTAGAAAGTGACCATACATCACAACCCCCCCCCCCCCCCCCCCCCGAAGAGAAAAATTATGCAAAAATTTACTTAACATACATATATCATGATAGTATGTTGATTAGGATCGTGATATGGCTAACTTCAAGAGTGTATAACTTTAAAACTACGTGACCGATTTGCATGAAAATTTCACTGTTTGATTCAGTTTTTATCTAGTTTTTGCTATAAAGTGATCACAGGCTATTTGCGCAGATGGCTGTATGCATAATTGTAACATGCAGCCATTTAAACTTAAAAGTGAGATAACTTTCGTTATTGTTGACCGATTTGTATGAAAATTTCAGTTTAATTCAGTTTTTGATATCTAGTTTTAACATTAAGTAGCCATGGGCTATTTACACCGGTGGCTGTATGCATAATATAACATACCGCCATTTTAACTTTGTAAAAAGTGAAAAACTGATATAACTTCCGTCATGATTAACCGATTTGCATGAAAATTTCACTGTTTGATTCAGTTTTATATCTGGTTTTAACATTAACTAGTCATATGGGCTATTTGCACCGGCGGCTATATGCATCATGGATTCACGTTAAAATGTAAACTTAAAAGTGGAAGAACTTTCGTTATAGTTGATCGATTTGCATGAAAATTTCACAGTTTTATTCAGTTTTATATTAAGTTTTGTTATAAAGTAGTCATGGGCTATTTGTGCATGTGGCTGTATGCATAATTGTGACATGCCAGCATTTTAACTTAAAAGTGGGATAACTTCCGCTATGGTTGACGGATTTGCAGGAAAATTTCACTATTTGATTCAGTTTTATGTAAAGTTTTAACATTAAGTGGTCATAGGCTATTTACTTAGGTGGCTGTATGCATAATTTAACATGCCGCCATTTTAACTTTGTAAAAAGTGAAAAATTGAGATAACTTTCGCTATGGTTGGTCGCTTTGCATTAAACTTTCACTGTTTGGTTCAGCTTTATATCTAGTTTTGCTATAATGTAGTCATTGGCTATTTGCTCTGCTGGCTGTATTCATTATTTGACATGCCGCCATTTTAACTTTGTAAAAAGTTGAAAAGTGTGATAACTTTCGTTATGGTTGACCGATTTGAATGAAAATTTAACAATTGGATTCAGTTAAATGTCTTAGTTTGCAGTAGTTTGCATAGGTGGTTGTTGGAATGGCGCGCGCCCACCATTCAAACATGTGTTTGAATTATTTTTCAGGAACATATTACGTCAAACTATTGTTCAACAAGTTGTTGAACAATTGTACAACAATTGTTCAACAAGCTGTTGTTCAACATGTTCAACATGTTATTGAAAAAGTTGAACATGTTCAACATGTTCAACAAGTTGAACATGTTCAACATGTTCGACATGTTGTTGAACAAGTTGAACATGTTCAACATGTTGTTGAACAAGTTGAACATGTCCAACATGTTGTTTAACATGTTGTTCAGTATGTTGTTTAACAAGTTGTTGTTCAACATGTTGTAGTTCAAGCAATTGATGGAACAATAGCAGTCAGTTCAGAAAAAAACAAGACATATGTTAAATAGTTTTATTAATACACTTAAATACACACAGCTTAAATCTATAAGAATATTATAACATTTGTTGATTTACAAAGTCTTTGTTATAAAGTTTAGTCAAATAAGTCTATTCGTCTACTTCACTCTGTTCACTGTCATCCATATCACTTTCTTCGTCGCTGCTTTCATCTTCCTCCTCCTCATCTAGAAGTTCTTCAAAGAATCCATCGTTTTTTCTTATAGTCGCCTTTAGTGCCTTTGAATACTCGTAATGTTTTTCATCAACAAAGTAATTAAAGTCTTCTAAAATGGTTTGATAATGTTCGTTTTGTTCTAGACGTTGGGCATATTTGAACAGTCTCATAAACAATTGTTTAAGTCGACGCTTATAAATGGGTCGAAAGTCATCACTTTCTATTTCACGTGCATCTTTAAGCCCTTGTTCTTCATGCTACTTTTATGCTACTTAGATGTAATCAAAAATGGTGTGTAACTCGTCAAAAATGCCAAACTTGCTAAAATTGCTAAAATAGCCCATGACTACATTATAAAAAAACTAGATATAAAACTGAACCAAACAGTGAAAGTTTCATGCAAATCGACCAACCATAGCGAAAGTTATCTTAATTTTTCATTTTTTATAAAGTTAAAATGCTGGCATGTCACAATTATGCATACAGCCACATGCACAAATAGCCCATGACTACTTTATAACAAAACTTTATACAAAACTGAATCAAACTGTGAAATTTTCATGCAAATCGGTCAATTATAACGAAAGTTATTCCACTTTTAAGTTTACATTTTAACGTGAATCCATGATGCATACAGTCGCCGGTGCAAATAGCCCATATGACTAGTTAATGTTAAAACTAGATATAAAACTGAATCAAACAGCGAAATTTTCATGCAAATCGGTTAACCATGACGGAAGTTATATCAATTTTTCACTTTTTACAAAGTTAAAATGGCGGTATGTTATATTATGCATACAGCCACCGGTGTAAATAGCCCATGGCTACTTAATGTTAAAACTAGATATAAAACTGAATCAAACAGCGAAATTTTCATACAAATCGGTCAACAATAACGAAAGTTATCTCACTTTTAAGTTTAAATGGCTGCATGTTACAATTATGCATACAGCCATCTGTGCAAATAGCCTGTGATCACTTTATAGCAAAAACTAGATAAAAACTGAATCAAACAGTGAAATTTTCATGCAAATCGGTCACGTAGTTTTAAAGTTATACACTCTTGAAGTTAGCCATATCACGATCCTAATCAACATACTATCATGATATATGTATGTTAAGTAAATTTTTGCATAATTTTCCTCTTCGGGGGGGGGGGTTGTGATGTATGGTCACTTTCTAACAGTGCAACTTCAAGCAGACACTGCTGCCGCAGAAAAACAAAAAAGCCAGGCACCGCTGTCTACGTTGTTGATGACGCAGTCTGATTACGCTTGCTATAGATGACGCAGTCTGATTACGCTGGCTACAGATGACGAAACGCTGCTGATGACGATTGCAGGTTGCAGGACGCCATTTTCTAAATACACAGGCACTGCATTTCAAACGAGAAAAAAATGGATTTCATCTTCGATATTACTAACAAGCTCAAGTTCAGGAGATGGACATTCCTATCCATGCTCAAACCGACGCTCCATACAGGAAATACTTCTTTCAGATGCTTCCAGACTATACTTATGCTGCCGTAGTCTGCATATCAGTCTTCTTAAATCGTTCGGTGACTGTAGTCAACAGGATTCTCAACGTCGAACAACGAAAGTTCAAGGAGGCATATCTACGTATGACCATGTTGGGGGAACATTGGCCATCTAATCAAGAGGAGGAAGAGTACCCCACATGGTCTGCATATTACTTTCGCCAGGACTTGAACATTTGCGTTGGCTGTGAGTGTCTTGTTGGAGAAGATAAAGTAATTGCATCTGCCTGCGGCCATCAAGCCTGTCTGCACTGTTCGTGCACACATGCCTATCACACATCCCTATGCCGTGAATATGAAATGGCATGTATGACTTGCGGCGTCAAAACCAGCCACTTTGCCTTCAATGGCCAGCAGATGAGTCGACCACTACGACTAATACAAGACGTACTCATCTTTTACTGAACCACCGGCAACAGCCCCAACAGTGAAGAGTTTCGGCTCTTGGCCGCTCTTTTCAGAGCGGCCGCCACTTACTGCAAAGTAAGCAAAACATTTTATCATGGTGTTGGTATGTGTGTGTGTGTATGCATGAGAGTGTGGGGAAAAAACCATGCCGATTCTACCACACCCTATCACTGTGGTAGAAACGGCGCCGATTCTGCTGCAGTGACGTCACTTCCTGCAGCAGAACCAACGTTTTCATACTACTCAGGAAATAAAATGAAGGAGCATAAGAACTGCACTATTTGTTCACCGGAAACTTTCATGTCACCAGGTATGACATCACATAACAATAAAAGTAACACGGTTCAAATGTGGGTGGCCACATGACCCCCAGGACAAATGTAAACATGTCTACAAATGTCAATATATTCCCATCTTCACGGCGGAGGACCTCCTGAAAAACATTCCCTTCAAATTTCAAAGTAACGTTAAAACAACTGTAACAATTGGAGTAATGGATATAGCATTTTGGGTGAACTTTCAATTTGCCCAAACCGCCATACAAAACTGAGTATGAATTTTCCTCCCAAACTGTAAGGTGACTGGACGATAACTGCAGGGGTGGCATTTTTTTTTTTAATAGATACTAGGAATTCCGAACCGGTCACCCTTCAGACAGAACACCCTCCGGATTGAACCCCCCTGCTTGGTACAGACAGAACCCCCTCATTTATTAAATACAAAATACATTTGCGACAAAAAGCATTGGACATGCCCGAATTAGCCAAGTGTATGGGTCACATTTTTATGAAATTTGGGGTGTTTGGGCGGGCTGTGTAAATGGATGGTATGTTTTTCTTTCGGATTTACTACGTATTTACATGAATTGAATTGAGTCGGACTAAAGGTTTCATTTGAAAAATCTGAAAATGTCTACGAATCAACATCATCTACGGCTTTTTTTTTTACGCAATCGAAGTTGCGTGAGTAGGATTATGTGGTATCTTAACCTAATCCACTAATCCGTCGAGCTAAATCTTTTTAGATTAATAAGTCTATTTTCCATCATCATGAAAACTTCAATTTCAATTTGTTTATATGCAATTTGGCGTTTTGTTGTTGTTTTTGATTTATTTTATTTATTTATTTATTTATTTTGCTTTTTTTCCAAGGGAAAGGGAAGGGAGGCAGCCAATTAAGGCGAAATATCCAGACTAAACACAAGCCTCTCTGGATACTATCCTTCTTAAAGTGCAAAGCGAACGGTTCAAAAACTTGTTAGGGGAGTAGCATTTTTCGTGGGTGTTTTACTGAAATTTTGCTGTTTTTGACTGGAACTGTCCAAGCATTTTATATAATTGCTTACACAGGTATACACAGTAACGGTGGAAAGGTGTGGGTGGGGGCGCGGGGGTGGGGAGGATCCCAGCAGCGTAACACAGCAAGACGCCTGGACTAGACCAGAAAAGAAATCGCATCAAACGGTTATTAAATTAAATGATCAATCCCCCTCCCCCCTCCCCCGCCCCCCGCCAACTCCGTGCTGTACCGAATTAAAAAAAGTCAAAATTCACATTTCCATTTTTATTCAAAATAAACGATTTTAGTCACCTCCGAAAAGGTGTAAAATTTCCACCATTCGTCACGCTCACAAAAACATAAAACTCCCATAAAAACGTTCTTCTAAACCATCGCTATATTCCTAGTCTCGGTATTTATAAATAAACTCGCACACTCTATTATTTATTTGGCACACTTTTTTTCCTCTCCACTGCTGTAGAGCAAAGAAAGAAAGACATTAAAATTTCATGAAGCGTGTCCTTTCTCACGTATGAATTATACAGAGCTGAATAAGAGCACTCAGTGGATTATTGCTTATAAGAGGTCAGACGAATCGACGTCACAACTTCCGGGGTAGACACTGCTGTTATCTTGCTAATCTCCGTCACAACTTCCGGACTAGATACTGCTGTTATCTCGTTAATAACTTCTAAATGCGGTCACCTTCCTGCTATAGTAAATGCTTCTTGTGGCAACTAGGTTAGACTGGTCTCCACCAGTCGGGATTGTTAGGCTGGTTACCATACTTACGACATAAATAACCATCGTGAAGTTACACTAGCTCGAAAAGCAAATTATTTTTGGTATAAAAATACTGTCAATCTAATTTTATCACCAGCTTTACATTGTTTAATAAGTTTAAAAGTACTTTTACAAATATCGCACTTTACCTCCACTACATATCTTTTACTTAAGTACATTACGATGCTCTCCATGTTGACAGGTTTGTCATTTTAACCTGGCATGTCCAAATGATCGGAAATCGACTAACAATTAGTCGGGAGTATATCGAGTAGTCGACAAGCAGAGTTCCGAATGGTTTCAGCCTTATAAATCGGAGATATCGCTCGGTTACTCAGCACTTCATTATGATCAGCTGCTTGGCATTGTCATGTAAAATAATCTAGTTTTGTGGCACGGGAGTATTGCAGTACAATCTATCTTTTTAATTTTTTTCCTTTTTAAATAAAAATTTCCATCAGTACAAAAATAAAATAATATACGTCAGAATTATCAGCTTAACCTGGTGAGACGTTAAAATCACTCCTAGCTGTGTTTGGATGCCAAAAGGTTAACGCCCCCTTCCACTCACCCATTCCAGTTTTAAAAAATGTCTTATGACCCTATTTTTAATAGCTCTTCTACAACAGTTTTGTCAAGCTTCTTGCATTTGAAATGCCTTCGTTGTAAAGGATTACACGCATCTCACGACATCTAGTCCTTACGAAAAATACAACATAAATATAAACCAAATTAAGCTCTCACTTGAATAAGGCCAAGAATAAGGCCACGAAAGAAACTACCATGTGATGGTTGTACTGATTTTTTTCTGGCGTATTTTGAATCTCTCCAGGGCTGGAAACGAGGTCAAGTCTGTGATCCAAAACACAGTCGTTTAACAAATTAGGATCAAAATTTGACACATTTACATAGACGAAAATACTGATACACTACGTGTCAGAGCCCACTGGAGTGGTTGTCAACCAGACGTGTTGCTGATTTACAACAAAAAACATTTAATATAAACAGGACTTCTTTCATGCAGGGACGGAGGCAGGAGCGGGGGTGGGGGTGGGGGGAAGGGGGGAAGGGGGTCGTCTTTTCTCCGAGACGATTGACTTAAACCAGCAATGGAAAAACATTAGTTGCTTAATTTTAAGGAGAGACAGAAAAGTCCTGTCCACCACCCTCCTGGAGTAAAAGCATTCCAATATCTTGAGCGACCTCTACCGACCAGGCAACAAGGTGAACGATAACCCCCACCGCTCGTGGCATTCAGTCACTCGAGCGAAATAATCTCAGGGATAAAAACCTTTGAACCTGTTCTTGATATTTAATAATAAACAAATCTAAACGCACAACTTGTCAGTGTCACATCAACTATTCTGCTTAAAAATATACTAGTTTTACCTTAAAACACTCTATATATTTTGCGTAAAATACTAATAAAAACTCTGAGAACTAGGTCTGTAATACTGCTAAAAAATTCGAAACGAGCGGGTCTTGCCTTTCCGGCACCTCACGCCTCGGATTCAGTGAAAAATACTTTGTCGATTTCGTCACAGAGATCCTGCGGATCCACGACGTAACTACCGGAAGTGGAGCTACAATCTCCGTTCTCCACAAATTCTAATTCCGTCCGTCTATCAGGGGGCGTTGATGGCGCTGTCAGCTGCCCCTCTGACATTCGAAACAACGCCTTATCGGGAGTTCTCGACGGCGCCCTGTAGTCCGTTCTCTCCGGCGTTTTGGATAGCGACCTGTAGGCCGACCTGTCCGGTGTTTTCGACGGTGACCGATACGCCGTTCTTTCCGGCGTTTTGCAAATCGTTCTTTCCGGCGTCCGGGACGGCGTTCTATCCGGAGAGTGCGACGCTAGCACTTCGCTCATATCCGCCGTCGCATACATAATACCATTGTCCGTACATTCCGTGTCATTAAAACGGGACAGTTCCGCGCATTTGCTGTCCCCTAAGCATGGCTTCTGACACATATCCGACTTCTGACACATATCCGACCTCTGACACATATCCGATTTCTGACACATACTGTCCGCGACATCGTCGGACATAACTCCTTTTTTAATCCCAAATGTACTAACTGGGGATTGTCTTTGCCAATAGCCATTTTTAGAGGCTATCGGCACGCTGTTACAGCTGGTAGGATTTCGCGGGCTTCCACCTGCTGATGGCCGAGGCGAGTTTTCGATGTCTATCGAGTCCACGTGTATTTGAAGGTGACTAGATTTCGAGGGATAGCGATAATCCAAGTAGCTGGCATAAATACTGCTCGGCGAATAGTCCGAGTTGCGCCACATGGCGCTGGGTGTGGCCGGGGTGGCGCTCTGTATGAAGGCACATTCTAACTGCGTATTTTTGGTGGCGTCACCGCCGCCCAGCAGGTCACTGTCAGAGCGGACACTCTCCGTGCTGTCGCTCTGGAGTCTCGCGTCGCGCGTCTCAAGCTTGGCCAAATCTCGCGAGACCTGCTCGATAATGGCCGTGCTGTTCTGCAAGTCGTTCGCCGAGCCTAGCAGGCTGCCTCGCGGCGAGCCGTGGTGTGAGGCGAGATGAGTCAGCCGCTGATGGGGAGGTAGTGAGAGCTGCTTGGATTTGGCACTGTTGGGCGTCGTTTGGTTGGATATACTGGGCACCACCTGCGGGTCGGGGCTATGCTTTGAGAAATGGCGCCCGCGAGTCTTCTTCCTATCAAATGACGTATCTGAAACATACAGAAACAGGGATGAACACACTAAAGCATTTCCTTGTTATACTGACTATTGACTAAACTGCTGTATAATCTTAAGCAATTGGATTTCGATCCGTATCTCAGTGTCCAGAATCTCCTCCAAAAAATTCTATTTAATCATTCTAGCCACCATTCTGCATTGTGTTCCATAATAATTGAGAAAAGTACCATCCGAACCCCCCCCCTCCACCAAATTGATCATCCATTTTCCGACAAAATTGCACGGGCTGTTTCAAGGCAAACCAGCATTTAACCAAGAGCGTTCCATTAAAAGAGGAGGATGAGCGCATTATACTTCAACAAACACATCATAAAACACACGTCAATGAACGAGGACATCATACAGCCTGCTAGTAGCAACACGGGCTTTGTGTTCCGTCAAGGAACGAGGACATCACAGCGCCCGCTTGTATCAACACTAGCGGATTGATAAACTTGTCTGCCATACTTTTCATTTAAAGTACCAACTGCGTTTTCCTTTTTATCAAGTCCAATTTTAAAAGACAGTACTTTTTTGTTTAGAAATCATTCCCAAATTATCCTCTTGCGTCCCCCACCTAGGCCAGGCTTTCTTACTGTCACCTTCTCTCCATCCGTAAAAAGGTTCAGCCAACAACTTAAACAGTTTCATTCGCCTTCGTATTTACCAAATTAGAAACCCTTCAAAGTTTCAAATGATAGCTAAAAGCTTTATGACGTCATCTTGTATAGGATGAAACACGGAACATGCAGGTGTCAAAATACACATTGAATAATTATCAGTAAGATTTATTATCCAATCAAAAGGCTTTTAGCGCCACACTGGGATGTTTCATCGCCTCGAAATCGGAGACCCAACTTTGGCAGCGAGTGCGACAATTTGACCCCTGTGTGGTCAATTACATGAATGAAATAAACCCTTATGGGGTCTTAATGTAACAAAAAAGTCTATAATTAAAGCCCCTAAATCGCAATGGCGAAATTCTCTGAAAAAGGATACCGAAAAAAAATACAAGGCCTCATAACCATGCCTTTAAGGTTACACAATAAGAATGGGTTATTCGAAAGAATATGAAACCACTTTACAATTGACAGAAAAGCTGATTTCCGCCTCCCGTAGAAAGGTGTTCCTCCTACCCCTAATGTGACAAGACCCCGCTTTACAACGCGCACAACTGACAGTGTGACTGTTTTCTCGCTCGCTTCTGTTTCGAGTCCGTCGGTGATCTCACAAAGACCACACTTGACAGTGACATAATTTAAAGGGGCAGCTACGGAAATACTAAACCGCAGTGGATTCATTCACAAGAGGACTTAACCCAAGGCGCCGAAATTCTACCCAAGAGGTGTTTACAGAAGATAAACAATACACGAGAGCCAATTAGAGGTAAATCAAAAAGAAATGCCGTATCCCTAATTGACTAATTACGTACATCACAGTTAGTGTTCAGGGGTTCATAAGATGTAACGCAGGATGACAGGCCGTTTGTCCGCCGTGTTTACTTAACTAAAACCTAGATAAAACGGGAACCATTTTGACTCTTCAGCTCACAACTGTATGACCGAAATGATCTTAAAATACTTGCAAGACCAGCTTTTTAATGACAGCGCATTTTTTAAGGGGAAACGAGGGCAGAAATGTCTTGACAAAAAGTGAACGGGGCTGTTGTCTGGCAGATCCACGAGTTGTTAGGCTGGGAGACAAACGCTGGGTGGTTGAGAAGGGTTGCTGCAGATAAAAAACCCAGGTGAGCAATAACGCATGGGTGATGTCTGGGAGTGCAAGGGATGGTGATGTCTTAGTCGCTGGCCGTAGTTCCTCTCCTCGTTGGCGGGTGAGGAAGAGGGAGTGGGGGGGGGGGGGCGGTTGGGCGGGTGTGTCATGGGTTACCGGCATGGAGGTGACCGTGGTCGCCCTCCTCGCTGGGGTTGGGGGCGGGGGCGGGAGGCGGGGGCGGGTGTATCATAGGTTACCGGCATGGAGGTGACCGTGGTCGCCCTCCTCGCTCGCTGGGGTGCGTGGGGGGGAGGGGGCGGGGGGTGGGTGTATCGTAGATTACCGGCATGAAGGTGGCCGTGGTCGCCCTCCTCGCTGGGGTGCGGGGGGCGGGAGGCGGGGGCGGGTGTATCATAGGTTACCGGCATGGAGGTGACCGTGGTCGCCCTCCTCGCTCGCTGGGGTTGGGGGCGGGGGAGGCGGTAGGCGGGGGCGGGTGTATCGTAGGTTACCGGCATGAAGGTGGCCGTGGTCACCCTCCTCGCTGGGGTGCGTGGGGGGCGGGGGGGGCGGGTGTGTCATAGGTTACCGGCACGAAGGTGGCCGTGGTCACCCTCCTCGCTCGGGTGGGGGGAGGGGGGGGCGGGGGCGGGTGTATCGTAGGTTACCGGCATGAAGGTGGCCGTGGTCACCCTCCTCGCTGGGGTGCGTAGGGGGGGGGGGCGGGGGCGTGTGTATCGTAGATTACCGGCATGGAGGTGGCCGTGGTCACCCTCCTCGCTGGGGTTGGGGGCAGGGAGGGGGCGGGGCGGGGGTGGGTCTGTCATAGGTTACCGGCATGGAGGTGGCCGTGGTCGCCCTCCTCGCTGGGCCCGCGCCCGCTGTCCGCCGTGGAGTCCTCCTCCGAGATGACGCTCGTTGTCTCGTACTCTCCGCGCCGCAGCATGTCCATGAGGCGCTCAACCTGCCAACAGAACGCCGTGCATCAAGCGACACGCTCGTCATTACCGGGGGGGGGATAGCGGTTTGGGGAGGGGGCAGGGGGCGGAGTGTCGTGGGTTGGTGCGAGGCCGGGTGGGTGGGTGGGCGTGCAGCCAGCAGCCCTTCTGTGCCCTTGTGCATCACAGCGAACAGGTATAAAATTTCAGTAATAGAATGTCTGCATATTTCAAACCTAACAACAGTGACAGGGCTATCATTTAATTAGAGGTTAATGGAACGGGTTGCCGGGCTGTGACACGGTTAAAAGAAGGTGTAAGAAATGTTGATACACAAAGCTTTCTAAGTCAATAAATGATTTTAAAGGCGATTATATATCCCAAAAAAATCAGCACATTAACTTTTTCGCACAGCTGCGTTCCCTTTAGTATCCACCGATAAATCTTATCTTACTACTTACACGAAAGACCGAAACCGTTTTGAAATGACAAGAAGAATACAATGTATCTTTTAAGGTTATTATATTTCAAAAATTTCAGGAGGG